>JAYKAV010003214.1:315110-398145 GCA_035582835.1 Phoebastria nigripes | reverse complement strand
CCAGTGTTACACAGTATAGCAAAGCGATAACCTTAATCCATCTCCCAGAGGTGATAAACAGCACGAAAACACTGATAAGCAGTATATACAGCCAGTAAGGTGTTACATAACCCAACTCCAAAACCAGATCCAACAACTCTGAGAGCAAATAAACCAACATTGTGACCCGTGACTATTAAACTGATATAATGAATGCTTATAAGAAATTTGTTTTAATAGGTCAGGTCAGATGTGTCGTTATCTCAACCCTTCGTGCCCCATGTTGGGCACCAAAAAAGGACTGTTGTGGTTTAACCCGGCAGGCAGCCAAACACCACACAGCCGCTCGCTCACTCCCCCCTCCCCTCAGTGGGATGGGGGAGAGAATCAGAAAAAAAAAGTAAAATTCATGGATTGAGATACAGTTTAATAAAACAGAACAGGAAGGGGAAATAATGATAATAATAACAATAATAATGATAGAATATACAAAATGAGTGATGCTCAATGCAATTGCTCACCACCCGCTGAGCAATACCCAAGCAGCGATTGCTCCTTCCTGGACCACGCCTGCTATTTATATACTGAGCATGGCGTCACATGGTATGGAATACCCCATTGGCCAGTTGGGCTAGCTGTCCCGGCTATGCTCCCTCCCAGCTTCTTGTGCACCTTGCAGAGCATGGGAAGCTGAAAAGTCCTTGACTAGTAAACTACTTAGCAACAACTAAAAACATCAGTGTGTTATCAACATTCTTCTCATACTAAATCCAAAACACAACACTAGGAAGAAAATTAACCCTATCCCAGCCGAAACCAGGACAACTGTGCACTGAGCAAGCCTTGCCTCAGGGATGGGCAAGGGCCCAATGGGGCCAGGGGAGCCCGCCCCTCTTTGGGTCATTTGTTGGTTGTCTCAAAGACACTGTTGTGGTTTAACCCAGCAGGCAGCCAAACACCACACAGCCGCTCGCTCACTCCCCGCCGGTAGGATGGGGGAGAGAATCGGAAGGGTAAAAGTGAGAAAACTCATGGGTTGAGATAAAGACAATTTAATAGGTAAAGCAAAAACCACGCACGCAAGCAAAGCAAAACAAGGAATTCATTCACTACTACCCATGGGCAGGCAGGTGTTCAGCCATCTCCAGGAAAGCAGGGCTCCATCACGCGTAATGGTTACTTGGGAAGACAAAYGCCATCACYCCAAATGTCCCCCCTTCCTTCTTTTTCCCCCAGCTTTATGTACTGAGCATGATGTCACATGGTATGGAATACCCCATTGGTCATTTGGGTCAGCTGTCCTGGCTATGCTCCTTCCCAGCTTCTTGTGCACCTGGCAGAACATGGGAAGCTGAAAAGTCCTTGACCAGTGTAAACACTACTTAGCAACAACTAAAACATCAGTGTGTTATCAACATTATTCTCATACTAAATCCAAAACATAGCACTATACCAACTACTAGGAAGAAAAACAACTCCACCCTAGCTGAAACCAGGATAGCATCCCCCCGTTATTCCGTACCATYTACGTCATACTCAGGTCCCACACTATRCAATACAACCTCATTACCCACCACCCGCCTTCCCATCCTTTGATAYAATACWCAGATATCATTCCCTTAGTCTATGGACCACCCCTGTGAAATGTCTGTAAAATGTCCATAAATCTCCACAAAAYGTCCAYTGAGTYCATTTAGTCYATGACTTTGGGCTCCATCTGCTATGGTGGTCACTCAGGACAGGAGAGGTGGTGTGTTGCGTGGAGTTATTGGGCACCAAAGTCAGCTCAGGTCAGGTCACTGCYGCACTTGCACWGCTTSTTGTAAGGCTTSTCCTCCATTGGCTCAGGTGGTTCCTGCTATAGTAATTCCTATAACATGTGACTCAAATCATGGGTTACAACAATTTAAAGGTGTATCCATTACAATCTCCACCCCTGGTCCCTTTGGGCCAGGTTATAGGGTTTAACATTGCAATGAACTCCTCCCCTTGCCCCTGCTCTGGCTTGGACTTATCCACAGACTGCAGTCCCTTAGAGGTGTACCTGCTCCAAGKGGAGCCTTATCTATGAGCCACAGTGTCTCCAGGGGTAAACCTGCTGYGGCACAGACTTATCCACAGCCACAGTCGCTTTGARGTGYACCRGCTCCAGCGTGGCCTTACCCACAGCCAYAGTCCCTTCASAAGTAAACCTGCTCTGACATGGCCTTACCCATGGCTGCAATCCCTCCAGGGGTGTACCTCCCCTGTCATGGCCTTATCCATGGCCACACACTTTGAGGTGTTCCAGCATGACCTCATGCACAGCCACTGATGCTTCCAGGCGTACCTGCTGCAGCATGGACTTATCCACAGCCACAGATGCTTTGAGATGTACCTTCTCCAGCGTGGACTTATCCTTGGGCCACAATCCCTTCAGAGGTATACCTGCTGTGGCACAGACATAAATCACAGCCACAGATGCTTCAAGATGTACCTGCTCTGGTGTGGGCTTATCCATGGCCACAGATGCTTCGGGGTGTCCTGCTCCCACGTGGRCTCATCCACAGRYCACAGWCCCTTYGACTCGAGTTCACACKGGAGTTCCAGCCTGTCCAGTACAGCAGCACAGAAACAGCAGCGATGCCCTGGCCATCTGCCAGCCCAGGCKCRTCGCCATTGCTGTTATCAAAATGTTCCCAGGCACAGCACAGTAAGATGATCAGCAGTACAGCAGTACAGTGAGCAGCAAAAGCAAAAAGCAGCCACTAACGAGCACTAGACTCTAATATACAGTAAGRCAAGCAAGCCCCATGGCAAGCACAGCTATTAATGCCATTTAATAGCTGAACAGCAGTAACAGCTATAAATTTGATCTAGGACATTCCAAYCAAACCTGTTGTTATCTCGAACCCTTTGAGCCCCATGTTGGGCGCCAAAAAGGACTGCTGTGGTTTAACCCAGCAGGCAGCCGAACACCACACAGCCGCTCGCTCACTCCCCACCGGTGGGATAGGGAGAGAATCGGAAGGGTAAAAGTGAGAAAACTCATGGGTTGAGATAAAGACAGTTTAATAGGGAAAGCAAAAGCCGCGCACGCAAGCAAAGCAAAACAAGGAATTCACTCACTACTTCCCATCGGCAGGCAGGTGTTCGGCCATCTCCAGGAAAGCAGGGCTCCATCACGCGTAACGGTGACTTGGGAAGACAAACGCCATCACTCCGAACGTCCCCCCTTCCTTCTTCTTCCCCCAGCTTTATATGCTGAGCATGACGTCATATGGTATGGAATACCCCTTGGTCAGTTGGGGCAYTATACCAACTACTAGGAAGAAAATCAACTCCACCCCAGCCAAAATCAGGACAGGCATCTATGTGGATGCATGTGTTTGTATCTATATAGACAGTATATTTTCTTTCAATACTCTTTTAAGGGTCAGGCTGTGAAAGGAACTTGAGAGGTAAGTGACACTGCTGTACCTTGTCTGGTACAGAAGCTGTGTCTGAAGTGTGGAGATTCAGGTGATTTCACCAAATAGAAGCACAGATTTCAGTTCAGATTGAACGCTGGCATGCCTTCAGTTGCTTTATTATTTTATTGTTATGCAAAGCCAGTGCTCAAAGAAAAGCAGACATTCAGAAATGGAATTCCTATAATCATATAAAATTAAGCGTTTACAACATAATGGTAAAGTAATAAAGTTTTTAACTGAAACAGAAAGCCTGCTTATATTTTACTTTARAGGTAACTCTGTGTGTGTTTTGGGGGGAGGAGGTAGCACAATCAATTATTGTAATTTTAGTCTCTGATAATAATTATCGATGTCTGTTATTTTATTAGATTTGAAAAAACCACAATAGATTTAACTGGTGGTTTACCTGCTTTTACATCTAGTATTTGCTTAAACTTTGGCTGAACTGCAATTTATTCAGGCCTCTAGTCTGCAGTTGTGCAGGAAACGTATTGTATAACCTATAGTTACAGGATGGAGCATATTAATGGAGCTCTAAACATGCATAAATATGATTAAGCTTTTGCTGAATTCAGGTTATATAAGTAGCTGCCATGCTGATTAAGTATCCAAGAGAAAGAATCGGTTTTCTTCCTAAAAGGGATTGCAAATCTTGTGATCTATGTGGAAGTCCTTACGAATAGGTTTTCCTTGCAGCATATCTAAAGATCAACAAACTTGGGTTTTGCAGAAACAATGGGGAAAATTGCAATTCATATTTAAAAGGTTTTCTTTCCTTTCTCCAATGCTGTAACTTGGAGGCAAATGGGGTGTTCAACATTGAAGGTGCTGAGAGAGGAAGACGTTGGAGGAGAGGAGGTAGTGGTCCCCAGCAGCGGTGCTCCAGGGATGTAAAGGATTTAACGATGATAAACCCTCTGAGTCTTTTTGGGATATCACAAATGCAAGCAGCAGCTATTGCCCAAAGGCCTTGGTCTTTTTGGTTCCAATTTGGATGAGAAAAGTAAAGTGATCAGCAATTTGTTCTCAAAGTGTTTTATTTAAAAAATGTAACAGTCACTTCTCTATATCTAATTTGGTTAGACTTGGCCGGCCCCACCAGTGAAGAAGAGCGGGAGGAGGTGCTGCAGGCAYGGGAGCAGGGATTGCCCTGCCGCTCACGGAGGACCACGGTGGGGCAGGTATTTCCCTGCAGCCCATGGGAAAGACCCACACAGGAGCTTTTCTGAAGGAACTGTGGCCCATGGAGAGGAATCATGTCAGAGCAGGGGAAAAGTGTGAGGAGGAAGGAGCGGCAGAGAGGAACTGTTATGGACTGACCACAATCTCCATTCCCCATCCCCCTGCGCCGCTCAGGGGTGAGAGAGGAGGTAAAGCAATTGGTAGTGAAGGAGTGATGTTGAGCCTGGGAAGAAGGGGTGGGGAAGGTGTTGTTTTAATTTGTCTTTGTTTCTCATGATGTAACTCTATTTTCATTTGGAAATAAATCAATTTTCCCTGAGYCTGTTTTGCCCATGACAGTAATTGTTAAGCAATTTCCCTGTCTTTTTCTTGACACACAAGCTTTTCCATTTTATTTGCTCCCTCTGTCCTGTTGAGGAAGGGGAATGAGAGAGCGGCTGGGTGGGGGTCTGGCAGCCAGTCAAGGTCAGCCCACCACAACATGTTGTCCTGACCTATCTTCTCTCTTTACCTTCTAACTTCTAACTTCTAACTCTTCTAACCTTCACCCAGACCAAAGGAGGAAACAATGATGTCCGTCAGGCAGCTCAGCAAAGAAAGTCCAGTGATCATCTTGTTTGTGACTTCGTGAGGGAAGAAGGGAGAAAAAGGGAATGAAAGTGTCATGTGATTTAATGACTTGAAGACTTTTGCCTTCATGCATTTATCCCTCTCCTAGGAAAACAAGATGGCAAATTTAGTCCACAGTCTTGTGGACTGCAGTAATATCTTTTATTCTTTATACCCCCTACTTATAGCCTGCACCTGTATGAGTTAAGTCTTCCATATCTACAGACTGCTTGAGTTTCTCAGACAATTAAAGCAATCCTCCTGACTCAGAGTTAACTCTGTAATGACAGAAGGCAAACCTGCTAGGAAAAACCACCAGTCAAATAACTTACTCCACTTGAGCAGTAATTAGAAATATTTTTGTGAATTACGACATTCTCTTAAAAGCTAATAAGAAATGTTAGCTGGTGGGGGAATTTTAGATGTAACATACCACCAATAAGAATTTTGTCACCTCTTCAGTACCCAGAACCAGTTCCTATTTTCAACAGATTTTAGTTCCCATTAAATCCCTAGAAAACAGCTCATCACCCAGCAGCTGTCAATGCAATATTTACAGCCAGATTTTTAGAAAAGCCCAGTATTCAGTGTATTCAGATATCTTATTAATGTAGTCACTTTGCAGCCTAAATGGGAGCTATGGTAATACTTAACAATAATTTTATTTGCCAATAGCTATAGGACAGTTGCAAGGATATTCATTGTATAGGGAGCTCACATTTAAGACAGAGCACATTACAGTGATACAATCTGCCTTGGAAGGGAAATAATACTGCCAGTTACTCCATCTCATTCTTTAGGTTGTTAGGAAAGTTTACATTGATGTAACATCAAGAAAATCAATGATTTTGAAATAAAGATGTGGAACCTGAAATATTGGTGAGAAGTCAAACCTCAACTGCTGTGTGAGCAGGTTGGGTCTATAGTTCCTTTATAGAAGCTCATTATTTGCTAAGAATATTTTGGTATTAATCCATGTATTAATCTCTCATGTTTTCCTCTAAGAGCTTCTCAGAGATGGACTCATAGTCCCAGAATTACTTGGCATACGCTTGGGAATGTTGGTCAGATAGTTTTCCTRCAGTATAAAACTTTCCGTTCTTTTTTCTGCAAGGCGTATGAAATTTACCACAGGAATTGTTCATAAAGTAATGAGGAATTTGAGCCCATGTTAAGCAATGTGCAGTTACTAACGTTAACGTAATGGGTGTCAAAACAGACATAGTTGTTATAGTCTCTCCTTGGCCTCAGAGCTATACCAMCAACAGTATCTTCCTTGTGAGCCAGGGAAGCTGGTTTTAATAGCTATAATTTCCTTCTTGGCAGCTGAATGATTCTCCCCGCTTGGTGTCTCATCTGCCATCTTTTGGGAGCAAGAAGAGAAAATTCTTCCCTAGTTAGAAGGCCTCCATTTATTTTGTTATTCCTCTCTAAAGAACATCATGACTGTTATCAATCCTATGTTATAAGATTGCAATGCATATTATAAGAATTTATTGTGGGTTAAAATTACCCTTATTACTGTCCATATAAATGCTCCAGATGTCTAGCTGCATTGCACTGAAAGATTGTAAAGATTTTCAGGGGAATATTTGAAGTGAAGAATATATTTTGACATGGTCCTTCTGAAAACAGCAGCTAATAAAGTCATCCTGGAGTACAAAATCTGCTGTGTGAAAGGCAAACATGGCCCCAAACAAACCCCTTGGATCCTAGTGCCACCAAATGCGGAGAAGATCTGTTCAAGGCTCAAACTTCTCACCTTATTCACCAAGATACCCCAAACTGTTACCTGTAAATCAAACACTTCTGAACTGTGGAGTCAACTTGGCACCACATTCTATAATGAATAGAAAATCTTAGAAGACGTAGGAATAGGGGAGATAATGATGTTAAAAAAAAGTTACTGGAACTTCAATTTATGAGCTTTTCACTGAATAAAAATGCAGTGTGGGGGAGGCTAGCCTTATTCTCATTCAATAGATTCAGTCAAAAATATAAAAAAACACTTCCTTTATATTAAAAATAATGAAAACATTCCAGCTTGAAAGCATGGAGAAAATGCAGAATTGTTACCTTGGGTTCTCTGAGTCTAAAATGTTCTCTTTTTTCTTTTATTCCTCTAGTCCTGATGAACAAAAAACCTCCACTCTTATCTTGGTAAGTTGTTCTGAAATAGTAGGCTGCAGCTCTGCTCTCCTGTCAATCATCAAGGATCAGTAAAAGTAATACAGCAACACATGAGAGGCAAAATATATAGTGCTGCTCATCTTGAATAAGATGGGTTTTTTTGTACACACATGACCGCAAATTCTGGAAAATTCTATYATGAAAGTCAGTCAGCTAAACATTGCAGACCCAAATTCTACCTCCTCCATTAGTACTGATAAGATCATATTAATAAAATGAGGTTCCATTGCATTTTTCATGTTTTAGACATGATTTATGAGGAAATTATCATCATCTGTCATTCTGAATGTTTCCAGAGGGCACAATAATCATGTCTGTCAATTACTTCACTGCTGCCTTTTGGACGTGTATCATGTATGTATTTTCTGATACTCTGAAGATGGCAGCAGAATTGTGTCCTTTTTAGGACTAACTACATAACTACAAACAAGCATTAAATGTATGGAAAAACATATTTCTGCCGAGAAATTTTACTTGAATTGTAACAGTTAAGTTGTAATATTATTGTCCTGCATAATATTATAACCACAGAAAAAACTCTCAGTTCATTTTTCTCAGGGTGCTACATAAAAAAAGGCAAAATTTGAATACAAAACCATATGCRTTGTATCATGTTCTGTCTATAATAATCTTTAATTTTTTGCATCTTAAGGAAGAAGGTGATTTTTTTTTTTTCCCACTTAAACAATTTCCTCAAGAATTTCAAAGGAAATGATTGCAGTTAGGTGACAAAATCTCCTAGGCTCCTTTAAAAGTTCCCAATTTGATTTTAAGTGTAGAAAAGACAAGCTCCGCTACTCTTTTTGGATACTCAGCTTTAGTAAGAAGGTGCCAAACTCAACAGGAGTTGGAAGTGCTCCGTCTCTCAATGGAGAACTTCATCTCATTCTGAGTAGAGTCTTAAGTCCGATCCAAAGGCTGCTGAAGTTAATTGAATGATCTGATCCCTACTGTTTTCAGTAGGAATTGAGTTAGGCCCTAGGACATCTAAAACGATGTGATGGCATTTAGCCATGACGCTCTCATTCATTATGGTAGTAACTGAACTGTTATAACCCTGTCTAACATGGAGCACTTGCCCTTTTTCATATTAAGACTGACTTTGTAATGAAGGGATTTACATACTTCTTCACTGCATAAACCTCAATTCTGATTGGCATCCCAATATTGAAAAAGAAATACTAGAGCATTTGCAAACATCCCCTTTGGTTTAATGAAAAATTTAAGGAAAAATCCCAAGCCTGAATCTGCTCATCAGACTGTTTTGCTTGTTTGTTTGCTTATTCTGATTGAATAAAAAGGTTTGCTTGGAGACGTGTCCCTTTTTTACCACTGGGGTGTAGGAGTGTGTTATCATAAGGCTTTCAGCTTGGCATGTCTGATGTCAGCTACTGCTGTAGGACTGTGGACACTTTCAGAGCAGTACTAATGGTAGCTATGTGCTTGTGCTGATTGCGTTGTTGATTGCCAACTTTATTAGTGAGAAGTATCTATCTCTGTCTTTTGCATTCCTGTCTTTTTTTTTTTTTTCTTCCATGTACAACATGCATATATTTGTGTCCAAACATATATATGTGAAACTAGGCTGATTAAAAAAAAAATAGTCGCTTTTATGTAGTGATAGTTTTTGTCACGCTTTTTTGTTTGATTTGTTTTTTCGCCATAAAAGTACTTATATAACAATTTCAACTTAAATGACTTCTTGCTTTCACCCAGCATGATTCTAAAGCAAATGGACTATTTTTTTTCCTCAAGTCTGCTAAATTTAGACCAGGTACTGCAACACGATTCATTTCCTAAGAAGCTTTATAGAAGTTATAGCGGACCTAAAAATGAGCACCATTGCAAATATCAATTTCATTGCCATGTATTAGATTTCTGTGCAGCTCACAGGGTTATCAACCTGGAAAAAAATTCCAGTTTCTTTTGGAGTTGCTTCCCAGGTGATCAAACACACAAAAATAACAAAACAAAACAAAACAAAACAAACCCCCAAACAAAACCTCAAACCCCTTCCTCTCCCCACCCTTTTTCAAACATGTTCATGGGAGGAAAAAAAAACAAACCAAGACTTGTGTAGCCTTTCCATTTTCTGTAAAACATATCTACTGTGAGAAAATCCCAACTAAATATTTTGTGTCCTAAAACTATTATATGTGATGGTGCAAATACTAATTGATCATAATGAAAACTGCATTTTCAAAAATTTGTGCGGAACAAGCTAGGAGTTGTATTGAGTCCAACCCGGTAACACTTCTCTAAAGTAAAGGTGAAATCACCACATACCTGTTCCATATCCTGTATCTGTAGATTGTTGTTACACCATGATATAATCTGAGCCTAAACACTGGTTAATTATTTTATCTGGACATATTTTTGTGCCCTTGTAGAAAATACCTGTTTTTTATTAAAAAACCAGCACCCAACAACAGTAAAAAGACCCCAAAACCACACAACATAAAAACCAAAAAGCCAGAAGCTCATAGAAAGATTTCTTGGTGTTTGATTCAAAAATGTTGTTTTGAGGGTAAAGGGTTTTTCCATCAACAAATCTGAACATTTCTGCATAAGGATGACATTTTGCATGTGATACGTAGTTGTAAACTTCATTTTCCGTTAGAAGCAGCAGCTGGTCTGGTGTCTAGTCACCTTAACTTAAAATAGATGAGCTTAACAGATGAGTTCTTAAATCACAGTTAAATTTAACACTGGTTTTGGAAGTGTCAGCTTTAATTAATGAGAAATTAATGAGAAAATACCACGTTTTTTCTAAAAAGCTGAGGTAAAAATACAATCACTCTTCTGGATGTTTAGTGATTTTTTTTCCCTTCAATTTCAAACTTGTTTTATTTCCAAGACTTCATGGACTCAAACAACTRTCCTGTATGTGGAAATAATGGACTGTTAAGGATGACCAAGAATAAAGTATTGCTTGAAAATGTCTAGCTTCTTGAAAAATAAAAATAAGGCAACTGACACTATAGATTAATTGTAAGCTTTTATTTCAGACTGTGTAATGTTAAACCTTCCTAAGAAGCCGATGAAATAATGTTTATTTATCTTAGGATTTTTGATGTGATAGAAATAACTAAACGAAGGGTAAATACAGAAAAATTGGGTAATAGAAGCTTGCATGTTTTGTCCTTAACAAGGTCTTAAAGAATTTCCTTTCCACCCTTCAGTCCCTAGGAAGCTCAGGACTGTGAGAAACCTAGGGCAACTTAAGAAAACCTTGGCCTTCCTTCTAGCTGACCTGCTATGCTTATTAAAACCATCGGACAGAGTTATGTCCTACAGCTCTGCGGGAGCCCAGACTCATTCTCCTCTCTGTTAAATAGCCACAGACTGAAGAAGAGACTGTTTTGAGTAATGTATGCTGTCCTAGGTGTATTTTTCCAGACAGTTACCAACTGCTAACTTTATAGATTCCAGAAATATCATCGCTCTTTGTACTTGAAAGTGCCTTTAATAAACATTAATAGAAGTTATTGAGGAATTAAGCTGTGTGTTAAATTACACCTGTATCAACTTCTGTACAACTCAGAGTGGCTTCTAATGCTTTAATGTTTTCGTGATCAAGTGACACTCAATGGCAATAGATTTTTACAACTCTTCAGAGAGCTTTTTGCATACATACACAGTACTCTCCATTTTCATTATCTGAGCTCTTAATTCACCATTCAGCCAATTATGCTGGACTCTTCTAAAAAAAGAGTCCGGGTTTTGTACCAAGTTAAAGGTTAGTTCTCTTTTATACATCAGAAATCATTTTTCCATATATAGGATTCTCATTTCACTATCTTAAAAAGTAAGTGAGGATAAATTCTTGGTAAAACAAGTGATGAAATATTTCATTGATTAATATTTTGTAATTACTTCAAAAAACCAAAATCATAAAATTAATGAAGACAGTAGGAAGAGCATAAACTGGGGCATATGAAATGCTAACTGAAATTATCAGGGCTAAGAAGGAATTTGAAGAGGAGGTAGCCAAAAACTTGAAAGCCAATATTAAGAAACTCCTTATATTTAACAGGCCTATTACAGCCAGAGAGTGGCACGTGAAACTGACCTTCATGGGAGAGTACAGCTACAATTAAGATACCACTGGCAACTGTAGTAAATCTGCAGAGCCACAGAGTGGTTTGAGGGCTGCTTTCATTTAGGTTTGTAGTCTGAGCAGCATCTCCATGGATAAACGAGCACCAAGGTGATGTCCCTTTTATTTCGCTGAATACTTGTCGTTCAAAGGAGATAATACGGCTGTAACTCATGATACTGGAATAACTGATGATGAGGTCACTTTTATTTAATAACTGAATTTTGGTTTAGGGGAGTGATTTTCACCAATAAGGTTGTGTCTTGGATTTTACCTTCTTCATTAACATTGAAATATTCTTACCCCCCCCTACATTTTCTTTCTGGTTTTTATCATTTCACCTGACTTATCTGCTTTTCAAACCTGCCTCAGGTATTAAATACATACTGCATTTACCAAACTCCCATTTTTTCAGGGGTTGCCTGATGAGATGTTACATGGGGGGAAAAAGACCCTTCAAGTAGGTCCAAAAGTAGGTTCAAAAGGACTCCAAAGTAGGTGCTAGTGATAGAGTGTTGGTCTTGCAGAAGCTGTTGGGTATTATGGACATGAGTCACAGCATCGATTGAATCTTCCCCATTGTCAAGGCAAAAAAAATCATAAGCAATACACCTGTAACAGACTTTGAGAGATTTTTTTTTTTAGAGACAGGGAAGAATCTGTCACAATGTAATCATTCTTTACATTGTTTGACTGGCTTSGACCTAAAAACCAGTAACGACGATTTCACAGGCTTTGATATAATCTGTTCCACTATTTCAGTCTTCGCTATTAGAAAGTGTTCCCAATGATCCAACCTCTGCATCCCTTTCTGCATTTTAAGCCCCATAGCACTGTGAACTCCTTTTCTTTTTTTCAGTTGTCTTTTAGGTATTTGAGGACTGGTATAATTTTATCATATATCCCCTCAGTCTTCTCATTTCTAGACTAAAGAATTCCTATGGCCCTTCTTTTAGGTCCTTTTAGGTCCTGACAGAACTTCATATCCATAGCAGTGAAAAAAGTAGGACTTTCAAACTATCTCTTTGGAGCATAAATTTAACTGACTGCCATAGATTAAAGTTTCTAATTCAGTCAGTGCTTTTGACACCTGCCTATAAAAAGGCCTTCTTGGTTCCTAAGCCATCGATTCAACCTGTGACACTTACTGCGCATTGATTCATAGACTCCATTAAGAGGATTTTACAGAAATGTTTTCATGACACATGGGAGAGAAATCTCCAGATGAATGATTTATAAAGGGCTGTTGTAAATAAATGGCAATGAAACCTCCAGTGTGGGCTTTTAAAAAAGACCTAATTATGATTCGTACAATTGCTAATAAATAATGGCATGAGTTAGAACGCTAAATCTTACGCTTCTTGCACAATATCAGTCTTTGCATATTTATATTTAAGTCCGCTGGTTTTCAGATTGTGGTCCATAGACCCATAGGGATGGGGTATATATATATTATATATACATATTTTGTATATATGTATTGTATCTATGTCATATATATATGTAGTATAACATATTTTGTTAAAGTATTGTTTCTGAATGCTTGTTCAATAACAAGGGGAAAGCAAGTACAGGGATATCGTAGCATGTCGTTATCACTAGGAATTCATACTAAGCATTTCAGAAAAGAAGTCTGATTGCCCCTCACTGCATAAATCTTCACTGTTGTTTCTGTGCAACCAGGCATCAAATGCCACGGAGGAAAATCATTCCATTAATATTGGCCTTACTGATCTAATGAACTTTGTTTATAATATGTTTCATGTTTTAAATGGTTGTTGAACCTGCCAGCCCTTGCTTCCTCCAAATGTATGTCATTCCTTCTACATTATGATCGTAAGAGCAATTGCCATAAGAAGACATCATTTTTGTTTAAAACTGTGTCAGACAGATTGATCTAGAAGTATGGTTTGTTTCTTTTTGCTTCTGCAATAAATTGCTGTATTGTGGTACAAGAATCAATGATGTGGTGTAATGAACCCGGTGATTGCTGTGATCACTACATGTGCTCTTGAAAATTGTGCAACACCTTAAGATGTATCACAGACTGTTTTCTTCAAAGTTAAGAGATAGCATCCAGATGTGGATTTAGTGAATCAGCAAAATGGTTTCTTAACAGTTTTCAAATCTACTGTCATTCATAAGAGGGCTCAAAAATGAGTTGCCATGTCTGACACTGAATGGCATCCAGAAGAGGAGAATTTTATTATTTCAGTTTCTGAATGTGCTCCATATATACTGATTTCCTATTCTTACTACAATTTATGGGTAATAAATACAGAATTTCCCTTAACACCTAAACATTACTGTGTGAAAAACACAATATGAACATTATTAGTAGCTAGGCTTCCTTCCCCAGGGACCACTGAGTAGAAAACTGAAAATGAGTTACACCCCTCGTTGCTGGCAGCACTTGAAAAGGTTTGGTGAGAACGGGGTAAGATCATTTTCACAGCAGAAAGGCTTCCTGGCACACCGGTAACTAGCTTCACTGTTCTCATGTCACCTTCATAAATCACCTTTGGCAGAGTGTGTTAGCCCTTTTTAACGATCTTGACCTCACAGCTCAAGTCGTGACTGGATTCCTGCAGACATCATCCCCTCAAATGAACTCAGAGCATCTGAATTTCAGTTTTCAGACTTGCACCATGGAAGTCTTCGTACTTTAATGTATTTTAAGCCTTTGGGGACAATGCCTTGTCATTGTGAGAGTGGAATAAGTAGCACTGGTCTGTGGTAAGCTCTACTCCAATCATTGGATGCAGGAGCTGAAGGGATGTTTTGCTTTTGCACAATAAGCCCAGATCCAATGGACCTCCTCTGAGCAGARGGCATTTGTGAAACCCATCTTAGCTGTGCAACTCAACACCCATTTCACACCGCTTAAAGATGAGGCTAGCTGTGGTCCCAGCAGTAATGGAGTCTGATAACTCATTGTAAAACAAAGCTTTATTGAGGCAGTAGGAGAGATGAGCAACAACGTGCCTATACGGCAACTCACCCGATCACCGACACCAGACACAGGATCATAAGTGATGCCATGGCTCCACTGGACTGCCAGGGACACTTGGTGTCTGGGTCATCTGGCAGCCACAGCCAATCGTTCAAATGCCTTTTGAACGCGGGTGAGAGTTGTGCCGCCCCTTGGCTTCACCAGTGGCAGTGCGATGGGAGACAATCATCATGATGTGGGCGGCATCCTGCCCACGCTGCCCTTACCGGTCAAGGGCAGGGGGTCAGGAGGCAGAGTGTCACTAGCTCAGCTGGCCTGMAGCTGCCCAGAGGGATACGAAACAATAGGGGAAAAAACACAGATGAGAAGTCATTTGTCTGAGCAGCATCCACAAAAAGAATAAAAGGGTAGAGTTATGCTACTTAACTGAAGGCAGCTATGTGCGAAGTTAGATGGTTCTTTCAAGTTACACATATATAAAAAGTATTGCATAAGGGAGTGCTATCTAGCTATTATTAGCAGGCAAGTTGCAAAAGGCAGCAAGTATAAGAGCAAGCTCTGAGTCATTTCCTTCTACTGTGTAAATGTCTCACAGAGCCGAGAAATAGCAAATCTCTTAACTCCCAGCCTGGAAGCCCTGCAGTAATCATGCCAGTACTGGAAACATTCTATCTGCAGCTGAGCTTGCCCATGTAACCATATAAATACATTTTTTAGGCATTAAAAAAAGTTATAAAACTGCTTCCACCCTACAGAAAGCTTCATTAGATCATAGAGAACAATAAATAATAGTGTGTGCGGCCGATTATGCATTAGTAGTACAGGTACCCCCGACAGACACGATTGGAAGTGACAGGAGAAATCCCGCCCCTCCAGCAGCCTCAGAGGCCACGCGCCGAGTCACTCATCTCCCCCAGTCACACGCTCCGTTGTGATTGGCTGGCAGCACCCGCCACCCCTTCCAGTTTACCCAGAAGTACGTCGGGCCTGGGAGGCCCTGCCCCTGCCCACACGGGGCGCCGCCATTGTGTTTTGGACTCCATTTTTTGCCAGTTTTTTTCCCGGTCCGAAGGAAGCGGGCAGACAATCACAGGGCTGCCTGAGAGCGCGTTGGGTATGACGGTGTCAAGAAATAGCCATCAGCCAATCACAGAGCAGTATCACTTTTAGCAAAGTGGCGGCTCCCTGCCATAAAATGGCGGCTGCCTGTCAAAAAATTGAGTCCAAAACACTGTCTGCTCAGTGTAGTGCCAAACTGAAGGGTTTTTTTTTTTATTTAATTTGCCTTCTGACAGCCCCTTCCTATAGGCAGTATGACAAGGAGAAAAGTGAAGGGAGACTGCATGTTGATGGAATCCTAGATCATCCTCATCTAGGATGATGCTACAGATCATCCTAGCAGCTGACCCTCTCACTTGGAAGATTGCCCTAGAAAGTCCAAATAAAAGAAAATTTGGGACCCTGAGCTCAACCAATATGTTTTCTTGCATGAACTGCAGTACTTCAAGCACCACACATATGCTCACATCCTCCTCTACTGCGACCCTGTGAAGCACAAGCCCTTGGTTTCCAGAGGAGTGGTGGAGTTACCTGCCCAATTTCCACTCATTTTCAATGTAATTTGGTTGCATGAAGCTCTTTAAAAGGGGGACAACGCAGAGTCAGGTGACAGTAACAACGGGCTCCTATTTCTGAAGGCTGCCATCAGGCTGCTGCCGTGTCTCTCCTGTATCTGGTTTGCGCTGACAGAGCTGTACCTGTCGCAACACGGCATTCAGCGTGTGCTTGCTAGCCAGGTACACATACATTTCTCACAGCAAAAATGTCAGTGAGATGTTCATTCAGCAGGACGGACCCCTGCGTTTCCTTTTCTATAGAAAAAATACTGCTAATATTTTAATGGCTCTGAGGCTGAAATTATTAACTTGCTATAATCTTAGAAAACCCTTTAGACAGAAAGAGTTATTCAGGGCCATGTAAATCTAGAAGCATATCTGAACTAGCTCAATATTTTGGAATGTCATGATGTATTTAGAGAAATTTTTAATTCAGTTGAAGGTAGTTATTTTCAAACTCCTGGGCAGGAATGAGTCTGTGGAGGCCTGAGCTGCATTTATTACCAGCTCTTTAAGGGACTTGTCTGATTCTAGGCTCTAACAAAAAAAGAGTAAATTATTGATGAGTAGGCAGTGCAATTCCCTCTCCAGAGTCTTCTGTTCAAATTAATATAATCGATACACCACAAACTAGCAATCACTTTTTCATATTTATGTCATTTCTATAGCATTTACCTATAAAACAAATATACCAGCAACCACTACAACGTGCTATACGGTCACATCCACAAAATTGGAAAAGGATTTTAAAAACACCTCCACCTTATTGGCTTCATATTTCCTATCGGTAAAGCCTGTAGCTGTATACCACGTACAGATAAGAAATATAAAAGGCATGAGCAATAGGGAAGTGTCTGTGATAATGTGGCAGACAGCTCAGCCTTGCATTTAGACAATGCAGCGAGCAAGGATGTTAAAGGATCTAAAAAGCTGGTTTGGTTTAAAGTGTTGGCTATCATCTGCAAAGTGGCAAAACCCCATATTGGTATCAGTGTGATAAAGATATCAACCTCCTGTCCTCCTTCCTGCCATGCCTCATTGTCAGTATGAAGGAGGAACAGAAGAAACTTTTTCGGATTAACAGTAGCAAAGTAATTGAATTTAATCCAACCCCATAAAAAAAGCTCTCCAAGGTACTGTGCATGCAGGAACCCAACACACTGAGTTTGAGCAATCATATCCCAGAAGCCTGTCTGCTGAACAGAAGTGATTAATGTAAAAAGTTAGCTGATTTGACAATTAGAAGATGATCATACTGATTTCATACAAGGAAATTCGTACAAGCATTACCGTTATGCTAGCATACCTCCTTTGCAAGGCTGAATCAATTTACGTTGTTCAAACTAATGGCTAAGTGTTGTAATCTACTCAAACTGTAGAACAGATTGAAATCTTCAGAAACTATGCAATTAATACTATTCCTAATGCATCACCACATTTGATGGAGTTAGCTTCCTGTGATTTAGCCAAAAGAAAAAGTGTTTTGACATTAGATTCTTGAAACCTTAAGACTCAGAGTAGAGTTTGACATGTGAAAAGCAATTAGAGTGTGATTCATTAATCTTGTACTGAACAGTGGACGGCTCGCAGCTGGGTGGAATTAAAAATAGAGGGAAGAAATTAACATGCTTTATGGGTTATCATTGTACACAATGTCACTACTGCTATCATGCTTTTCTAGATGACTTTAATATTCATGTTAAATAAACTGGAAACTTTTCAGATCCTGCAGTAGCATAGGTAATACTTCTTTCAGTCCAGGAAAAAATTCTGATTACAAAATGCTCCCTTTCTTGCTGTTATGGATTTTAGATTTTTATTTTTTATGTTACTCTGCTGTATGGATTATCAAGAGAAAATGAAAATTATGTGGAAGAAACAAACTGCCTTCAGAAACTCAGATTAGCTAGAGTATTGATTTGCTTTTTCTTCCTGTTTCTAGATGGTATGTGTCAGAAGAAATCACTAGCCAAAAGCAAGTAATGAAAAATTTAACAAGATAGAGTAATATTTCACTAATGTTGAACACAGGTGTAGAAAAATTGTACTTCAGTTCTAGGAATGGAAGCATTCTTGTTTTGTTTGTTTGTTTGTTTTGTTGATGCTGTTTAATTTGAGTATTTTAACAATGTATATTTTGCTTTGTGAACAAATATTACTATGGTGCATTCTACATTTCATCAGATAAACCTAAAGTTCAAATTGATGTCACCATGCTTTGTCATTATCATCATCAAAATATACTATCAGTTGGAAAATAAACATGGACTGGTGGCTAACACTCATAACAAGAATGGTTCAAAACATCAAAATTCTCTGCCAGCGCAGTCTCTGGTAACTTTTTTCACCATTTCTCTCTGACTGAGCCCAACTTGGTTGAGAGTGGCCAATGTTTTATTCTAAGTAGACTGTCCAGTGTCTTGACAGACATAAACTGAGAAGTTGCACAACAGCCAGGAGACTTTAACAGATCTTAATACTGAATTTTTTTTTCCAGACTTGCAATAACATCCTGGAATCAACCTGAGTGCAGTTTATTTTGTTGTTATACTAAACACTTTCCTTGTGCAAGAACTCTTTTTAAGGCTTCATAGTATACAAAGCAGGATTGTTCCAAAGAATGAAAGTGGGAAAACAAACTGACCAATGGTCATTAATCTTGTAGAAAATTTCTCAAACGTAAACAGAGAACAACCTGCAGTCACTGTGATCACTGATTTATTTTGTATGCTGATGAGATCAAAGGGATAGTTCTTGCAGCCCTGATAACCAAATTAATGGGTGAAAATCCTCATGTCTGAAATTGCATGGAGGTGTGTAAATTAAAAAAAATACTGTTTAGCTGGGGTAAATTCAGGAATTAAAGAAAATAAGAGCAGAGAGAAGAATAAAGCCCATCCTTTAAGGATGCATTCAGAAAAGCGGGAGTATTTTTGGTCTATATTTGCACACAGCAGTCACCCTACAGCCAACGTCATAAGAAAGCTCCTAGGAAAAACAGCTCAGAATAATAACAATAACGGTGGCAGAACCAATAATGTTCAGGTCATTCATAATATATTTTAAAAAATAAAACCCCAAAAAACCAAAAAACAGGATTCCAAAACACCAAGAAAGCCTGCGGATTAATCGGATTACAGACTGGAGTGAGAGGATTAGTGACTATGCCTTCTGAACAGTGTCACTCTATCAACACAGATCGTGTTCTGAAACAGGGAATCAGATACAGCTTATTCCCAAGTACCTATTCTGAGCCAAATTCTACTATAATTGCAGTCAGTGGGAATTCTCATGCAGTGAGAGAGCCAAAATGAATAAAATAATTATAATCCAGATATAAGGTATTGGAAAATATAGCTTCTTATTAGACAGTCAGCTTTTTGGAGGGATCATAATATTGTTATTGGTAGCAGACAGATAAAAGTTTTTTCTCTTGTTAGGCTTTAGCTGGATTTCACTTTCATTTCAGACTACATACAGTTCTTTTGTGATTAGCAATTGTTGCTCAGAAACACATCCCAGTAGGCTGCACATTGCCTCCACAAGGAATATCACTTGCAAGGAATATGTAAACCAGAAGAGGTGTGAAACTACTGCCGTGATCCAGACCTGAGTTGGAATAGGTATGTATCTTCTGCAAAGATGTCTTGTGTCAGTATAAAATATGGATAAAGAAAGAAAAAGCTGCTCTGATCTGCCAGAAATGAGGGGGATATAGTAGTACAGATTGAATAGCCATATTAAAGTCTTCAGTCTAATCAATAGTCCGTATCACTTCTGAGTATACAAAAAACAATATCTACATGTAATCAAGAAAACTTTAAGGACATACCACTTATCAGTAATTCTATAAGAAATTACAAGATTTACTAAGGAATAAAAAAGTTAACTTTCACTTCTGAAAAAAATATTAATTCTTCATTTCTCAGTAGGTTTCAGTGTCCAGAATTTTGCTATCGTCATAGCTCCATGATCTTATTTGCACAAAGAAAAAAAAAAACACCTCTCCCCACAAAAAATATTGCCTACACTTAAACAAGAGTAGCTCTCGTTTTAATATACACCATTTTCTTCAGTCACAATCTTGACTCTTATTAAGACAGGAAAAGTGATTCTTACCAACAGTAAGGTGGATAAATACTTGCAAGAGTGCCACATGGCCACAGCATCTACAATTGGCCTTTGCTCATCTCAGTCAGAAATACAGGTCCATTCCTTGATTGCTGTAGGAAAATGGAAGGATTTCTAAGAGTTGGCATCTTTCGGGTATCAGTTAGGAAGAAAATATTTCTCTGAACAATCATAGAGTGCTGACACTTCAACCAAGATACTTACACACCTTTCCTAGTGTTTCAGTACAGTTCTGAAGTGAAAGGAAGATGATATTTTTCTTTTGAAGATAATTTTGGTTTATCTTTAATATGAAGCTCTCACCATCACAGAAGAAAAATCTTTAAACGAAAAGACATACTTACCATTTGTGACTATGGTCACACAAAAGCGACCTAATAATTTTTTTGTCTATATTTGTTCATACCTCAGAAGTGACCCCTTCTGATTCAACAATGATTGCATTGAATTTTGTGGGTTATAAGAAGCCATGTCAAAAAGTGTTCCAGTTTGCTTTTCAGCATTTTTTAATTCTAGCAAGGCAGCACACCATAATAGATAAAGAAATCTGTGTTTCTATACCCCTAGCCACTGCAGTAGGATTTTAAATCAGAATTTACGAACATGCCCATTGAATATTTCATATCAACAAAACTTAAGTCCTTCAGTCTATCAGTATTACAGATTTCTAGACATATATCATCTTCCTGAAGCTGATTGAAAACATGGAAGTTGTAATGATGTCTTCCTTAATAATGGGTATGTTGATTCAGTGGGGGTTTGCATTGTTCATTTCTGGTGATACCATTTCTTTCAGCATTCTTGCACTTGTTTTTAATGGCAGAAAATGGTTGGTAGGAAGTCCATGATAAATCTTGTGTGCACAGGTAATATATTTAAGACTGATGTTGGTAGAGCAGTTCACTAGATACTTAGATCAGCCCTAGGTCAAACAAGGACTGCACATACATATTTTGTAGCCTAGGAGTCAAAGTTTTTTTATTTAAGATTAAGTGGTAAATACCACATAACACCAGAATGTTTCCTGGAAACCATATATTGGGTTGGCAGGTGGCATGAAAGACTGGTTAGCAACTAGCGACCTCTATTTCGGGAAGTCTGCTTAGCACAAGAGCTGCTGTCCCATCAGCCTAAAAGGGATGTGATCTTCCCTGTACCATCTATTTATTTGGATCTGAAGTGTGTCATTTGGCAGGTGACTGCCTTTCCCCGGACATTTTTTTGGGACTGACTACTAAATGAGTAGCCAACTTTGGGGCATGAGGCGGAAGATATATTGCATAGAAACTACAAGGAATTGTTGATGCATTTGATATTTTACCAACGTAGAAAGCTGATTAATTTGGTGTTGTTATTCATTTGATATGTTCATTGATTTGTTGTTGTGCGTTTATAACTTTGAGTTGCCAATGTGTAGGGCATGCCTTGTGCTACTTAGCAGTCTAGTTAAGAAACTGTATGCAGTTAAAAACTTACATAGTTTAACTCTTTCTTTCCTAGATGGCATTCTCTGAACTTGAGGAGCCCTCAGAGTAAATAAAAGCAGCTATACAATCTGTTGCTTGATAACTAACACCTCTTGTAACTATGGCCTGCATTGGAACACAGCTGCTTTTCTACGTTCTTTTTCTCCTCCTCCTTTGTTTAAAGGAGTATCAGAATTTTGGTGGCCCAACATGATAGTAACGATTGGCCAGGGTAAAAGCTGATCAGCTCCTCAGAAAAAAGAAAAAAAAAAAAAATCTATACTTGTCAGAATGGTGAAAGGAAAGGTTTTTTTCAAGTTTTTAGGCCTCTTAAGTAACCTCTTGATTTCTAATCCCATTGAAACCAACTGGAGTTAGGTACTTAGTAAAGTTTTAAATCTGTCCACATAAGGATGATTTTCATCCCCTAGGATTTGTTCAAACAAAACTGGGCTTCCCTTGAACAACTTGTTTGTTTCCCTGAATTTCCTCCCTCCCACTTTCCAAGTGGTCTTTAGACATAGTGGGCCAGGATGGTGAAGTGGTGTTAAGTGTAATCTCAAATGGCATGTTTCATCCTTTCCCTGCACTTTCTGCATGTCTGTACCTTGCTGTGAGTTTCTACCAGCAGTCTTCTGCAGGTCTCAAAGGCTTCATTCCTGCTTGAAACACAATGTCTGCTGGACTCTTGATGTGACTTTATGACCTGGACTGCTTTAACGAAGGTCATTATCATACCACAGAATATGGATAATTGCATCGTCATGTAAGTCACAAAACCCTGAAGTTTCTAGCCCATCTAAGAAATACGTTCTGACATGCTTGTCTGAAAGATGGTGAAGCTAGCAATTCATACATCTACAGGCCTTCCTTGCTGTCTCCTACACAGAATGAAACGAGGAACAAAATAATTAACTTCATGAAATATGAAGTGTCTTTCTTTTTCTGAGCAGTACAAGCATTTCTGAGTGTTATTCTTTTATAAGATGCCTTTCCAAAAGCATTTAATGAAGGAAAGATGAAAGCTAATGGAGTAGAAGTTGAATGTTGCTTTTTTTCTCATTTAAAATATATATTCATTTTCTTTTTACCTCTAGCTTATGTCCATATATCATTTTGCCTTACTGCTCTAAAACGGGAATAGCGGTATGCAACTCTGAAAAGTGTTCTCATTATTTTTACCTTACTATCACACAATTCAAGATACATTGTATCAAAGATGCTACATAAAAAGCAAATTAAAATTGAATTGCAGTAAAGCTACTAAAAGAATTCATTGCACTTCAAAGAGTTTACAACTAAATATGTTATGTGGTGGGAATGGACAATTAAGTGCAAAGAATAAGTATTAACGTGCTGGTTTGTAATAACTGTTGAATGTGTAGTTATGTGTATTTCATTTGGTATGTTTAATTGCAAATAATATGGTGATTCATATATGCTCAAGGCTGCCTCAGTGTGTGGAAAATCTTTTCACTTTCCTACCTGATGGGATGGAGTAATACTTTCTTCTACACACACGCTTCAGTAACGGATTGGTTGGCAATAACTTCCTATACAACCACTATTTTTGTGACACTATCTTTATGTTTTCATATCTCTTATGGAAGAATTCAATAACTGGAGAGGGAGTAAGGCTGGCATTATGAACTTTTCAGGAAGGTGATTCTGCAGTAGTTTGCCCTCTAAAATGACTTACACGAATCACTTGGTACATTTAGAGAATTCCGAAGATTTTAGATATAATACTCCATTGATTCTGTTGCTGGGAAAACTGAAATTTTACAGTGCTACTGATATATCCCATAAAAAAAATAAAAATGCTCCTTCTTCTAAAGCGAAGCTTGCTATTGCATTATGAGAAGCAAAATATTCTGTTTTACTGATTTCACTAGTGTACTTCATGCTATAATTTTTAGGAAACGTCCAATGACCTGATCCTGTGAAGTACTAATCAGCATTGGCTTCTGATGAAGCTATTGGGCTCTGAGGTAGGCTTGCCAGATGAGGTGGAAAGCATTTTTTTTTCCAGAAAGTAACATAAGGCCCTGCAGTATTTCCAGTTCTCCTGCAGCTGACATGGGTGGGGATTGAAGCTTTAGGAGTTATAAAGGAGACAGATGAAATATCCAAGAGTTGTGATCAATAGGGAAAACCAACCCTGTCCTCACAGCATGTGTGTTCCTCCCCAGAGCTGCCGGTTGATACCTGTCCTTAGCAAAAAAAACAGCTTTGAGACTTCCAGTCTATACTATTTAATGAATAAAAAATACTGTGTGTCCATCTGATGGAGTCCAGGTGAAATACTAATAGTGCTAGTTGCAGAAGAAACTGGGAAAAAATATAACAAAAGGCAGCATGACAAAATTACTGTTCCTGTCCTCATTCTCTTTACAGACCTGTTATCCACACTTAACCTACCCCGTCTCAGCATCTACCTTGAGACAGAAAGTGATTAAGAATATTAGCGCAATATTTCTGGCAAAAAAAGTTTCATGAACAGGTTAGAGATGGAGATTGAAACTGTAATTGAAAGTTTGATGCCAAGATCTTCATTGCATTCATTTTCAGTTCTTGTTGCACTCCTGGAATAAAAGAGGACGGTAATACACCACTGATTCTTCCGTTGATTTGTGTGTTTTTCTCTGTTGTAAGAGCTTGAGGACTAACTACCTTTAAACAGCCATTCGTTTTAGGGAGCTTAATTCTCTAAAGACTGCTATAATTTCCTAGACACACTATGTCAGGTTTCTCAGACTTTCATAATAGTTTCCTTTTGCCTTTCAGCATGGATTTGAGATTTCCCAGCCTGAATTCATAGTCTTGCTTGATCACGGGCTGAATCAATCTGGAAAAACGGGTTAATTTTCAGGCTGTCCTACGCTTAAACATCTCAGATAGGTACTATATAATCTTTGCCGGATTTGAATATAGTCAAATGAGTGTCTGAAAACTTTCAGTTAATCGGCAAAGTAAGTTTCTCAGCATATCTTCACATGATATCTAGTGGAGTATATTTAAACCATATTCAAATGTAAATAAGATTAGTCGAGAGATGTACATTGATTTGGTACATTGATTTGTAGTGCAAACTGGCCATGTGTATTTATAACTTCAGTATGGGCTTTTTCATGGAAAGCAGAACATCTTGACTTTTCTTGCAATTTTTTGCATATAATAAATGATTTCTGCTTTACTTTTGTTTCAACTTTGTATTTCAAGCTTCTAGAAAAAGAAAAGGTACTTACTTCTCTTCTCTTACAGGAAACAATTTCAAAGACAAACATCCATTGATGCTACCAATGGAACAATCCTTACCTTCGTAAAAAGTTTTGTAGTAAGATGTATATCAGTCACAGTGGTCTCAAAGAGGAATATGGTTTGGGTGAAACAATTATGGGGTTTATTACCAAAATGAATATTCATGTGAGATAGTCTTAGGGAATTTAGTGGATACTAGTGTTTATTTTTGGGGTTTTTTTGTTAAATGTGATCTATTCCAAATAATTGAATACAGCAAACCAAAATTCAGAATTCAAATATCCATTGTAATCAAACAGTTCTGCAAGTTTGAAAAGCACTTCCTCCAATACTACACTAAATTCTTATACCATTTTCATCAAGTTTTCCTATGCAGAAAGGGTGTTAAGAAAACAGTAAGGTTTTTTGGGGATGGGGGAGGGCTAGTGTTAATCTCACGTAGTTAAAGCTTTGGTTTTGATCTTTAGAAGAAATAAGTAACAGCTAATGCTAATTTAGCATTTAATGGCCCTATGAATATCAAGAACTTAAACATTTACTTATGTATAGTAACATGGCTAATGACTGAATATTGATGCATTCACCATGAAAAAAATCAACCCTCAGAAAATATCTTCTCCACACCAAATATGCTTTAAAATTATTTTAAAATAATTACTTTATCACATAGCACTTACGGTAAGGATCTACAATTTAGAAAGGCCAGATGGGGTAACGCTGCTGCCTTTCCAGAGGTTGCTACTGAAGATAATATCACTGCAGCAGTAATTATCCTCAGTGTTTTATGTGGCCTTCCTGAAGTGTACCAATTAGTGACACTTCAGCCTGAAAAGAGGTGAAGCTCCTTTCTGGCAAATTAATTTGTTTCCAGACAATAGGAAAATGTTTGTATTTCCTGGTCAGTTACTGACTTCCTTAGGTAATTGAGATCCTTATCAAATGTCTGAAGTCTTCACCCAAAGCTACCTTGGTGTGCTTGGGAAAGGAAAAATGTAACTTGTAGCTTCTAAATTTACTCTTTGCTCTGAGATGAAATGTCTCTGATATAAAACTCAGGATGTTAAGTGTGCATTCAGAAATCATATTCAGGAAGCAATCAAGACAGTCATTTGTGGAGATATCTCTGAAGGTATCTACTCATTTTTCAGCTGTGATTAAAAATCAGATACAATGCTCAGCTTCTTAATAAATGGGATGAAAAATGGTATAGATGATATTATTGTAATAATGTTATAAAAAGTATGCCTGCCCTAGAATGACTATGTTCAGTTCAGGCCTCTCCATCTCAGAACTACCAAAGAGATATAAAAGACATTTAGAGATATGAATCAGGGCTCTGCTTGACACGCAGAGATGGAATAATATCGGCTGACTGACAAAGTTATCATCTCTATCTGTCTGTAGCGCCGACAGTGCACGGACAGCTCAGATGCTCATGAATCAGCCGTTTTACAACACAGCAGCAGTTTAAAGTAAACCATTAGCTTTGCCAACCTATAACCTCTCTGCTTGTCAGTCAGATTTTTCAAACTGATTAGGAGCATATGAAACTCCCGTGTGAAGCAAGATTGAAAAGATCAAGACTCCTTGCTTGATAAGGAGTAGCACAAGTGACAAATGAAAGAGAACATGGCACAAATACACATGGTAGTGAAGACAAAGAGACGTAAGCACGAGTGTTACCCCTTCCAACCAAAGAAAAACTGAGGATGGCCTGATGACACACAAAGGTGGCTGTTGCAGAGAGAGGGAAGGAAACACCTTGCCCTGCAAAAGCATGCACAGAAGACGGCACAGGAAGCGGTAGAACTTGTTGATCATCAGTATTTTGGGGGCCCAGGGAGATTCAGAAAAAAGGATTGGAAATATATGTAGAAAACAACAAAAATAACCTCAGTCATTAAGTTAATAAGTTAATAAGCTATTTGATCAAGCTAATTAATTTAATGATTTTAAAAGTACTGTAATGTGATACAGAGTCTTGGAAGAGGCATGTCTTTGCTTTCAGAATATAAGCAAATTATTATTCCCTATGAGAAAGGAAGAAGTTCCCCCACCCCTAAGGAGTTAAGTTGTGTTGTAATTTGTGGTAAAAGGCATTGTCTGAATGAAGGAAGAATACAAAGCATCCAAAGTCCTGTTCAGTCTGACAAATCACAATGATTAAAGGTCAGTATATGAACAAGTGATTTTCCACTGTTGTTTGTCCTTCTCGGTTAAGAACCTTAAACTTTTCTGTTTGTAACTCTTATCTCAAAAAAACCACAAAAACATGAAGCATATATCATGCAAATGGTTTAATTCGTTTTCTGTAATGACAGAATAAAGAAAAAATGCATGAACAGAAGCAAAGAAGCTGTTCTTTTAGGATATCAAGTAAGTAGGTAGAAAGCAGCTGGAGAAGTAGCTAGATGTCAAGAGAAAACATATAGGAAAAGGAAATATCAAGAGTATATCCCAATTTAACTCCATCTTGCACAGTTTCAAAATCCACTCCAAAGCATCTCAGGAAGGCTTGTGCTTGATATTAGACTAGAATTCAAATCATCTCATTACTGAACCTTGTAGAGGCAAAGGTGACCCTGATTCACTGAAGAGGTTACTTGCATCAGGATTTCAATCTGGATGGACAGTAAATTCACCATCCTTCTGAACCTTTTGTACTGCTGGGCGAGATATGGATGGAGTCTTACCAATGAGGGGATAGCACAAAAGGAAGAAATTCTGCCTCTGGAAGAGAGCTAATAGGGAGTTGCTCTCCTACGTGGAGTACAGAAAGAATCAGAATTTAACTCACTGTAACTACTTCAATGGTGCCCCTGAAGAGAACGTGATTTGTTTCCTGGAAATTTGTGTATTACGGCTGCTACCAATTTGTTGTGTTAAATTTTAACAGTCTGTGTTAATGGTGCGTTGTCTACGAAGCTGTTACCAGTTTGTTGCATCCAATTTACAGACTACACTGCTCAAATTCTCCACCAATTTGTTGCATTACTGCCTGTCCTGTTTATGTGGCCTAAAGGAATACACCTTATATGCAAAGCCAAGAATTTATTTTTAGCTTGATTAAAGTCTTAACAGTCTAATCAAAGAATTATTATTAGTTCTGTTGCAATGAAGCTAACACTGGAAGTTCACATTATATATGGTTAAAGCTGATACATTTCTCCTTTACCCCTTTCTCTGATGTTATGCTCCTCTTTTTAGTGCCCGTTTGACTGCTGAGGTTGATGATTTTAGCCAGGGACAGGAGAGTTACAGAGAGTTGTCAGCATCTGTCATGGTTTAACCCCAGCTGGCAACTAAGCCCCACACAACTGCTCATTCACTCCCCCCACAACGGGATAGGGAGAGAATCGGGAGGGCAAAAGTGAGAAAACTCGTGGGTTGAGATAAAGACAGTTCAATAGGTAAAGCAAAAGCCGCACACGCAAGCAAAGCAAAACAAGGAATTCATTCACTCCTCCCATCGGCAGGCAGGTGTTCAGCCATCTCCAGGAAAGCAGGGCTCCATCACGCGTAACAGTGACTTGGGAAGACAAACGCCATCACTCCGAACGTCCCCCCCTTCCTTCTTCTTCCCCCAGCTTTATATACTGAGCATGACGTCACATGGTATGGAATACCCCGTTGGCCAGTTGGGCTAGCTGTCCTGGCTGTGCTCCCTCCCAGCTTCTTGTGCACCTGGCAGAGCATGGGAAGCTGAAAAGTCCTTGACCAGTGTAAGCACTGCTTAACAACAACTAAAACATCAGTGTGTTATCAACATTATTCTCATACTAAATCCAAAACACAGCACTATACCAGCTACTAGGGAGAAAATTAACTCTATCCCAGCCAAAACCAGGACAGTATCCACCCCTTATTCCATATGTCCTTTGCCAAGAGGTGTATCTTGCTGATGGTGGGTGTTTCCTCCTCTACATTTTTGGGTCCAGTTAAGTTAATTTTTATGCATTTGCTAATGCAGACCTTTTACTTGCTCTTGGTTTGCAGTTCCATGGTATGTATGAGTTTACTACATAGTGTGATTTACAGATTTTGGAGACTTGTTCTTTGGTCTCTTTGTTACCCCTAAAGCTGGTTTTACCTAGCTCTTAAGTTCGTGTTTCTTTGGTGACCAATACCTGACCACTGATGAGTTTTTATAGTCCTGGGCCCTCCAATGTAATCCTGTTTCTGTATTTTAAAGTTATCTGCTACCATCCCATGCTTGTATTCTTGTATGATGCATTTTATTATCTGTTATTACTCTCTGTTAGTTAGAGAAGTCTATATATAACACACTTGTACAAAGCTAAGCAAAAACAAAAACAAATAACATAATAGCTAGACAGCTGTTTCTACAGACATGCACCAGCAAGGCCATATTGACTGAGCTACAAAGCTGCAAGCCATCACCAACTGAACTGCCACTGACTTTCCATACCAATTTTCCTACTGTTGCTTGGTGATGTTTCATGAAAAGACAAGACTGGGAGAGCACCAGGTCACCATTGGACACCATCTTTCCTGTATCTAGAGTCTCTTCTGACCATGGTCAGATCCAGGATAGAGATGGCATTTGATTGAGAATCATTCTGTGAGAGAACTGGGAGGAGTTTGCCGAATTGCTCTAGGAAAAGGTCATCCCTAATATGGTATCAGCTGGTAATTTTTTCTGGAAAAAAGTACCACATATTAAACCACAAGTTGAAGTAACGTCAAATAATCATAGGATTTTTTCTTTTTTTAAATCATTTTTGTTTGTCTAGATTGACTTCAAGTCATATAGAAAATACAATTCCTAGTTATATTACTTACCCTTACCCTTATATAATTTTTTTTTTTCCTTAAAAGAAAAAAAAAGAAAAAGAAAGCAAATCTACAACAGTTTCTCATGTGTCTTTCTTATTTTTTGTATGGTACCAAAGTAGGAAGAAAGGTTCTTTCTTTAACAACATTAGCAGCGGTTTCTCCCAGTTGCAAGTGGAATTTAAAAGATTCATATTTCTTTTCTGCATTATTTTCATGATGATGGTGATGAGAAGACTGATTTTTTTTAACTCTGCTTCATGCTTCAAATGTTCAATACTTTAAGGTTTTCATCTAGCATTTTATTTTGTATTTACTGTAAGGTACATGGTCACTGTGGGAAATAGAAATGTGAATTGTAATGCTAATTTGTGAATTATAACTAACTATTGTGAAAACAGAGATGTCCTGCATAGCTAGAAAAATGGGGAAGAAGGAGATAAAGGAAAAAAAATAAACTTAAGTCTTTTGAATTTTTCATGTTTTTTTGTCATTCATGTATAAGCTGTTAGATTTTCTTGTGGGTTTAGTGTTTGTGCCTTGCCTTTGAGTGCCAAGGAAACTTTTTCTTTTGGCCTGCTTGCCCTACTTAAACATTTTCAGATTGTGAAAAGATGTCTTTATGACAATACTTTGCTTTATGGCAATAAGATCATTACATTTTGATGTTCCTGCAGTAAAATTAGAAGATGTGATGAAGTTAAGTGTAGAAAATGCTACCAAAGCAGCATAAAAAGGTCATAAAATACTGTCTTAATAGACAATTTACTGGAAACTTGGGGAGTGGGAGAAGCAATGGAAAATATGCTTTCCTTTTTGCTTATATGTTTTAATTTCTCAAAACTTGATTATATTCCTAACAGCACCAAACACCATGCCTTTTACAATATTGATTTTCCTAAGAGCCTCCCTCAAAACAAACTCAAATCTGGAAAATCCTTGATTTCAGTTCAGTCCAGATGAACAATGAAAAGCTGAAATTTTATGTTATGTGTGATGTTTTGAGTCTTCACTGCATGGATCTCACTATTTGAGAATGACAAATTCACAAATTTCATCCATCCTTCCTAAACTGCATTTATGGGACTTGCAATTAAAAATAAAAAGGGGAACTAGTTTAAAAAATTCTGTGTATCTGACATCTGGAAATCAGATCACCTATAAAAAATTCTAATTTCAAAATAAACTCCACCTAAATAAACTAATTTTTTCATTGAATTTTGTCATACTTATTTGAAGATTATATCCATTCAAGTATCTGTAATTTAGGCAAGGAGTTCTAATCCTGGTGGTGAGATCTGTTGCATCCTTTGGAATTTTGTGCTTTGAGGTGCCATATCGTGAAGATAAACTCTTGCACAACCTCATATATTTGCATCTAGTCCAGGTAGAGAACAAGAAATACAGAGAAAACAAGAGGAAAGGAGAAAAAATGTAACTCCCTGCTTGACCTTCTTTGTGTTTTCAGTTTGGAAACTGTAGTATCATGTGGTTAAAAACAGTTCTTTCTCTCTGTGAACCCCAGAAAGCATAATAACATAGATACATGCTTTGACAGGGGGAGGTATTACTTTCCTCCAACAGTATAAGAAGCTTTCTAGCCAGAAAATCATAAACATGAACTTTAAGTGGTCTCCCTTGGAAAAAAGTCAGGACATGAACAACTAGAACAAGCTTCCAACAACATTTTGTTTGTCAAATCCACCAATGTCACTAACGCTGTGCATCTGCATAATGAAACGATGTCAGATAAAATTCAAGTTTACTCTGTTGAGAGCAGAGTTGTGTGTAAGAATTACGATTTCTTGTTTATATCTGGGGAAACTAAAAACCTGCGGATTCATAACACAACAAATTGAGGAAAGCTACAATGTCCCTTAGATACGGATACATTGTTTTCTTCCTTGTTTGTTTTTGTTGTTGTTGTTGTTGTTGGGTTTTTTTTTGTCAATGTCATTATCAATCCTTGGAGGTTTTACTTATTTGTTCCACAACAAATTTTTTTAGAAAATAATATGACGAGAAGGAGGACGGGAACGATATTAATCAAGTACGTTAAGCACTAGAGTCTGCTTCAGTGTATTCCTTTTTTTTGATATTTAGAGAACAGTTTCATGAAGGATTTTAACCAGATTTTGATAAAAAATGGATTTCTATCCTCAGTATCTTACAACAGAACATGCAGTAAAACATACTGAGTTTAGAGTTGAAATTTTGGGTTCTGTCCCCATGTTTATTGATCCCTCCTACATTTCTTCCTTATTTGCTCTTGTCTCATATAATTCTGTGAGATAATTCTAGGAACATTTCTGTTTAACTTCAAACTGAGAGCAGGCACCGTATGGCCTGCTCAGCTGACACTTTTATCTAAATAATTAAAGTGATTGTCCATTAAAGATTTGCAGCCTCATGACACGTTTCCCAGTCATGACAGTCAATCATTTAGGAGGTCAGCTCAACCTTTCCGGCATTTACTTTTCTGTAAATTAACATCTGGCCATAAAAAAGGTATTGCTGTCAGAACTAAGCTGAGATACTTTAATATGCTGGTGATGATTGAAAGTACTGCACGCCAATATAAAAAGAAGTTTCCAGGAAAATAGATTTTCACATCTCCTTATCCCAAATCAATAAGTCTTTAAATTCATTGGCACTGATATAGCAATGATGAAAAGATAGGACAGTGGTATCTGACTTTTTGAAGTGTTCATGAGCTTTCTTTCAATTGCAACAAAACAAATATTTTGAGACTTGAAAAATGAAATCTATTTTTACTATTTCAAAAATCATGTTTAATTTAGTTTGAGGAATTTCTTAACTCAGAGCATTTTACATGAAGTTGTTTTGGGGCATGTAGTAAAAAACCTAATTATGAACACTCTTTTTGATGTGATCATCTTCCTTTTCATTCTCTGAGATTTTGGTCAAAATGGAAATTAGAAATGCTCCCTCTCCCAGAGGAGAGAAAGTAGAGAAAACACTCTACTTCTTTTGTAATCTCTGCAATGGGATTCTTCAACTTTTTAAAACTCTGTTGCTGTTTCTGTAATTTTATGGTTTAGCAATGATATGCATTGAAATGGCCTAATTCATCCCTGCTCTTTCCTTCTCTTTCTCTCACACTCATCTGGCTTCCTCAGGAGTCAGTACATACATCTCTGGGAAAAGAGACACCACCATGCTCTTTTTAATAGTTGCAATTGCTTAAGGGCCAGAACCAGGCTATGGATGTCCCTCCAAGCCCGGCCTCCCTCCGTTGGGCAGGTTCCTCTTCCTAATGACATCTCTGCTGAATGTAAAATAGTAGCAATCTCCAACAGATGTTGCACTAATAGATATTTAAAGAAATACGAAGAAAGCAAGTTAACCTTGTATAGAGATTAACATCCCTTCTGTGGTATGCCACTTGATGCCCCTCAGTTTGTAGTGTTTTCACCCAATTGTTCTTAAAAGAGAACAAGTGAAATGAGGTGTCAGGATAGTTCCTGCTGAGGTGTTCTAGCTGCATTACTGAAAAGGTGAATGAGTGTGAAAATGGATTTGAGACACTATTGCAAGCAAAATGAAACCTAAGCCACCAAATAACATTTTTTGTGTGTGTGTTGCATGGTATCATCTTGTAAGCCCCGAATCTTTAAAGTGCTTGTTAAAGATCTCTTTCTGAAATACTTTCAGCCTCATATATTAATAAAGAAGCTTTCTTTGTAGTTGGTTCTTTCTTCAAACTCTCCCAGTGAACCAGCCCCTTTCAAATCAGGCATTCAGAGTGCTGTTAACCGCTTAGATAAAAACCCTTTGCATAACCTACCTATCTGCCTGCTTCTGAATTGCTTCAGACTGCAGCCTTCAAATTCCTTCTTACAGCCTAACCTATTTTTGTCGATGCCTTTACTAAAGATTGCCCTCTAGAAGGTCAGGCATTACATTATGAATCAATCATTGCTGCCCTTTCGACTCATTAGCCTCAATTTCCTTCATTACAACTAAAAAGCTTGTAGGAGTTGATCAAAAAGCAACACAGCAAGGAGCTAATGGAGGAAAAGGAACATTCTGCATGGGTAAGTATTAGTTGTAACTGAACTATTTTGGAGAATTTGTTCAGCACCACAACAAATACTTTCATTAGACCACATCAGTTTCATTATCTGTCTTTTTCTGGAGGTGTCTTAGACATGCCAGAGGGAAATTAAGAGTCAAAATGAACAAAAAATGTCAAATATGTAAGTGTGCGTAGACAATGCCATGGTCAGGGCAGGAAAGGATTCAGTGAGAAGGCTTGGCAGAAAAAATATGGTTTGATTTTAAATGCATTTTCTCCTGTTTCCATGTATTTCCTTCTGCTTCTAAACTAGAACATAAAGAATGTGGTATGAATAAGGCTGTTACATAATTTGCCTTTTGTTTCTGTTTCTCCATTAATAAAATAGAGATACCGACCATTATGCTTTGCAAAATCTTTTGCAATCTACTACTAATAAGTATATACACACATATAGGTATGGTGATATTCACATGTATTATGATTATAAATGAGCATGTCTGTAGGTTGAAGTTTTACACGTAGTACGTTTTCAGTTTACTTTCTTAAATTATTTAACCATCAAAATGATATGATTTGAAAGAGTCTAATGAATTGATGAGGTACAGTGTGAGCCCAAACTTATAAAAAATAATTACCAAACACTTCTGTGAATACATTTGTTGAGTAACTCCAAAATAATGTGACATTTTAGTAACACTGCCATTTCAATTCAGGAATTTCCACTACAGAAATTTATTTCAAATTGGACAATGTATACATTGCATTTTTTAATTTATTCCATCATGAAATGAATCCTCCCACTTTTTTTTAATAACACCATCCCTGTACATTGAGATGTTGGTTGCAATCCAGGGTATTAATTTAAAAGAAGATGTAAAATAAGCTTTTTTTCTCAGCATGTTTTTTAAAAGCTGCTTTGAATTGGGGCATGGAATGTTCTTATTTCATCCTGTGAGAAACCTATTTAAGCAGGTGCAAACTGTAATGCTTTATTCTGGTATTGTTCACATCATTTTGAACAGATACCAATGCTTTCCCAGTGTGCAAGACACTAGAGACTCACATATGTTACCTGTCAGTGGTTACAGTGCAATGTTCTGATAAGAGTGTTTCTGCTGTATTCCGATATCACTGGATGGTATTTCAAATGCATATGTGTTTTAAAACCTGACATTATAAATAACAACTGTAGCACACTAATTCTTTTCTTATTTTCCAGTCTAGAAGAAAAAAACAACCTTCTTAACTTTCTATATTGTTTATCTAGAGCTTTGATCCCCACCAAACTACTTTTCAGAATACTGAATACACTTTTGATACCATATTGATTTCTTCTTACTACCATTTACTTGCCTTCAAGGCTACCTGAAGAATTCAGCTCAAATTTGATCTAAAATTCATGCACATTATGGCTCACTATCCAAAATTCCTCTCTCATTTTGTTATGCTCTCTGCTATTGAACTGTAATGGGGACAGTTCTGCTTCCCTGTAAGCCAATTTTGCATTGTCTGTTCTAGACAAGATGAGTTTCTTATAAACTCTTAGAACAGCAATGTCTGAGCACCTTCTGGTTAAATGGTGTGACTGGCATCTGTCACATTTTACTCATGCCCTCTTCAGTATCCAGGGTAGTAGTATATTTTGGTAGAGTTTGAAGACTTATTGCTTCAATTTTTGGGATAGGAACAGACAGAAATCTCTGTGTTTTCTAATGCTGGCTGATCTAGTCAGGGTAAACTGGATAGGCAACATAGGGCTGTTGTCTTCATCATTCATAGCAATGGGATGGCTGAGGAGAAACTCGCCTTCTAATCTACAGCTATCCATGTACATCCATCAGTGATTTAGGAATCATAGAATCACAGACTCATAGAACAGGTTGGGTTGGAAAGGACCTTTAAAGGTCAACCTTTAAGCCTTAAAGAAAGCCCAGGATATGATTGGCTTTCTGGGCTGGAAGCACATATTGCCAGCTCATGTCCAATTTGCCACTCACCAGTACCCCCAAGTCCTTCTCCGCAGGGCTGTTCTCAATCCCTTCATCCCCCAGTGTGTGTTGACATTGGGGATTGCCCCTGGCCAGGTGCAGGACCTTGCACTTGGCCTGTTGAACTTCATGAGGTTTGCATGGGCCCAAGCCTCAAGCCTGTCAAGGTCCCTCTGGGTGGCATTCCTTCCCTCTGGCGAATCAACTGCACCATGCAGCTTGGCGTCACCCACAAACTTGCTGAGGGTGCACTTAATCCCATCGCCTATGTTGTTGATGAAGATATTAAATAGTACTGGTCCCAGTACGGACCCTTGAGGGACACCACCTGTTACTGGTTTCCGTTTGGACATTGAGCCATTGACTACAACTCTTTGGATGCGACCATCCAGCAAATTCCTTATCCATTGAATAGTCCAGCCATCAAACCTGTATCTCTCTAATTTAGCAACAAGGATGTTGTGTGGAACCATGTCAAAGGCCTTGCAGAAGTCAAGATAGATCACATCAGTTGCTGTTCCCTTATCCACTGATACAGTCAATCCATTGTAGAAGGCCACCAGATTAGTCAGGCACAATTTGCCCTTGATGAAGCCATCTTGGCCGTCTCTAATCACCTCCCTGCCTTCCATATGCCTTGACAGAGCTTCCAGGAGGATCGGTTCCATGATCTTACTGGGCACAGAGGTGAGGCTGACTGGTTGGTAGTTCCCAGAGTCCTCCTTTTTACCCTTTTTAAAAATGGGTGTGATGTTTCTCTTTTTCCAGTCACTGGGGACTTTGCCTGACTGCCATGACTTTTCAAATATGATGGAGAGTGACTTAGCGACTACATCTGCCATTCCCTCAGGACCCTGGGGTGCATCTCATCAGGTCCCATGGACTTGTGTTCATTCACGTTCCTTAGATGGTCTCAAACTTGATCTTCTCCTATGACAGGTGGGACTTCATTCCCCCAGGCCCTGCCTTGAGATTCAGGGACTCTAGAGATGTGGGAAGAGCAATTGCCAGTGAAAACCAAGACAAAAAAGTTGTTGAGTACCTCAGCTTTCTCCATGTCAGTTGTCACCAGGTCCTGTCTCATTTATCAGGAAGGGAAGTACAATTTCTTTTGTCTTCCTTTACTGACTAACACACCTGTCAAAACCCTTATTATTCTTCACACCCCTTGCCAAATTTAGCTCCAGCTGTGCCTTACCTTTCCTGATCCCATCACTACACTCCCGGACAGTATCCCCATTCTGAGGATGTATGCCCCTGCTTCCTATGCATTTCTCTCTTGTGTTTCAGTTTTACCAGGAAGTTCTTACTCAGCCACGCTGGTCTCCTGCCTTCCTTGCCTGATTTCTTGCACATGGAATTGACCTTTAAGTTCTTGTCCTTTAAGAAAAGCATCTTTAAGTAGCTGCCAGCTGTGTTCTGCTCCTTTATCCCTGAGGACAGTTTCCCAGGGGGTCACACCCGCCAGTTCCTTAAACAACTGAAGGTTCACTTTCCTAAGTTTTAGGGTCTTTACTATACATTTCTCCTGGCCTATATCCCTTGATATCATTAATTCTACCAGGACATGATCACTGCAGCCCAAGCTACCACCAATCTTGACCTCTCCAATAAATTCCTCTGTGTTAGTGAGCAATAGGTCTAGTAATGCATCTCCTCTGGTTGGGGTTTCTATCACCTGGATTAGGATGTTATCCTAATGCACTCCAAGAATCTCCTAGACTGCTTGCAGTTTGTTGTGCCACTTTTCCAGCAGATGTCAGGGCGGCTGAAGTCCCCTAGCAGGGTCAAGGCCTGCCAGCGTGATGCTTGCTGTAGTTAAAGCAAGAACACTTCATTGACATCCTCCCCTTGATCTGTTGGCCTGTAGTAAACACCTTTCCAGTGTTGGCTTGGTCGCTAATTTTCACCCATAAGCTCTCGACCTCTGCATTGCTGTTTTTCAAAGACAGCTCTGTGCAATCAATCCAGCTTTTTACATAGAGGGCAACCCCCCCCATCTTTCCTTCCTTGCCTGTCCCTCCTGAAGAGTTTATAGCCATCAATTGCAGCTCTCCAGTCATGTGATTCATCCCACCAGATTTCAGTTGCCATCTGATAGCCATCAGTTCATCCTGCTCCTCTCGTTTGTTACCCACCCTGTGCACATTGGTATAGAGACACTTCAGTTGGACAGTTGACTGTCTCACCTTTTTGGCAGAACCTTTTTGGAGGGTTGGGGGTCATTCCTTACTGCTCTGGTAGGTGCTGTGCTGGTTTTGGCTGGGATAGAGTTAATTTTTGGGAGTGATGGCATTTGTCTTCCCAAGTAACCGTTACGTGTGATGGAGCCCTGCTTTCCTGGAGATGGCTGAACACCTGCCTGCCCATGGGAAGCAGTGACTGAATTCCTTGTTTTGCTTTGCTTGCGTGTGCGGCTTTTGCTTTACCTATTAAACTGTCTTTATCTCAACACACGAGTTTTCTCTCTTTTAGTCTTCCGATTCTCTCCCCCATCCCACCGGGGGGGAGTGAGCGAGTGGCTGTGCGGGGCTTAGTTGCCGGCTGGGGTTAAACCATGACTGTCCTTTTTGGCGCCCAACGTGGGCTGCCAAAAAGGACTGTCATGGTTTAACCCCAGTTGGCAACCAAGCACCGCACAGCCGCTCTCTCACTCTCCCCCCAGTGGGATGGGGGAGAGAACTGGAAGGGCAAAAGTAAGAAAACTTGTGGGTTGAGATAAGAACAGTTTAATGATTGAAATAAAATAAGATAAAATAAAATAAAATAAAATAGCAATAACAATAACAACAACAATAATAATTTTTTAAAAATTGTAATGAAAAGGTAAACAACAGAAAAGAGAGAGAGAAACAAAACCCAGGAAAACAAGTGATGCAACTGCTCACCACCCGCTGACTGATGCCCAGCCAGTTCCCGAGCAGTGGTGGCTGCCCCCCAGCCAACTCTCCCCCATTTTTATACTGAGCATGATGTCATATGGTGTGGAATACCCCTTTGGCCAGTTTGGGTCAGCTGTCCCGGCTATGCTCCCTCCCAGCTTCTTGTGCACCTCCTTGCTGGCAGAGCATGGGAAGCTGAAAGGTCCTTGACTTAGTATAAGCACTGCTTAGCAACAACTAAAACATCAGTGTGTTATCACATTATTGTCACGTTAAATCCAAAACACAGCACTATACTAGCTACTAGGAGGAAAATTAACCCTATCCCAGCCGAAACCAGGACAGGTGCGCCCATCCACCCTATTGCTTGTGAGTACCCAAGTGTCGTGGCTTTGGACCCCACCCCCAAGTTCATTAGTTTAAAGGGTGATTTACTAAGTCAGCCAATCTGCCAGAAGTACTTCAGGATCCTCTAGAATCTCTCGAAATTTCCTCTAGATGTAAGAAAATCTCCCAGGCTGCTTCGAAGGAGCCATGGAAACAAGTTCCTTATCATCAATGATTGTATTGAATCCACTGCACGGTTCATATTTCTTTCAGACTGGTGTTGCAAGMTCTTTCAAACCAAGGGTGTTTGATATCTTATAAACAGCCTCAGGTTGAAAGAGCCTTCACTTCAAATGGAATTTGAGGGTAGAAACAATAAAGCAAAATACATTACAAGAATAATAATAACCACAATAATAGCCATTTGTTTAATGTTTCTTTATTTAGCCCAGGTATGAACACAGATCTGCAGCCACTCTACTGCCTTAAAAAGTTGATTTATACCTTGGAACACAGCTAAAATCATTGCTTTGGCACTGGCTCTTAAATCTGCCTGGTGATTTCCACCACAGAGGGAACCAGCATATTTCTGTTATAACCCTGGTTATGATGATACCCAGCTGCTTTCTAGTCACTATCCATTGAAGATCCTCAGCTGTCAGATAACACTAGAGCTCCTGGAAATGTAAAATGGACATCAGTAGCTGATTAGTAAGCAAGGGAATAAACAAATAAATAATCCAATAATGTGAGCAACTTCTTGCAGCAGACTTCGTTAGCTAATTGGTTTTTTTACAGCAGAGGTCTTAGTTAGCTAATTGTTTTTTCTGCCGTCTTTATTTCTTTGACTATTATAAGGCTACATATGGTAAGTGGCTCGTGGCCGTGCTGCTTATATCCGCATCTATTGATATGAACTCAGAATGAATTATTTCATTTGGGAAACTGAATGAAAATATGGAGGGTAGTGCTCCAGGGGTCCTGGCTGTGGTGGTGTTGCAGAAGAGGAGGCTGTACCGGGTTCCTGTCGTTGAGTATAATTTCTTTGATTCTCTATGGTGTTAGTTTTCCATTCATCTTTAGAAATACTCATGTATTCAATCCACTTCCAAATTTGGGTTTAACTTAGTTTTATAGGTCTCTCATTTCTYCTATGACCTGTGGCTAAAGGTTTCATTGATATCTGGTAAATGAGATTTTTGCAGTTGTCTGTCTTGCACCTTTTTTTTTTCTTCAAAGGCATTTCTACCATTCATTCTCATATCTGAGTCATGTTCTATATATATATATATATATGTCTGCATTCAGGTGCAAATTTACCTTTTGCTTTGCAGAACTCTGTTTCTTTACAATGTATATTCTTAGCCAACCATTCTCTCATATTTTGAATTTCTGTTGTATCAACCAAGCTTTTTCAGAGCACAGTGTTATTTCCACCACCCCTTTGTATCTCAATTAAYTGCTGCATCTATCAGAGACTGCTACATACTTTAAGATTTGTTTCTTTGAATATTGCTTGATGGAAAAAAACTTTCTTTTGCATGGCACTTTTGCCCTAGACTGGGTTGAAATCCAACCAGTTCTTTCCTTACGTGCACTTAAAATAGAAGTATTTTAGAGAATCTTTACTTCTCCTCAAGAGGAKGAGAATATCACAGTGGTTACAACACCTTTCTTGGCATACGGAGTATTATAGCTTCCTTTTTAATTATTCTGGATGTTATTTCTGGCTCCTTTCTTAGARGGTCTGATAAATTTGTGTGAAAGTCTCATCATCACAACATGTACATCCCAGCATTTCCTGCATCGCTTTTCCTCAGTGACCACCTTTCACAAGTATTGTAAGCCTCTTTCTGTCTGAGGTTACTACATGTGGTTGCGGTGGTTGCATTTCTTTCTCAGTCAATAGTTGTAGTCACTGATAAGAGACACAGAATATAATTCTACCCAGTTCTTAGCTCATTTCCTTTGCTGGTCTTAAGATCAATTTTTGACCTATCTTACATCAAAATCGTTTTGGCTGAAGGTTACTTTTACTTGGGGGCTCTGTTTTCATTCCTGTGTCAAAGGTTTTTTTGTAAAAATTCTCTCTGATCTTGTTTCCAGGCTTTTGATGTTTTCATGGCTAAAAGTGCTTGGGTATCATATATAATTTCCTATATTACATTGCTAGATCATTTAAGGATTGGTTTGCAGAACTTTGGGGGTTTTTTGTCCTATAACGGTACATGATTCCCTATGTACTGACTAAAGAAGAGAAGTATCAACCAAGAAACATCAAAGTGGATTGTTGCCAGGCTGTGAGATGAAATAGAAATCAGATTTATTTGCCTTGGGAACAGTTTTCTTAAAAAATAAAAATGATCGTGTGGATTCAGACATTAGGTGAAGCATAGGCAGGTTGACTTCCATTTTTTATATTAAAATATTTTTTTAAGGACGACCACTATGGCACACCACTTGGGCATGTAACTCCCTTTAGGGCTTAACTATTTAGATGGGGTGCAACACAGAGAGCCAAAGGATAGTTAAGAACACACTCACCTCAGAAAAGACTATTCTCCAATTATTTCTAAAAAAGTAAATTTCAGCTGATGCTCGTGAACGGTCATTGTGGAAACTGAAGAAGCTCTGGCACTAACATATTTCCTAAAAAAAGTGTTAAATATTTTTGTATTTATTTATAGATATTTTTGACACAGCTATCTGTTACTGTCTCTATTTCACAAATAGGAAAATGGAAGGCTTCAGATAGTGACTGGATGGGTGAAGGGTTCCCATCACATTCAGGCAGTCAGTGGGTGGAACATATGATCAGAATCAGCTTTAACTTTTCTGCAGCAAAAATATTTCTTTTCTTCTTCCATAGTTTCCACATCAAGAAAATCCACCGACCTACTAAAAAGATTAGAGTTCCAATAATCCTTTTCTTTAACCCACAGTGGTACTCAGATTCATGTTAGGTGGGACCAGCTCTGCTATATTAGAGATATGTCTAGCTCTGAATTATGTCAGTTTTGGAGCAACAACATATGCAACAAGCACACAAACAGCATTTGCATTAAGATATGCAATGTTATGTTTTTGGAAAAATGCAGACTGTTGAGTGTTATTACCATAAGCAGATTTAATATCCTCTTGAATTAATTAACATTCACCTTGAGCATTAGCATTCTCTTTTTTTTTTCCTATTGCTTTTATGAGTGTTGTGTTCAGTAAGATTTATTAGGGGAATACATGCAAAGAAGTGTGTAGATTTTGTGGAAGTGCAGTTCTAAGAGGCCAAATAATGCTAATTAGGACTACCAGACTGAAAAGGGAGGATATATAGATTGTTACTTGCTTAGAGGTTATCCAGGGCTGCAGAGAAAGCATGGTGGAGAAAGAACTTGTCACACATTTCTGACAGGGTATGGGATGAAGGCTACAGACAGAACAATAACTGTTGAGTTTGCTGGAGGAAGCTTATATGATGAAAAGCTTTAGAGAGGACAAAAGCAAGAGATGATAAGACTAGCTGAGGTATGTAGGACAGAGGAAAAAAARCAGAGACAGACATGCCTGCTGTTTGTCTTCTTTTCTTTATTTAGAATTTTGGTACATGCCAATGTATTAAAAAAACACAATCTAACAGGAAAGATAAAGTACTGAGCAAAAGAAGGCCAGATCCCATGCTTTGCAATACACATTTTCTGTTTGTGAACTACAGAGGACACATCCACCTGAATTATGCAGTATTTATGAGACCTGAAGTCAGATCCAGCAACAAATCTTGATGTTTGTTTAAATATTGTATCATTCTCTGTAGTTCTGCAACCTATTTTATATACTTGCATTTGTTTAACATAGAAAAGACTTGTTTCCTTCTCGTGTGTAACGGGCATGTGGATATATCTGAATATAATGTGTGCGGACTTGTGCATGTGTGTTTTAATAAATTTTGTTTAATGTGTAAGGACCATTCCTTACCTGATAAAAATCAAGTGATCCAACATAAGTCACAGGACCAGATCCATGAATATAACGATTCCATGGACATGAAAGGAGCTACCGTACTATTGAGTTCAAAGGTTAGGTTATGAKAAACATATATTTTCTGCCTATATTTGCATATAATTCTGTATATACTTGTGCATATTTTTATTTATGTACATTTTTATGTACATATTTCTACTCATATATGCATGTACCTATATATTACATGCATACATTTTTCCTGAAATGTTATATATCATTTCTATCCAAACTGTGTGCCTGCAAGTAATAAGAAAAGACAATTTGAAGCAATTTATCAGGCTTCTGTAGGAACTGAGTTTGTTGAGTCCAGATAATGACTGTTATTTTTCTAAAATTAGAAGCCAGTTCTGCCATCCAAGCATTTTAACAATAACAGTTAGTAACTACTTCTCTCTGTGGTGGATTTAAACGTATTCACTAAATAACTTCTGGAAAATTTTAGGCTTTTTTGCTTAGAAAGTAAATGAAATGAAAAGCATCCATATCTAATTCAGTAGGAGACTGTTGTAAAACAACGCAGCAGCAATGAGGAAGGTAACGCATCTGGTCATAGGAAGCATTATAACGCAGATGAATTCGCAGTGTCATTTTCTCAGACCTAATATTGTGAATCAGGAAAATGATAGAAACTATAATTGTGAAACTAAAGCCTATTATAAAGCATAGGTTAATACAGGTATTTGGCCCTTCAACAAAATATTAACTTTGAAATACTCCACACAGTGATATGTTAAGGCAATCTAGCAGAATGTGAACAGAACTACCTAGGCACTGGCTAATATTGTGTGCAAACAAAGGTGGCCTTTGCATAATTTCGTTTTTAGAATACGCCTTTCTAGTAGATTTCAAAGCACTTCTAACATACCATAGGGAAATATGAGCAGCTCTTAGCATTCAAAGTATGGTGAGTTTGCATGCACCTTCTAATAATTTCTGGAAGGGAGAGGCACCTGTGTAACAGCTCTGCTGACCACCTTACAGCTTTGCAATGTTACTGAAGCTGCAGTAAGATATAAAAAGTCTGATTGCCCCTTACCAGGACTTTTATCAGTGATAATTTTATTAGTTGGCGTTGGATGTGAACCGAATCATTCACTAAAATGGAAGAAATTGCACCTTCTACGTCTCTCACTGTAGGAACAAATCTGTCAGGTGAAGGCAAGTAATGGCCTGGTGTATCCAAGGGTCAGGCGCTGCAGAGAAATTGGAAAAGTTGAGATCATCCACAGTGTAACATGCAGAGGTACTAAAGATCTGTGCAGCTTCCAGGGTGCGCGTGAGGAACTGTAATAACTAGACAAAGTCGGACACTAATTCCAGGATTTAAACAATAACCCAATTTACAAAAATAGATATCAAAAAACCCCAGGTAAGATCACAGGTGTTGTAGAGCTATGCTATAAAGCTAAGCTTGTTAATTTGAGCAGTTACCAGAGCTTATAAAGTGTTAAGGTACGCAGGCAGATGACTTGGCCCTGGCCTGAGGTTTAGCTAAATGAGCAGACCCTGGGAAACGACTGGGCATAATATGAAAAATCGCAGGACGTCATAGCACGTAACAAAGTGAGGTGGTGCAAAAGGTACAAACAGTGCTGTGAGGGATGGTTGCGTTGCACAGGGGGGTTACGTGAGAGACAATCAAGCTTCACAGGTAATGGGAGGGGAGCGATGGGAACCTTTTAGAGGGTGTAATCTGGCAAGGCCAACAGGGTCTCGGTAACCTATCAGTAGCGCTAGGTATAGCCACGATGGCTTTGGTAACAATATCAGAAATACCAAATTTTGGTGCAGATACTGCAAGACTGGAACTGATGGAGAAAAAATAATTAGGGGCAGGATGTTTATTTGGGTGGCGATTACAACGGAGAAAGGCAGGGGTGAAGGCCAGGAAAGAGCCTGGGAAAATTAAGAGAAGGGGGATGAGAGGGGCTGGGAGCCAGCAGCAGCCGTGTCCATGGGGCTAGGGGAGGAGAAACTCCTGGGTGTGAGGGTGCCCCGTGCCAGGCTGCAATGGGCCAGAAAGGAGGGATCCTTTCAATCCTAAAGCCCACTGGAGTTGGCAACTTCCTTTCTGCATAAGCAGCAATTCATCAAACTGAGGTAACTGAATGTAATAAAAAGTGACTTTGTGGTTAATCAGAGACTGAGATGGATCTGCTGAAAATTTTGCTTCTCAAATGTGTTAGCAATCAATAAGAAAACAGGAATTCATGCAGTTAATAAGGCAAAATGAGACAGAGATAAAGTATACAGTAATAAATGAATGAAAGACTGGGTGAGTAGACAGAAAAAAGGGAGATAGATACACTGTAAAATGAAGATGGTCAGTGATGTTTGTTGGTGCCCGGTAGCAGTAGTTCAAGGAATACATAACAAGGTTTTCAATAAAAGCATTTGTGTCAGACACTACAAGGTACTAGCAAACTGAAAGACAAATTCATGAACATATAGCTAGAAGACAAATGGATGACGATGATGCAGAAGTCTTGCTGGGGCACTTAATACATTCACCAAACATGGCAATGCAACACAAATAGCCACTTGTCACATGTCTCATGAAATAGCTTAGCAAAAAAAGAGATTTTTTTTTTAAATACTTGCTACCTACGGTGCATCATCACAGCAGGCTTATAAGAAAAGATTAATTACTGCCTGATGTTCAGATAAAATACTAGTGGAGGTGTTCAAAAAGAGTAATTTTGGTCCTGTAAGATTAGGTGTCCTGTCTTGTTCAAGGCAGGATCTTATGCCTTCTGGAAGACAGTCCATCCCCCCATGCAACTAAATAAAACCGGTAAAATGTCATTAGGCAGAACAGCCCTGCTGAGCACTACCTACCCGAACTCTCCTCCCCTTCAAACCATGGTGACCTTCTCCAAATTGCTGCCATGCTGTTGCCGTTGAACAAAACCTGGCCGATGTCTAGGACGGTGCTGTCTGTCATGGGCCAGTGTTACACCAGGGAGTGTTAACTGTGAAGTACCGACTGTCGTGGACAAGTGCTTGAGACAGTGTCATGACCCAGATACTGTAGGTACATGTCTTACCACTGATTTTGGAGGACACCTAGGAAGATTAATTGTGGGTTCTATGAGGCAATTATCCTATCCGCAGCCTTTTTAATGTAGGGTGAAATTGTCACTAGCTTTCTGGGCTTTGACAGAAAAGAGTGAGTGAGCCCTGTCATTCATCCAGAGGTCAATCTGGAGATTATACACTCTTCAGATTTCAGTACAAATGAGGAATGAACCAGGATAGGACCCTGACTTTGTCTTCCAGGCATACGAGAAGAACATGGGATGGATGGTGTATCACTTCATCACTCCCATTCATCAAGTGTGGGCAGGGCAGCATCGTGGGAGAAAATACGGTATTATCATGTAGTGTATCATGAAGTGAGAGAAGACTCAGCCACTGCTTTCTCTACAGTCTATGCCTGAGAAAGCACCGCTGCAAATTAACTGTATGTGAGGGCTTGTAGGAAAGGTCCAAGCCTGCCAAACAGAAATGTTGAATGAGACCTTTCAACAAGGCTGTTATGCTTGTGAATCTGACGGGGAGAGATCTTCAAGTATGAAATGGTGAATTGGGAAGTGCTTTACCCTCTTCAGTTGAAGAACAGGCTGATGATGCAGAAGACTTGAACCATCTACGGAATGAAATGAGAATGGCCTAAAGGGACATGTCGGAATGTTAAATTGACCTTATTGATTTACAGTGGCCTTTAGTGAGAACTGAGGAAATGATGCATCATGTTGTTACTGAAACCAAGGTGACGCTTCAAATACATGTAAAAATATATGTGCCATGGAAAATGTAGTCATTAATGAGAATAAAGTAAAAATACCGTTTTAAGCAAGAAGATAAAAATAGTGAGTGGCAATGTCTGCTGGGTGAGACGTGGTCTCTATCTAATAGAATCAAACAAGTATGAATARTATATGGATCCAGAATGGTTTGAACAGGTTCCCGCTGAGCACCACTCAGTCAATTTTTCCCTGGGGATGAAAGCTAAGCTTTTGGCTATTCTGACTCATTTGACTCTATRAGACACATTTTAGGGTCACCGTCGGACAAAGGAAGGTGAAAAAGAACATATCTGTTTTTCTGACTGGGATAGAAATAGTTGGTAAAGATCTTATGCCTTTGTGAAAAATGATCAAGAGTGAAATGACAGACAATGACAGTGTATTCTGCATTTTCTCAATAGGAAGAGCCCTGCCATTGAAATGGCTGGACTGAATGATGTTAGGTGTTCTGGACACACAAAACCATGACAAAAGATAGACGTGTGGGGGTGTGTGTGTGTGCATCCAAATAAAACTATCCCCTAACTGGAAAATTCCATGTGATTAATGCCCACTCACATCTATGCCAAGTCATTTGGGACTTACAGGGCTTAATGCTGTGCTTAGATCACTGCTTGAGAACACCCAGAACTGATGCTGTCAGGGAGCGCTGGCTGAGGTGAATCATGTGTTACACAAAGTCAACAGCAGTGAAAAGCACCAGGAACAGGAAAGGCTGCAGGTGGAGAATCCCCCCCTCTCTCTGAAAAGGCCATCAGATAAGGAACTGCTCTGAGAACAATGAGCTGTCAGAAGGGCATCGTGGTCTAGCAATAATAACCGAACTTTGTCCACACAGACAACTGAGAGTTGTGACAAGTAATCCTCTCGCTTGTCAGATGTACAAGCTGCGCACTCTAATCTCCCGCCTGAGACTCTCTACGTGTGAGAKACTCTCCACGGCCCTCTGTGAAACTCCCCTTGTCTCTTTCTCCATTAATTGCATGAACGACGGTGGTTACTTATAGTTAGCATTGCTTTCTTTACATCCAATTAAAGCAGAATAAGAGGTACAGATGTGGAAATAGCAAGTGACACGATGGAGGGTCTGGTCTGCCATGCGACAAGAGCACTACTTTTTTGAAGGCTTCAGATCTGCTTCCAAGTGAACACATTTACAAAGGATCATTATTTTTACTTGCAGTTCTCCTAGTCACACCTCTATGAAATTCAAAGTCTGTGTAAGATTTTCTGTGTTAAATTTCTGGTTTAGGGGAAATATATTCTGTTCCTGAGTATATTTTTCTTTAGTTTTGTAAAGAAGGTTCGTACTTCTAGAAGGCACGTTAATAAAAATGGAATAAATTATGTAKTCTCTGGGAGTTTGGGCTGAGTAATGAATTCAGGATTTTGGAATAACAGTAGTAAGGGTGAATATCTCATAAAATGGTCATTTTAAACTCCCCCTTAAGCACCAGAGTGCTCTGACCCATTTAGTGATGGGGGAATTAATATTATTTAATCCTAATCATTGTTGCTGCAATACCTTAGAAGCCTATTTATGACAGAGATCGCCATTTAGGCAATATTAAAAAAATAATAAATAAAAAAGCCCCAGGGCACTGCTTCATCCCCAAAGTAAGCTTTTGTCTCCTGGATACAATTGACACCAGCTGTCTTCACGACCCTGTAAGCCCAGGCAGGAGTAAACAGCAGTACATTCCCTTCGTGAGCCTTTAGCTTTCCACCCTTAATAATAAATGAAGTTATGACACCACAGTGAAATACTCTAAGACATGCATTGAACTGTGGCAGTTGTCCTCCCCCTTGACGAGGCAGATGGCTGTGGGCCTGATCCTGAGCCAAAGTTGATTTCAGGAGACAAAAACTGACAACCAGTAAAGAAGCTGCCCCTGGAAGCTCATAGACAGTAACCTTCTCCTTACTTCCCCACCAACATTCAGCAGTAAATGTGTCTTGATCAGCCCTTGTTTGCCTAAATTTAATCCTACCCTCCAAGCCATGAAGAAGCACAAAACTGGAGCATTCCTCACCCCCTCAAAAGAGTAAGGCAATTTTAGGCCCAGGTGATGTCTTAATCCTATTCTCAGCCCTGGAAATGTGAAGAGAAGCTAAATTGGGGCACCTTTCTCTCTTCCCACAAAGGAACAGGAAACTTCTGCCAAAAGTGACACATGCCAAGCTCTTATTTCATAGCACCACACTTTTGCAAAGCTCCTCCTGCATTTTCAACTCTAGCTGAATTTCCTTAAGAAAATCTGATCCAGGGCTATCATCTTTCGGTGTAAATTTGTAYGCATCCTCAGAGCTAGACGGCACTGTTGAACCCAAAAGCTGCAGTCCTTTGAATTTACTGCTGCAGTTTCACCTCTTGAACATTTTGTCAGATTACCTAACATAACTAACCTCAAACCCAACCCCAAGCTGATGTCTTCCCAGGCCACAGCTGCTTTCCTTTTGGTCTAGCTAAAAACATCAGCCTTTTTCCTAATTGGTTGGTGGTGTTGRGTTGACGGTTGGACTTGATGATCTTAGAGTTCTTTTCCAACCTTAATGATTCTATGATTCTATGATTCTATGATTCTAATTCTGTACAGATCTTCAGAAAAAAAATGAGAAACTTTGTCCAGGTGCTAATTTTTTTCTAAGATGAACTAGAGTGCAGTCCCAGGTAAATATAGAGCTATATTTCAATGAATTCTCACCAAATGAACTATTTCCTTGACATCCAACCCTTCCTCTGTCTGTGGGCCTGAGGAAGGTCCGTAACAGTCTGTACAGGCTATTACATAGGCTGAACCAAACTGTTTCTTCTTCATCGTTTTTCCTAAACCTAAGCCCAGCCTTAACGCAAGACTAAATCTGACCTTAGGGACTAACATCTCCCACTGATACTGTTACTGTCCTTGGGACCAAATGACGTCTTTCCCTTCTTCAACTCCAAGAACATACAATATTAATTTTACCTTCTGACCTCTGAACTTTCCTTTCATCCGAGTCTGACTCGGTGCATCAAGGACTTTCTGTCTAAGAAGTTCTTTGCACTTAACCAACACCAGCTCTCTTCCAAATCATCACAGCTCTCTTGACATGAAACACTGAGATCCTTTGTGGAGCCTTTGCTTTTTTATCATGAACAACATATACAACCTAAAATCTAAACAGTTGCTATGGGAGACAGCTTCTTCTCTTAAATCAGCTATTCAGTTTCAGGTCCRGGTAACATCCAGAGTCTTCCTCAGCCTTCAAACTATTGACGTACTGAAGTGAACTCAGCCCTTGATCCTTTAGTTTTCTTGACCCTAACTCAAATCTTAGCAGTAGCCCTAAACAGAGTCTGAGCCAGAGAAAACGCTAGTAACCACCAAAACATACAGCAAGAAATTCTCCTCTTGAATTAAATTTTTCTAATCCTGGTATAAATCTGAACCCTCATCTCAACCTGACACTGTGAAACTACTAATTTTAAAGTTCTCACTGCTAAAAGAAAATACTTTTAAATAGCGTAATATTTGAATTCACTATCAAAGTAATTTTACGTGGCTTTCTATTGTGTACCAAATGAGTAGGAGAGAGACAGCTATGTTTTAGCTTTGATAGCTGCAATCAGCTCTCATTTGTTTTCTGGAAAGGTAGATTTTGTAACAACCTGATTAAGCAGAAAGATCGTTGGCTATATTTGCTGGGATAGTTCTCTTTTTCTCTCTTGGTACTTCGTTTTTTCTTTTTGGCAAGTTTCGTTTTTTGCTTCAGAACATCATAAATTTCAGCTAAACACAGTGCAAAACATTTATGAATTGCCATAAACAACACTTCAGGATGTTAAAGCCATATTCTCTTTCCTGTTCTGAGTCTGTTTTGTCTCTGGTGCCACAATAATCTATCTCACTCATATGCACAGTGGCACTGCTAATTGTCCTTAATTGAAACTAGTGGTATCTAATATGCTACAGTGGTTTTCTGCTGAATTTTGATCATGTGCATACTGATGAGGGAATCCAGACTCAGGTATTATACCTGCCTATTGCTGTTTGGACAGTCACAAACAATGGAGCATGAGAGACCTCCTCCCTTTATAGGCAATATTTCCAGACTCACATAATTGTCGACAGTTATCTAAAGATTTTAATATTCCCTTACTTCTTTCCAACTGCTGAAATGCAATCCCTGTGAATATAACGATGAGAAGGCAAATTAGTTTCTTTATGTGGAACTAGTTTTCCTCAACATTTGTGCTGGGTATTAAGAAATAGAGGGATAATAAAAATATTTCTGCCAAGGAAAGTTGATCTTAGCAGAGTTTTACATCCTCCATATTTCCCAGGTGGGCATATAAAGGAAGGAAAAGACAGCATCATAGATTTAATAGTTTCCACTAACACACATTAAAGCCTGATACAAACGCAAGTAATTTCAGCCAAGTATGATTTGTATTGATACACCTAGGTTATGGTGGGGGCAAACTCCTGTTGCCTTCAGTAGTCTTTGAAAAAGGTTTAAATACCACAAACATTTCTGTTGATAGCAGACTCATCTTTTCCCCTTTCTTCTTCTATATGTTGGCTACTCAATGTGCATTTTAGTCATGGTAGCTTGCCAAGAAATGCAATGCCTCTCTTTGTCTGAGCATGCAGCTACAATGCAGAATTTCTTCGGCATAGGTTCAGTCGCTCAGAGGTGTGAAGAGCTGTGACTCCCTGACACTGCCGGCTTGGCAGATGGCTTCAGTGCAAATTCAGTTACACCAGCCTCAGGCAGCATATTTCACTTTTGAAGTATTGATATCCTTTACAGATACTAATGAAGTTTTATTCTTATTGCTCAGTCCACTACAGGAGCACTTTGCAGCTCTGAAATAGTCTCATATTGCCAATCAGACATTGCTTGTTTAACACAGCCTTGTTTTCAAGTGTAATCTTAGGTTTTAACTTTGCCTCATGCTCGGCACTGTACATGGGCACACCTAGCAGTGAGAATTAGGGTGAAAGTTTTGGAGAGTTGACTTCTCAGCTCCTTGATAATGACAGGATTGAAATTTTTGCAGCAGGCATCTGAGCGTGTGACATGTAATGTCTGCAGGAGATGCATCGAGATGTTTTYTTAGTGGTGTCTATGGTACCTCAGGAAGCACCAGAAAGCCAAAATACATTAAAATGTGCTTTTATATGGAATATAGGAAAAACAGAAATGAAAGCCAACAGTAACTCAGAATTATCCAACTTTTCTCTTCTTAGGCAACTTCTCAAATGACAGACTGTTTGCTGGTGTCTGGCTACAAACAGTAATTGGAGAAGTTTTCTGGCTTCAAAGATGATTCATAAATTAATTCACAGAATAGAAGGTTATCTCACCAGTGGGATAAGCATTTGGGCTGGCCTAAGTACAGTATCAATTCCTCTGGCATTAAATAACCTTTCTGCTTCTGACAGACATTAATGGCCTTTCAGGTAGTGGCATGTAGTTTTCTCTGCCATTTACTTTCTGAGAAAGCTCTCATATTGTTCCCAGTTGTTACAACTCAGTTCAAAATTCTGCTCCATACAGGGTAACGACATATATATCATCAAGTCAAAGCCCCATTAGAGGATCAGGTGGTAGAAAACCCGTGCTAAAAGTATATGGCTTTGGTTAATTGCTCATTTGTATTCCACCTTAGTGATGGAGGTTATATTTTCTGTGGGAGGGTTAATACCTCTATCTGAGAACAAAACCAGAGATTGGGGAAGAGAAGTCTTTTTGAATTTGTAAAGGGCAGGCAATTAATTTATCTCATAGGCATGGCTCTGGGTGCAATCTGAAATCAAAAAGCTAGAGCCATTTTGGCAGATTTTTGCACGTAATAAGCAAGATATAGTACCAGATATAGGACAAATAGGCTGCACTAAAAAATAATTAAAAAAAGGCTAGTAAAACATCATGCAGAGGGACTTAAAATGTCCTAAGGGATCCTCGGTGTTGCATAGAGTATGGAAAAATGAACTGAAAATTCTAACTCTTGCCATAATTTCTGAACGTACATTGCAACATGACACATCCTTTCTTTAACGATATAGGGACAAAGCCATCAATCTGTTCTTGTGTATAATGATGCAATAAAAAGAAAATAAAGTATTTGTCCAACAAAATGCGGAGGCGAAAAGCAAAGGCCAAATATAGGGGAAAAAAGGTTTAATGGCTTAAAAGCCATCTCTGTTCTGCTATGGATCTCTTTTCATGTGGGGTTACCAAATCTAGTGCAGTTTTCACATGCAGCCTTCAGCAAGTAGCTTTGTTCGGTTTACCTACACTGGTTATTACAGATCAGCTGCTTTGTAAGTATTAGCTGTGAGGCTAAGTTCACTTTCTCTTTGTTTTTGGTAGGATTTCAAATAGCAAACCTCCATTTTAGAAGTAATAAAAGACTAAAAGAAAAGATTTGACAGCGTTGAATGGTATTTCATATTTTGTGTTTGTGTTTTTTTCCTGTGAAAACAATTTTTGCTTTGAAACTCTTTGATATCATTAGCATTTAAAATCAGAACTTTGGTTTTGTCTAAATGAAAAGTTTTGGTCATTTTAGTTTTTCCCTGTAGAGAGATGTATTCTTTTCATGTTTAGTTCAAATGTGAAGGAAAGTAAGTTAGAAAACTCACAGTACTTCATAAGGGCATGTAAAAAATAGGATTTGCTACACTGTATAATGCTCACAAGTATTTGTCATTTTGTATTTCTGAATTAAGAAATAAATACTCAAAACAGTGAAGGAAAAGAAGTTATAAAAGATACGTGTATGCATGCTTTTCCAGAGGGCATAAAGCAGAGTGATGGCTTTTATTAAAGTGTTTTATGCTGTTGGCTTCTGTTTTGAAAGTGTGCCTTCAGTGAGAAAGCACATGTAAGAGCTTCCAATGGTCTAACACTCATTCTGTTTCTTTTTTGCATTTTCTCTGGTTTTGTAAGATTGCACTAATTAAGATGATGTTCCTGCCTTCTATTGCAAAGAAACATGAAAACCTGGGAAGTAATTAATATTGCTATCTCAAATGAGAATTCTATCTGTACAAGTCAGGAAAGATATACAGGAGACTGCTTTATAAAACAGAGATAACAGGTAAAGAATCGCTCTGGTTTACTAGTGTACAGGGGTACATGTCACTCTACACAACATGAAAACGTCCATTGAGACAGTAAGACAAAAAACCATCTTCTCTTTTCCCCACTTTTTTTTTTTTTGGCGATATATTATTTAAGCTAACTTTTTTATCTCCTATATCTAGATCTCTGTGGGGACAAGAGAAGACCCCAAATGCCAGATACTCTTGTCAAGAGAACATGTCTCGTATTTGCTGCYGTTGTGGCCGCCATCCCGCACTGCTTCTCCTCCCATGAGGATGCAGGCTGGAGACAACGCTGTAGCAGCAGCTGCTTACACACCATGGCCATCCGACGGTGGTTCCCTGAACCTCCTGCACCTTCAGAGCCTTCTGCATACACAGTGCTGTGAGACCCCAAATCCTCTGGTTCAACGTGGCCTTTAAATGATTGCTGGCCTTCTTGCAAAAAGCCCTATATTGTTAAGAGGGCCACACCAGCAAGACTTCTTGCTCACAGCACTTTTTGCTTTGTCTCAGCTGACAGATAAGGCCAAATCAAACAAAATGTGGTTCTTGTTTTTGTTTTGTTTTGTTTTTTAATTCAGCATATTTGCAATTTCTACTTATAAATATTTAGCATCCTGACAGCTGGGTGTTATGGATGTGACAACTTGAATGTAAAATCCTATGCTTCTACAGCACATGGCACAATCCTCTTTATTGGGTAACAAAACAAATGCAAGCATGTTTTTTTTCTGCCACAGCAGTGGAACGATGAAACAGAAATGAAATTAAAACTTGGATGGTATGTTAGCACAAAATTTGTTTGAGGTAGAAAAATTGGGAGTCAAAAGAAAAATATATATCACTGAAATATAATATTCTGCATTAAATATAAATTATTGCTTTTAAAGCCCCAGTCATGCAGAAAAGACAACAGTGATGTTAGTGGGATTTACAGGGTAGAAGGAGGTCATTACTGTATTTCATGACCATGTCCAGGGCCTAAAACTCATGAMTTAGGAGGAACGAAAATTACCATAGTGTGCAACCTCAGCGAAAGCATGTATACATGCACTATTTTTAAACATTTTTTTTTTCAGAACTGGAAAACAGAATGATATTCTCCCCATTTAGAGAATGGGGTGGATCTCTAGAGGCATTTCCATGTGCATGTTGTACATGGACAAAAGTTGACTTAGTTGCAATCTACAATCTTTTTATGGTGAAAATTAGCCTTGGCCTGTTTTATTCTCAAACCACGGTCTCATGAGGGGATACTTTGCCTGGGCAGCTCTGCTTTCTCCATGGAAATGGTAGTTTTTCTGGAGTGGCTAAGTAAGAATAGCAGGAAGAGGTACACACTTAAGCAGAAATGCCAGCACAACGCAGGAGAGCAGCTATACTTAGGGGAAAGCCATGTTAGCCGGGGGAAAAGGAGGACTGAAAGCTTTCAGCAATGAAAGASAATGTCCCTTTGGGATTAGCTATGGCTGGATGATGTGGACACCCAGATATTCACCAAATTCAGTGCAAAGCTAGCAGTTAATTGCAGTAAACAGGGAAAAAGAAATCCTGATTCTGCCCTTGGGATGTCCTGATCCTCTTGCTAAAGAAGGAAAGCAAAAATGCTGTAAATTAAGCATAAATTTTCTTCCCAAAATACCCCTTCCCATGAATGATTGTTGGATTCAGTAGCAAAGTCCATCAAAGGAGATCTCTTGAGTGAAATCGTTAGGATTGGCTTTGACTTCACAGAGTTGCTGAACTAACCACCAGTGTAAAACGRGTGTAAAACTAAAAGAAGAAAAGCTGATGCCCCTGCTTTGGTTTGTTTTTTCTTTGTTGGTTGGGTTTTTCTTAAAATCACAGAGGTGCAATTCTGTATTTAGATAAAGGTTAATTTTTCCCTCTGTACAGCAGCCAGCTCTGAGCTTCACCTTGACCATTTACCTCCACAATTGCCTGGCTACATACAGGAGTCACCATGATCTTCTCTGAAAAATGATCCCTTGGATACGCCACTTCAAATACAGTTTGAAGCGAAAAATCTCCAGGGGTTTTGTTAGAAGAAAAGGGGCAAAAGCAATAAAAACACAAAGCCAAAATTGTTTTACTAACAATTTTATTTATATTCAGCTAGAGTGGATAAATAGTATAGCAATATAGTAACTCTTGTATGAAACATATAACTTGATTTTTAAACCACAGATTACCCTCTGTCTCAAACCTCTCAAAAGAGAAAAATGTTATTCTATTAGCTTKATGCTAACAGTGAATGATTCATCAGAAAGCCAGAATCCAGCTGCACCTTCTCCAGCTGAAATAACAAATATTATAAAGACACTGTTAAGAAGGACAGTGTTAGAGATCCCAGCACTGCAGTAATTGGAGATCCCAACACTACAGTAATTACAGATCCCAAAACCTGCAATAATTAGAGATCCTATCCAGACCTAAAACCAGGCACCGTATTTTTAAGAATGACAGATCGGGGATCCAGCAGACCACGACAGGGACTGACCAGAGCTGCCCTCCCACACAAATCAAATGCCAACAAATGAAGTTCACCTACAAGCACAATTGCATGGCATGCCTTGAACTGTTTCCAAGAGGACTGTGTGTTTAGGACCATTAGCTTTCAAATGAGGTATAAAACAAGGTCTTGGTTAAAGCTCAAAAGTACCCAAATAACTTTGCAACTACTGTCCTCATTTCAAAACTGACACAGGAACTCAAGTCCTACTAAAACTCACTGTAGGCATTTCTGGAAGAGTTACCCTTTGATCAATGAGTCTTATCAAAATGCATGCGACCAAATGTATTTCCAAAAGTGATTTCATCTCTAAAAAAAAAAAATCCCTCTAATCCTAGCTGACAAATTTAGAGTCCCCGTAATTTTGACAGGGAAGACTAATCACTCCTATTGCACAGGCACTTGAAACCCACTTCATGGATCTTCTTGAAAGCAAATGTTCAGAGGGACAAAGGGARTTCAAGATTAAGTTGGTCAGTCCTTTAAATGATGCTAATTGTCCATTGTTCCAGGGAGTTCAGTTGAGTCTTGACAACATTCAACAACTATTTTTTTTTTTAAATTACATTGTATTCCTTTCCTTTTCTTTTTGTTACGAAAATGATTAAAAAAAAAAAAAAAATCTCCTTAGTTTGAAAATTTTGTGGAAGAGAGTATATAACAGAATCAGGGAAAACAAAACAAAGCTTGGGGTATGTAAGTAGCCCTCATATTGGAATCACCAAACAAGCTTGAGAAGAGAGGGAGGAGTTTGCCCCCCCAGCCTCTGTCAGACTGGTGGGCTGAGATTTTTTTTTTTTTTTTTTGCTTGATTGCATTATGTGGTGCATAGCAGGCTTCTGTAGGTCATTTTTTTGTAGGTCATTCACAAATTTTGTCCAACAAATTCCTCCTACTTTGATCTTTCCTACTCTCCTCCTATGGATGATTACAATTCTAGTTATGGTCTCCTGATCTCATCAGCATCTTTCTGCTCACCCTCTGCTTACCYTCTAGTCACTACCAGAACATACTATTTGGTTTCACAAATAGTAAAGAAAAGTATAGTTAGAAAATAAGTGTCGTTAGACACCTCTGCAGCAGCTTTAATGTGCCACTTTGGTGGGAGTGCCTCCTGTGCAGGTCTCCACTCCATTACTGGCCCTGAAGTTCCCTCAGGAGTTTGGATGTGGGTAAGAAAACCTAGAAAATAAACCAACCCCTGCTCCCCCAGACCTGTGGCTACTTATTTGTGAAGTTACAGTGTCATTTCTACAAATGAGTCTCTGCATGTGCCTGGATGCATTTCATTTTAAAAATTATGTCATGCTTCACCAGCACTGCATTTATGTGTGCTGAGGCCCTGTTTGGTCTTGACTGTTTAGCTTTGTGGGAACTCCTGCAGGGAAAAAATGGTCGCTTACTGTTTTTCTGCATCTGGTGCCTATAAATCTACCCTTGAGCCAGTAGAAAAATTATTTAACTCAGGGAGGTGTCCTGGTAAGCTCAAAGGAAAGAGCCTTCTGCTTCATCATAAACAGCTGTCAACTTTTATCCTTAAAAGAAACACTGTTTTCTGTGCATGCCAAAGGCTAGGAAAATCATCACCAGACTCAAATTGTTTGGGAACCAGGATGCACAACGGTGCTGTCACATTGATCCTCATTTTTCTCAGATAACTTCTTTTTGTTGAGTTTTTTTCATGTGTCAGATACTTTGAAATGAAATATCTGGCTGAATACCTGAAGTCCTACTCCCAAAGATCTATCTTCTGACAGAAAGTCTAATGTTGTTAATACTATTTTTAGTTCTTAATTGCTGTTTCCTTTTCCTTTTTGATCATTTTGGGTGCAGAACAAAATAAGAAAATAAGACAAGAAGAACATTCACGGTATGTCCTATTTCCTCTAGTGTCACTAAGACACTGACGTGACTTAGATCGTGCTAGCAGTTATGACAAAGGTGGTCACCAGACCAAACTTTGACCATGGTCCCAGTTCTGAGCTTCATTCTTCCTCACTTGATTAACATCCTCTCAGCTCAGTTCAACTTGCACTTGAAAAATCACAGTGGATTCAAAGATTTTAATCATGCCCTAGAGCCATTAAGAGCACTTTAGCCTCAGTTTCCTCTCTGCATTATACTGCCAAAATAAGTTCTACAGAAGTTTTGTTTTGCCCTCCTAAGCTCTCTGCTCCTGCTCTGTCTGTTCTGTGGTTCATGGCTGGATACTTCTTTTCTTTATTTAGTAGAGCACAGGGCCATGAAAACAGCATCAGCCATCTCGCATATTGTCTGTCCTTTCACTCCTAGTCAGCCTTAATATTATTTATATTCTGGTTGGTGAATGAAATTTTTTTCAGCTCTTCTATTCCAAATGGGGTTCAGCATTTGTCTGAAATGAAGAGTGTTGAATATGCGAAATACCTTCATTAACATCTTCAGGACAACGCACCAAAAAAACCCTCCAAACTTGGGTATAGTTTTCAACGACTGTTAGGTTATGTGATAAAAGGCTGATCTCCATACACGCTAAGGAGCACGGGGGCACAAGGCGGGGCGGGGAGGGATGGGATGAACCCCAGGAACCCAGTCCGTGACCTGGCTGTACTGGGAGAAACAATCTGCCCCATTGCGGTGAGTCACCGCTCCCCAGCTCATCTCACTGACTGAGGGGCATCACTGCCTAGGGGCATGGGATGCATTAGGGGATGCAGGGGAAGAACATTTAGGGATGGCGCAAGATTTATGGGATGTTTAGGAGAGGAATCAAAGGCTGTGAGCTTGCTGTATTTTTGTAAAGCATGGAAGGTATTTCTAAAATGGTATTCCTGCCTTATTTTTAAATGGAAGTGTAGTGCAATGGGAAGAAGGGGAGAAAAAAAGAGGTTTGTTTGCTTTTGAAGAGCTAAGGGTTTGTCAGATAATGAGCACTTTCAGTATATTTGCATCTGTGTAGGCAATTGTGCCAAGACTCTGCAGTCTGTTGCTAGAACCAAGATCACATTTCTCAGCCTGCCAAGCTCTAAATAGGAGAAACACCACATAGCACAAGGACCCAGAGAAAGGAAAACAAGACATTGTAAATCCACAAAGCTGAAAAGGATGGGAAAGGGGAGGAACTGGATTTGCATGTTGCGAACACAGGGTACTGTTCCCTGACCTGTGTTTTATGATTCAGCTATCGCCCTGCAAATATTTCACAGGAATAAAAGCGAGCAAACGACAGTTCTGAGGGGACAGAGATAAATCTGTATCGGAAATAAGGGAGTACTGAGAGATATAGCTGAGATATACCCTAACATGGATATATATAATAAAAAGTCTGACAGAATACTTGCACTGGCTATGTACACTGGTGTTACAACAGCTGACAATGTGAAAACCTTGGTAGCGATGGAGCTATTTATTGTTAATAACAGCATGGGGAAATGTAGCTTTTGTCCATGCCAAATTGCTCCTTTTGCAAAGCAAAATAGCCTATGTCAGCCAGTTCAAGATATTTTCATTTAAAAAATACCACTTGGAGACAGTATACACACACACACACACACGCAAACACAGAGGCACCAATATGTGTGCATGTGATGGCCACGTTGATGAAACAGTCTTGCAGAATTTAAAGGAGGGGCATCCAGCGTCAGTCTAAAAAAAGGATGGCAGTAGCTCTTTGATGGTGGAACTCATAAAACTTAATTCTATATGGGTTTTGGTAGCTGTTTGAGAGAGTGCTGTATCAGGACTGAAATTTTTCAGGAAGGCAAGGGAAGGGTCAGGAGACAATACTAAAAATAGTTGTTTGTCCCATCTGGATCTTATCTCTTCCATTTCCTGCCTATAGAACCTTTTCTAGATGAATATATTAAAACTTATACAAATGCACTACTAAAGCTGCAGAGTTGAAAATCAAACCTTTTGATGTTTTCTGACCTGTCTGACTTCCTCACCTTTTCACAGAAATTGCAGCAGGAGCACCACAGAGCTTAGAAGAAAATGGGCAGTGAGGGAGGGAGGCTTTGAAGCATCTCTTCCCTCCCTCYGTCATCTGTAACCACATGCAGCTCCCACCCCCAGGCACAAGCTAGCACAGGATGAAAGCGGCTCAGGGGGGTCAGTGGAGCCCAAAAGGACACCCCACGTGTGCCAGGGTACCAGGATGTCTGGTAGCAGCTCTGTCTTGCAGCTGCATACTCTACATTGGGGAGTAGCACTGGTCCAACTAGTACCGAGTAAATGTCTTATGTTTGGTCATATTGATAAAAGCGGCAGAACCGTGACTTGGATAAACTGCATATCTGAGTTGTTCACCCTGTGGATCCTTCTCACGATAATGAGTAAGAACAACTTGACTCATTATTACCTCTGTTCTTCTGAGGTAACAATTTCCCTCTGCAGGCAATGCCTCTGAGCAGCTGACGGTCTATTAGGAGAATTTATTATGAGTTTGCACTTCTCTTTTGAGAAAGAACATTTAAATATTTGCTTTTATTTATTTATTTAGATTTAGCCTGCATGATTCATTTACGTATGTAAAACAAACACAAAAGGCAACCTTGCAGCCAATTTTCTTCAGTGTCAGGCCACAAGCATTTCATGACACTTAGTATCACAGAGAGAAATGGCAGAGCATTTCATATATCGTTGTCTCGCTGGGGACAGGTTAGGAGGCTGAGAGATAATAACAGCAGCTTTCAGCTATCAAGTTAGCTCGGGCTATGATGCAAATAATTGTTACTGCCATTATCTTTGAAGCCAGATGTTTGGTGTCCCTGTGAGAAAAAAATAGACTATCACTACTACTTCTAAAAGGACTTTTTTTTCCACATTGTTATAACTCAGCAAAGAATGATATGACTAGGGACTGATTTGAAATATGGAGGGAGGAAAAAACATTTCTATAAATGGCAGAAAGGATTAATATAACTCATCTCTTACTTATTAGTGGTCTTCTGTTGTCAGGATGTGCTAAAAAGGACACATAAATGGAAACAAATTGCAAATTATTACAGCAATGTTCTGTCAGGTGAACCTGATATGAAAACTCTTAAATAAATCACCTGGCATGCTTATTAAAAAAGACCCCAAAAAAACCCAAACAAACAAATCTCTATGGAGGCAGCTTGCAGCTGGTTTATTACAGTGATAAATATGGGACAAGGCTCAGAAAAAGCAATGAGGCAGGTCTTCAGACACTGAGTTTCCTTTGAACACAATACCAGAGCTGAGAAAAAAGGACAGCCCATTCATCAGTGATGAGGATGGAAGTGAACTTGTTCAGCTGAAGTTGGAGAAAATGGAAAGGCAAAAGAAACAAACAAACAAACAAAGCCCCCAAACCCCTTACCTCCACCAAGTGTCCACAAATATCAAAACATTAATGGTGACCTTTGGAACTGTTATCCTCAGTGGCTAGTGCATACTCACCAAGCCAGACCCATACCTGTGGGAATGGTGGCCACTGCTGGTTCATCGGCCACCACCTGCCTAGAAGGGACGACGGTGGACATGGCTGGAGCGTGGGCATATCTGCCCCCATTGGGTTCTTCACCCCAACACCATGTGGCTCTGGAGATACCCAGCCAGTGCCTGAGACATGAGCAAAACAATTGGATACCTCTTGGTAACACAGATTTCAATTTACCAACAAGGCGCTGGAAGGGACAGTCTTGGGACCTGCTATTCCAGAAAACTTCATTATCATACAAAACCCTTCCTAAATTAATCAAACTCTGCCACAGAATTAGCAACTGTGCTTCACATGCTCTTACTCTTTTTTTTGTGTGTGTTAATGAACATAACAAATAAAATCAATCCTAAGGCTCTGTTTTGAAAAGTTCTCATAGCAGCATGCCATTTTACAGCTCAGTCATTAAGGGCATTGCTTAGCTCTTTCTATACCTACCTCAAGACTGTTGTATTATTCTCCATCATCTTCATCCTAACCAATAATTTCAGAATGTGACATTGTATCAAATACTTTGCTGAAGTCAATATAGTTTCCTGCATTTCCTGAATCTGAAAGTGAAATAAATCAGAGATGTAATATCCAATAKTTTATCAAAAGCATTTTACCTTTCTCGACCAAGGCAAGGAATGATTTTAGCAATGCTTGAATTGAGAGAGATTTAATACACATAACCTCTCTGAGTCTCATAATTTTCTTTCTTGTCCATTACTCTGAATAGTTTTCTGTTGGAATGATCCATTTTGTTTATCTCTCATCTTCATTTACAGCTCATACCATTTTTTTCTGCAGTTTGACCAAGGTGTGCAGTCCCAGCTGGAGTGATAACAAAAATAGCCAAGGCATTTTAGATCAGGATTGAAGCAAAGTTATAAAGCTTTTTTCAGACATTGCCATGAGACCTACTCATATTGGACATGATTGAGCATACAAGTAAAATGAATTTAAACTTTTCTGTTGAACTTAGAGACCTATGGCGTAGGCTTTGCAAGTACCTCCCATTAACCAGAAATAAGGAAAGAAGTTTACGACTTTAAAGAGTGCCTTTAATACTCTTGAAAATCTTTTGAATGCTATCATAGCATGGGAAAACAAGTAAAACACAAAAAATCCAGCCTTATATCCTTCAGCAAATTTGTGTTCACACTTTCACCAAAAAGAACTGCAGCTCACACTCAGGACTGACCAGCCAGTAACTGAGCTTTTATTTTTGTTAAATTCTTAATTGTCCATTAAGACTACAATTATGACATTAGATATTCTCCAACGTTAGACATTGCTTGTCACTCAAGCATAGATGAATTTGAGTATGTCAGAAGTCCACGTGAATCCAGTGGGATTACTCAGGTCCTAAAAGTTAAACATGTTTGAGAGCATCGCTGAGCTGAAATCAGACTGAAGTCAGGATGTCTCCCAACACCCAAGTCCAAAGTCAGCAGAGCATTATTTCTGTGAAATGATTAATTCTGTATGAGTGATAACCTTTGAATTTGCCTAACAGAAATTAATTTACAGTGATGTCTGCCTTATGAAATAAGTTTACCACATCCTCATTTCAAATAAGGCAGTTTCCCTCGGGTGGTTTTATGAAAGAAAGATAGGCACTGGGTTTTTGTGGCCCCCACAGTGATAAGTTTCCCCTCCCTTTCCCTTGAGTGCAGTAGATGTGGAGGTTGGGTCATTATGCAGCCCCAGTAACACCTGGCCCAGGTTATGCGCAACATAACCCTGAACTTGTACTTCTTCTATAGCAAACTTTTGCTTCTAAGGAAGAGATATTACACACAAAGGGTGTGGACTTCAGGTTATCTGGCAGTCACAACATAAGACATATAATCACTACTGTCCATTGCCTGAGCCTTTTTCATCTAGTATTCCTTGAAATTTGCTTTTGCTTAATTTGCTTTTCCTCCTGTGTCTCAAAAAGAACTAGAAAATTATTCTGGTTAATTGGTCATATTCCACTGGCTTTTAAAAAACTCGACAGTTTGGTGATCTACAAATCTATGAAAGAGTAGTTAGTACACACATATGAGGTCAGTAGAATAAGGACAGCCAAAATTGAGAAAGCCTCTATGAAAGCAGTGAGTTCCGAATATCGAACATGCACTGGGTGAAGTGGCTGCTTATCAACAGCAAATTACGCCTAACTTTGAACAATACGGTAAGGCAAAGCTTCTGGGAAMCTGTGACTGTACACTGTATGAAGATCAATACTACAGAAAGCAACCATTTAATTTTTTTGCAACTTTTCCCCTCTTGTTCCTGCGGCCTGGTCTTTTTTGACCACCTTCAACTAACTTCCATTTCTCCTTCCCCAAATTGGAGTGGTCATTGCTTCAACGACCAACATCGTCAATTCACAGTACATCTTGGGACTGATGCACTGTGTACTGTAAATGCCCCAAATCCCAACCTGAAAATTGCAGAAATTAGATGGCTGAAGAAAAAACCCCACAAGTTTTCAAAGTCTGTGCTACTGTATAGAAGTGTCAGTGTTTTCGCAGAATGGCTCTAGTTTTGTCAAAAGCCATTTTTCTCTCAGTTGCCTGATTTCAGTTTCATCGTTTGTGATGACTAGTTTCAACATCTTTTAAAAAAAAAAAAAAATCACATTTTTTTGCTGCAACTCCCACACGCTAATTTATTTATAAGACATTCCAATGGGCTGCAAAAAAAAAAAAAAAAAAGAGATCACACAACAGTCATTATTTTAATAGTTTATTTAGGGAGTTACTGAAAACAAGAATAAGAGCAATGGTGGATAACCTTATGCACTTAGTTAACTTGATCATCTGAATGTCTGATTATTAGGATGGAGTTTTTCCTTACGGAGGAAGTCCTGGGACATCCTTTCCTTATGGGGGGTGCATGAAGAATATGAAGGTCATAGGACCGAAAAGGAATAGTGTAGGTTGTAGTGTGCATGCTAGCAAAATTAATATTATRTCAGCTATTTGAATCCTCATAGTTTTAGCATCATGAAAAACAGGTATGTTGGTGGTTTTTTTCTGCTGTCTGTTACATCTTTCCTTCTCCTGCTGAAGCACAGCATTCACATCTGCAGTTGTGTATCTTTGGATTCAGAGCGATTCCTGAATGCATATAATTCAGAACATTGTTCCTTGCATCTTTGCACCCCCTCCCCCCCATCACCTTAAACATTCCTGTTGTTAATGATTTTGCACAATTAAACCCTACACATTCAGAAATCATGTGCAACCTGCAGGGAGGAATTATTCAAAGTCCTCCGCGGGTCATTTTATTGCCCAGGACAGAACAGCTGAGGACTCTAGAGCTGCAAATCCCTAGAGTGTTTCTAAAATAAAGATCAGATTTGACTGCCCTTTGCAATTGTTGATGCTCTTATTGGTCTTAAATCTCTGGCATGTATTTGTGACTGAAAAGTGTCTCCTGAAAGTGCAGCTAGAACAGGAAGAGACCCTTATAAAACCCTTTATTAAAAAAAAAAAAAAAAAAAAAAACCAACAAAAACAAAAAAAAACCAAACCACAAAGTTTTCTCACTGATTTTACTGAGATGATTTTAGTGAGACAATTTTGACACCAGCAGATAGAGCGGGTTATGTTGTTACCATAACTAAAGCATGAACAGATTTAAAGTTTTGCTTAGTTGATTTCAGGGTATCTGCAAACAATTCACAGAGCAGAAAGGGAAATACTTAGTTCAATGACTACGGGCAGAAGGCAAATTCAGCTGCCTTTTTGATTTTTAACAACATCCTGTGCTCCGCTTCTGACATTACCAGTTGTTGCACCAAAGGTAGAAAAACTATGAAGGTGGGAAATTAGTTTAAATGTCACATCTGATTGACAAAGACAAATCTCTAGCTTGCTGTAGTTCAGCCCTGTGCAGAGGCTCAGATCCTGGACATTAAACCTTCTGAGGACAGACTGTATCAAGATTGTGCTATATCTTAATCATACATATGTATTTTAGCCATTATACATACAAGCATACAATATATGTATATACATATATACATTTATACATACAAGCAGTAATATGAGGGATGGAGGTTAGATACAGCCACCATTGAACGGTACCTAGTATTCAGGGACAACAGAGACTGATTTAAAGGTTTCTTCAGTGTCTTTTCAGGCGTTATAGTATTTGCTCTTCTTTGAACTCGAAGACAGATACAGTTGCCGTTTAGCTGGTTAACTTGTAGATTTATAAAAAAATTAAGAAACTGCCTTAATCTAGTGCAGTAAAAAGCTACTATTTTCTATGCTTATATAAGCAGTTATATTTACATTTAAATATTATTATTATTATTATTAATTATTATAATGATTATTTCCATGTTGGTACTGCCTCAAACCCCAAAGGGGACTAGAGGGTCATAGATTCATCACATCTGGATTTTACGAACCCAAAATAAGAGATACCTAACCAAAAGGGTTTAAAAGTGGTATAGAAACAAAATAGATGCTACTAGAGGAAAAAGAGAAGCAATTTGCCCCTAGTCAAAATTAAGGTCACTGGTAGAGGTGGAATTTGCCTCTGGGGCTGTTGATCTATGCAACTGCAGCGCTTCTCAATTTTCCTAAATCTTTTACAGTTCCTTTAAATAGCACACTGTACACGTTACATAAAAAGGAAATATGCAGATAACTTGGAAGCGTAAATTCAAGAGGCAAGGTGGAGTAGTTGCCTCGTAGAGCCCATCTATTTCTAAATGATGACTCTGACAGCTGAACAAGTGCATGATGACAATTATTTTTCATTTTATTATGTTGAGTAGAAAGCCGCTGTGCGTGGACTCATCACTGCTGGTACTTATACCGTTAACGAGAYGTGTTCTCCCACTTGCTTGATTTTCACGCAGATAGCTGCTAACTGTAACAACTGGGCTGCTATTAAAATATATAAAATAGATCCCAATTTCTTTGCTTTGAACCAAGTACCTTTTTCCCCCCACTCTGACTTAACAGGAAAATTGGAAAATGTTTAAGCAAGTGATGTTAATAGAGCCTCATTTGATACTTACATCATATATTAACATATCAAACACAGTTTAGCATTCAAAATATCTCCTGTCTGGCAGCCAGGAAATTATGCCATAATGTTAATGTACATGCCCTTATTAAATTTTGCCTCTATAATAGACAATCTGTTATAATGTAAAGGGAACAACAATATATCACAGATATTACAACACAGACTAGCACTGCAAAGATAAAATTTCAAATATACATACTTATACAGCTACTATCTGAATATCTTTATTTTGAATATCTTTATTGAATAACTTTATTTCTCCTGCAAATAAACCAAGGACTCAATAAACAGTTACAGGCAGGGAGAGCAGGCACCTGGGGAAAGGGGACGGCGTGGGAAGGGGAAGAATAACAAGGAATAAATGCCATGTGCATGATCAGCATAAAACAGTGTAAAATCACACGAAATCTGGGGGCAATCCTGCCTCCCTTCTGCCTGCAGCCATCTCTTCCCACCGCTGTCTCATACTTGCTTGGACCCGGCGAGCCAGATCAGTTCACTGACCTGATTGAAATTTAACTCTGGAGGGGAAAAAATTGCTTTCCGCCAACTCATGCGACTCACTACACATCTGCACGGTTATTTTAACCGCCCCAAGGAAACACGTGAGAGGACACAGCCAAGGGAGCGGTGTGCGGGAGAAAGAAGGAGAAGCTGCGGTGCAGAATCCGTCAGCTGAAGCCGGTTATGAAACTCCACTGTAAGGAAACGCAGTAAGTTTTAGGAAAGTCCTCAACAAAACTGGCTGAAACATAAAATTTATGTTTTGCGAGTTTAAAGTAGTTTAAAACAGTAAAAACAAATGTCCACATTTCCTAGAATTAATTTTTCAATTTTAATTTTAATTTCAAAGCAAAATATTTATTTATTTATATTGAATTGAGACTGTCCTTAGGAATGCAACCCTGAGAAGATTTACTGCGTTCCCARTTCTGCAGTTCCTGGAGCCCCCTATGAGATGCAAACATTAGAAATTAGCATCCATGCTGCCCATGTTATCTGCGTGATGGTATTTCTCTGGAGCCACAACATCTGGGAGCTGTGGAGTCATATGCTTCTTCAGCTGGCAGTGCTGCCAGGAAGCTGCACAGTTTGGAAGCAGAATTTCCCAGCAAGCCACTGCAAGGAACTTGCATACATATACTATATTTGTCTGTATAAACATATATTCTCTGAGACTTACATAGCAATCTGAACAAGGAGAATCCAACCATTCTGGGAGAGAGGGAGACTATTCACTGCACAGTGAGAACAGTCAAAACAATTGCAAGGCCGAAGATGACAAACACCAAATAGAAAATTTGAGCCAAGAAAGACAAAAAAAAGAGAAGTATTTAAAATACATATAGATTAAACTGAGGAGGAAGAACCTGAACGTAATAACAAGCTTTACGCAAGTTCTAGAAGAAAACTGTTCTTACTCAATCCAACAAATAGGGTGAGATTTTAGCTGTAAATATTTTGTTTAGATTCTGCTGGACAGGAGAGCCTGTCCACCCCTCCCATTCCCTGCCTTTCCTTCTCCCTTATCTGAATAAGATTATTTGCTGCCCTTTTCTTCTCATCTGTCTCTGCTGTTGCTTCCTCAGTGTCCCACTGTGCTTGCTCAAAACTACTGACTTGTAGTCCTTGTAGACAAGACTACTTCTTGTCCTCCTGGACCCTTGTTCCCCTCTCCCCCTGGTCCTGGGTCACCACTGTCACCTTCTTTGCCCTCATTCATCCCTGCTGCCATGAGATATCAAAGTACCAACTGGTTGCCTTTGCTATGGGTTGACCTTCCAGAAAGTCAGCATGTCAAGTAGCACCCATGAATGTGGAGTCAGCTGTGTTGTGCTCCTTCTGAGATGGGAAACGGTGACCTGGAGCACCCTGTACCTGGAATGGCGAACTGCACCTGCGTTCCTGGAAGCCTCCTCCTGAGCTCCAGCAGGTTGGTGTGGACCTGTTTCTGTGCCCCTGTTTCCTTTTCACCCTTGGTTTCCTTTGTTCATATTTAAGCCTCCCAAATCAGAAAATACCTCTTACTGGATGTTTGTACACTCTGCAGCACACCAGGCCTGATGTGAGGCAGAGCCTCTACACCATTGCAGGTCTAGATGAAAATATCCTCTATTTCTCAGGTTAATTATTTTCTTTCTTCCCCCCCAAAAGCAAACCAACAACGGCAACCCACCATGAACAACATAAACAAGYAGTTGGGTTACGGTCAAATAGCGCATGGAGTCATTCCATCTCCCTGCACACCTGCTGCTGGTTGGTGCTGCCATGCTATGTGCTTGTCAGCCTCCTGCATCATGCTGCCCGTTAGCTTGCCCAGCTCTTTACAGTTTACCTTCAGCACACACTAACTTTGGCATTTTTTTTTAAAAATAAACCTGGATAAACGTAGCCTTGCTGCTGGATTTTCTACTTCTGGCCTCCTTGGGCTGTTCCCAGGACCCACAGAAGGCAACAGAATTAAAGCTTCCCACTGAATTCACTGGAGCTTTAGATCTTTCTGCTGTGGCTAATTAATCTTGTTCATTAGTTACTCCCCAGGTCCCATTCCCTCTTCTTCATCACTTCGTGCTAGTGCACATTATTCTTGTCTTTTAAACATTAATTGTTGCTGTGCATGCCCTTCCTGTAATGTATTAAGATTAAATCCCCCCAGATATCCACCTTCCTTCTTTTGCCAATGCTTCAGAGACTGGGGAGTCAGAATGTGGCAGGTGCAATACAGGCCAATTAAAAAGCAAATTTGTGCTAACTGATGGGTAATCTTCAGTGGAAATCACAAGTGACATTATTGGATGCCTGGGGAAAATTTTCATTAAGCAAATTCTTCCACTGCTGGCACAGCTCTGACACGTCCACATGTTGTAGCTGTTGCAAGGTAAGTTTCCTATACTTTCACCCTTGGATTTTTTCCTGTTGCTCACTGACTCTGTTGTATATACTATTAACCATCTTCCTTTTTTTCCAAACCGAGGGACAAAGGAAGCTGGGGGTAAAGTGAGTCAAACCAACCATTAGTCTGCTTTTTATTTACTTCCTTTTCATAACTACGAGAAATAAAAAAAAAAAATCCAAACCAAAACAACAACAAAAAACAAAAAAACTCCAAAACCACACCTCTTTTATATTTCTACTTACTTAATAGATGTTATTGTTAGAAATATTATTATTGTTATTATTATTTGCAGAGCAGTGTTACCTATAATCAGTATYGGGATCTCAGTTCAGAATCAGAGTTCAGTCTCTATCAGAACCTCTTCCTATGAGAGAAAAAGCAGTGTATTTTGAAAACTCACTGTCAAATTGAAAATCTTACAGTCTACGTGCACAGGTCAGACAAAGGATGGGGGAGGAGGCTGCAAGGTGAAGTGAAACCAGGGACACACAGCAGCAGATGGGAACGTCCTCTTCTCCACCCATGGCATTGCCAGTTAGGAGACCCTGCCTCCTTTTGGTTTGCTTTGCAGATTACTTCAAAAATCTTATGGATTCCCTTAAAGCCTATCCAAACCCCAGCACAGGCAGTAGGCTCATCCCACCAACACTGACGGGYTGTGATTCAGTTTCTGAAGAGGAAGGACATATAGACCGGAGGGCTTTGAGGATTCGGTATTTGCAGAAGATCCTTCTTTGCCCCACTCTGGGGTCAGTCAGTTGCCAGTAATGCATGAGAGGCTAAAGCGAGCTGGAGCAAATACAGTCTCTGTGCATAACACTGCATACAGCTGGGCTGTTACCACATCCTATATGAGCGAGCAGAACTTCAGCTCCTTTAACTTGAGTAATTGAGATTGACCCCTCCCTGGCCTCAGAAACCTAGCTCTGCCTGTAGCAGTGCAACACAGGCAGCAACACTGAGCCCAGATTGCTTCTATACCAGGAGATGTCAACTGACAACAACCTATATATATATATATGTGTATATATATATCTGAGGACGAAATTCATATTCACCAGCTGGCAAAACAAGTCTGGCACCAGCTGAGCTTGTGATCTGCTCTATTTCACAGGTGAACCCATGGTCTGGTATCTCAATTTATTAAACAATTACCATATATTCTATAGGTATAGATGATGTATCACATATAATATATGGTATATGATATATAAATGTTATATATTAACATAGAGCAGAGTGTAAGTAGTGCAAGTATTTCTTTTCCCCCTGTACAAKCCAACATTTGGAATGTTATCCCAGACTTGCACCACATGAAAGCAAAATGAAATGGAATTGTGCGAGCCAGAATCCTTATTGAGCTGCAGTTTCCACTTACCACTTTCAAATATTGATCCAAGATTAAATTACTTTTTTTTGTTGCATTGTGTGGAGTTCTTAAAAGATGCTTTCTTTTTTGTTACTTTGCGGGAGTATTAAGTCTGAATTCAGTTCACATAACACTAACAATGCTGCTTCTGCACATCTTGAGATCTTTTATCTTTGTTCATTTCCCTCTTTTTTTGACAACCCTATACCTTCACAGTGCTTCCAGGACTCAAGGTGATAAGTTTCAGATACAGTCATTATTTCTAGCGTTTGCTTTCTCGTTCAATGGTTTATAAGGAGAAGCCTCTGTTTTTAGAACTGCAACAGGCATTTGAGTGATCTCCTTATAACATTAAATGAGTGTGTGATTGTGTGTGCGCGCATATACATGATTGTTCAGAGGAAAATATTTAAGCATAAGTAATCTACCTCCCCAGCACCGTGTATAAACTCTATGCCCCAGGATATCTGACTATGTACTATGATTGCAAGGCAAGAGCACTTAGCTTCCACTAAATACTTAAAAAACCATAATTCATCTGCTGTTCCAAAAAGACAAAGAAAGAATTTGGGTAATTTTATACACTCTAAAGTGCTCTGCTGTCTACAAGYGGAATAGCCACCCTGTGTCACCAAGGACAGAATAAAGGTCAGGCCTTGAGCTTAAGAACTATGGTACAGTCTAAAGTTTGCAGCTCAGTAATAACTACATACTCACCTTGTATATCTGGAGGAGTCCCCATGAGTGTGATACAGACTTTCCTGATAGGAATGCAGATGCTTAAGGTAGTGAAATATTTGTGATTATAAAAAAAAGAAAGATCCTTGAATTACCATTTCCATATTTTACCTTCTTAAAGTTAATTTATGTGTCCTTATTATGTCTTTACTAAAAGAATAACTTTCAGGCCAGGATTGAAACTTCTGGTGTTTCTGCAACAAAAAGAAAAAATAAATATCTGTAATTCTTGCTAAACAATATTAATAAGACCAGTTGCAAACAAACCCAAGAAACAGATGCTTGGGAACAAATGCTGACAGTATTTGAGAACTTTCTGATATCTTTTTGATAAAACTAGGTGAGAAGACAATTCATTGTCTGAATTCAAAAGTTTGAAACCATGCTTTTTCTTTTTTTTTTTTTTTTTTTTTTATTCCATTTGGAGAGTATAGGGAGCGGGTAGGCTGGTGTGCTTGGTGTGTACCAAAAGAGTGCAAAACTTGCAAGGTAGGAAAAAAGATAGTCCTAGAAGGTTCAGTGCCACAGGCTACCTAGAAGGTGGCAGTGCAAAGTTGCATGATGATGCAATAAACTCATGTGCCAGCAGCCAGAACATATGATATGTCCCCTGACAGGACTATTAGCTGTGCACAGTGCAGGGATTTATGTATTTTTGACCAAATATTTAAAAGATATTTAAATTATATACATGTTTAATTATTTCTTCCCATTATCCTCCATACCATATAATATCTTTATTTCACGGGATGTTTCAGATTGGGGGAGGTTGAGGACCAGTTTCAGGGATGCTCAGCACTATATTTGGCTTTTCAAGGTGAAGGAATTAATTCACAGTTCAAGAAATAGGAATGTCTTTTCACTTTCTCCATCAAACTTCCTTCATTGCTTAGTCTAATGCCACCTAAATGAGGGAATGTATCAATTGACATGAACCATAATACATATGAATGTTTTAAATGTTCAACTGTAGGTTGCTTTTTAATGAATAGCTGAAAAATTTTCCCCAAAGACACAGCAGTCTGAGTAACTGAGATGTTGATAAGATACTTATTTGTGCTACAGAAATATATTTCCAGTGATTTCAGCTGTGTTACTGCAATTTTACATCATCAAGATGGAGATCATAAGCTTGGTCTATTGTCCCAGAAGCACAGGAGCTGAAAAGTTTCAAAGCGTGAAATTAAGAATTTAATTTTCCAGGAACATAAAATCTTGAACAGTATACTTCCAAAGCTAAAAGTCTGTTTTAAAATGGTCCAGTAGACTGAGCAGTGCTCAGAGGAAATCTCTTGCTTGAGATGAGGAGGTCTTGTACCATGCCCTGGATGGTGATTCTGGATGTCTTCTACTTCTTGTGAAGTAGAAATGCAATGGCCCAAGGTTCCCTGCACTTTGACAAGCAAAAGGATGACATGTGAACATGTTTAGGAATTTGTAATCCCTTAGCACATAGTATGAAACCTTTTCTATGTTTCCTTTAGAGATGCATGTCACAACCCTTCTGAAATACACCTCTCAACAGTACAGACTTTGTTCTGCTCTATGTAGAGACAATCCTCAATTTACTGCAGCGAGACATTCCTTTGGGAAAGCCTGGCAGAGCAGTTTTGCTAATAACTTTACAGAAGGCTACAAAAAAGGCCAAGAAAAGTCAAACTCTCCTAAAGCTGGATTTCCAGATGGGTATCAGAGAGATTCCCCTAAATTCTTGTTTAGGTGATCTTTAGACCTGACAGTACTGACATTTCCAAAGGCAAAGTTACCAACACATCTCATTTTCTCTCACTTGACAGATGCAGAACTGGCTATGCTCCAATGTTAGAAGTATACAAATCCAGCAGACTTTGGCACCCAGGGGATCTCCTTCCTGGACTTGTGCAGCCAAATCTGGAGGGCTCCCAGCCCTGGGGAGAGAGCTCTGGGGAAAGGCTGAGCACATATTCCCAACCAACACATGTATGTACATAGTACCCAYGCAGACTCTCACAGGTCACCGCAGAGAGACCAGTGCCCTTATCAGCACCCACAAGCTGCACCCACATGAATATGATCAACACAAGGAGCCCACCTGACCCTCCCTGCCCTGATCAGCGCTGAAGTTCATCAGTGGGGCATAATGACCCCTCATTCTCTGGATTTACACCACAGTCACCAATCGCTCAAATATGAGCGGGACTTTTAGTCCATCCAGCATCCATGCCTGGACCATCAGTACATTACTCAGTTGCCAGCTCTTTCCTGATGGAGGTCTCCCAGTACTGGCAAGTTAGCCCAGCTTCAAGTACAATAACACACACACCCTCAGCCACCCATCCCCTAGAATAGAGACCGTCCCCACAGAAAAAATCATAGAATAGAATCATGGAACCATAGAATAGCTTGGGTTGGAAGGCACCTTTAAAGGTCATCTAGTCCAACCCCCCTGCAACGAGAAGGGACATCTTCAACCAGATCAGGTTGTGCAGAGCCCCGTCCAACCTGACCTTGAATGTTGCCAGGGATGGGGCATCTACCACCTCTYKGGGCAACMTGTGCCAGTGTTTCACCAYCCTCAGCGTAAAAAATTTCTTCCTTATATCTAGTCTGAATCTACCCTCTTTTAGTTTAAAACTATTACCCCTTGTCCTATAGTTACAGGCCCTACTAAAAAGTCTGTCCCCACCTTTCTTATAAGCCCCCTTTAAGTACTGAAAGGCTGCAATATAAGGTCTCCCTGGMGCCTTCTCTTCTCCAGGCTGAACAACGCCAACTCTCTCAGACTTTCCTCATGGCAGAGGCATTCCATTTCCCTGATCATTTACATGGCTCTCCTCTGGACCCGCTCCAACAGGTCCATGTCTTTCTTGGGCTGAGGGCTCCAGAGCTGGACGCAGTACTGCAGGTGGGGTCTCACCAGAGCAGAGGAGAGGGGCAGCACCTCCCTCGACCTGCTGGCCACGTTTCTTTGGATGCAGCCCAGGATACGGTTGGCCTTCTGGGCTGCGAGAGCACATTACTGGCTCATGTCCAGCTTTTCATCCACCAGGACCCCCAARTCCTTCTCGGCAGGGCTGCTCTCAATCCCTTCATCCCCCAGCCTGTATTGATACCGGGGCTTGCCCTGACCCAGGTGCAGGACCTTGCACTTGCCCTTGTTGAACCTCATGAGGTTCACACRGGCCCACTTCTCCAGCTTGTCCAGGTCCTTCGGGATGGCATCCCGTCCCTCAGGCGTGTTGACCGCACCACTCAGCTTGGTGTCATCGTCAAACTTGCTGAGGGTGCACTTGATCCCACCGTCTATGTCATTGATGAAGATATTAAACAGTACTGGTCCCAATACGGACCCCTGAGGGACGCCACTTATCACTTATCTCCATCTGGACTTTGAACCTTTGGCCACTATTCTCTGGATGTGACCATTCAGCCAATTCCTCACCCATTGGACAGTCCACCCATCAAATCCCTACCTCTCCAGTTTAGAGAGAAGGATGTTGTGGGGGACCATGTCAAAGGCCTTACAGAGGTSCAGATAGATGACATCTGTAGCTCTTCCCTTGTCCACTGATGTAGTCACTCCATCACAGAAGGCCACTAGGTTGGTCAGGCAAGAGTTGCCCTTGGTGAAGCCATGCTGGCTGTCTCAAATCACTTCCTTGTCCTCCATGTGCCTTAGCACAGCTTCTAGGATGATCTGTTCCATGATCTTGCCAGGCACAGAGGTGAGGCTGASAGGTAAGTCTAACTAAAAATAGTTAGAAATAGATTTAATAAGACTGTGGGACAGACTGTGGCAACCAAGCATGAGGTTCAGTCACACAAGTGTGGTGACTGATCTCATGTTTACATTTGACTGGCTCCTTTCATCCCTTTTTCCTTCTGTTTTTCCACCTTGATCCCTGCTTTTTTCCTGCCTTTGTCCTTCCCTTGAACATCCAATATTAAGTCTTGCACATCTCTGTAATGCCCTTAAAATATCCTGTAAGAAGTTTTACACAGTCACAAAGCTCTCTTGGTTCTGTCCCAAACTTCTCATCTTGCTGCATCCCACAGCGAGTCCTGTGCCCCTGCATGGATGTGCAGCGCTCCCCACCCCGTGTRCAGAGGGGTCCTTTTACTGAATCACCTCCCTGGTTTCACGCTAGGGACAAAGTGCTTATCTTCTCTGATGGATTTAGGAGCAGCACACTCAGTGTGCTGTTTTCAGTGATTAGGTTACTGAGCTTCCTTCACCTGCTTTCATTCCTCCGATCCTTGCCTGCTCCTTGTGCTATTTTAATTAGCTTTTATTGAAATAGTGTAACACTAGGCTGTATGGAAAATTAAATTTTAGAAAAATTCTCCAACAAAACATTCTGCATGTTGCTATCAAGACCTGCTACGATAGGCATTTTGCCTGCAAAAAGTCCCCCAAAAGAGCAGTTCTTGGGGTCCTTGTCTGAACCAAGTGCCTTAGTCTGTATGTCTGATTGAAGGGAAAGTCCATTAACTACAAAATCCGCCAGGGAAAAGCAGAGGTGCTCGGTGTGACTTTTCCTAATTGAAGAAAGTCTTCTACTGGCTTCTTCATACCTGTGGTTTGTGTTGCCTTTGTTCCTCATATTGTACACAGCTTCATTTAAAAATCATATTGACTAAGTTYGTAACACCATTAGAGGCTGATAAAACTATGTGACCATCATCATAAAMCAGGCATACTCCATACCTGATGATTTTATTGAGAAGCCCTTGGAGAGGGTCTGAGGTTTTCAAAATATTTCTTGTTACCTGTGTTGAGTCAATCACAACACCCATAGTTTGGAAACTATCCCTTAGTTTGGAAACCTAGGTTTTTGTGGGGGGTTGCCCCACCATGCTTAATAACTCTTCATTTCTGCACCTAGATACAGCAGATTGTCCTTTACATTATATCAGCCTATAATGGGCTTCAGTTTTTGTATGCTGAGGTCCTGATGTGTTTGAATGCACAACAAAAAATCTTCCAAAGGACAGCCTATAGTAACTCAAGAGTGTGAAAAAAGGTCAAGCAAAATTTGTTTTGYGCATTCACAATTGTCAAGATCCATCAGGCATTCATGTATTTCTAAATTATATACTATATATTTTACTCTGTGGATATAATTACATGGTTAAAGAGTGCTTGTTTTCTGAATAATGCTGATACTTTAGTAAACTGAGGTATTCCTGAAATTGAAATAAAATTTCACAAATACTCAGGTAAAGTGTTCTACAGGTGTTATAGTTCATGTATTAAAAYGTTCAATGTAAGTACATATCTAGACACTGTGGTTGTGAAAGTAATCAGCAATATATATAATGTTATATCTATATACAGTGTCATATTTTATAATGGATTTAAGGGGTTATGCTAAAAAGCCCTACTCTGAGACAAAGATTTATGCTATTTGTTTTGACATACTGTGTCTATGTAATAAGCAGCCTGTGTTCATTCTACAGATGTATTTTACATAATCGCCTACACCCATGAAGGGGAATGCAAAGCCACGGAAGCGTTACACTCATTGTATGTGTTTTACTAACTCATCAATATTTAGTGGTGYGTTTTACTAAAAAAATATTTTGGAACAAATCAGCATCTTGCCTACTAAATTTATTTCAATCCAAACATCCAAATTCTAATTTTAAGCTAAACCTGAAAAAAAATCTGTAGTTTTTAAGCAAAAACAATATCTTGAGCATTAGGATCTGAACGTTTTGCACTTAAATTATCACACTTCATCATTTTCCTCTCTTTTCATTTTGTTCCTAAGGTTTGGGGCATCTCAGTATTTCTTTTATATTTGAGCTATAAGGCAGCAGGAAATAAATAGCATCTTTTACAATCACACGATGTCAATACACATGCCAGATTAATAGCAAGGGAGAATGATGATCTCCGATACTATCAAGGAGAAAGAATAGTGTCTACAGGAAAAATAATAGTAACAAAATGTATTCTCTGCCTTTCTTCAATATTTCTCAACTCCTTGTTGCTTCACTGGGTGAGGAGGGATGAACCTGTGAACAAGATGGCAGGGTTGCCATGATTTGGATAACTGACCAGCCTACAAAAGAKGGATGCCATCTAATTATGCTTGACATATGTTTAGCAATTATTTTCTCTACCAATGCACTGTAATTGCACATAGAAATTCTGGTTTATATCAGGATAAACCTGGTGGTTTTGTTTTTGATGTATCTTTGGGAACAATAGTTGTGTTTCTCAAAAGTTATTTTAAACCTGAACAAAAATCCTTGAAACAGTTTTCTTGGGAAATCGTGGAAAAGGTCTTCAGGTTTTCAATTTTATTATTTCTGCCTCTTTGAATGACCCTTTTAGGAGATGGATCATAATTTTTGTTCCTGAATAATAATTTGTCCTGCTTTTAAATCTTAAGGAGGAGGACACTTCTCACACCATCGCATTATATTACAGAGCATCCCATAACATGCTGTCATTTGGTGCTTTCTTGTTTTATTAGCCAGGTTGCTATTTTAGCGTCAATCTGTCCTCTGTGTATAATGACATTAAATACCTGGAATAAAACTTTGGTATTAAAAAAAAAAAAAAAAAATGTCACCTAAAATATCAAACTTTTACAAGAGGAAGGAGGCAAGAGATTTAAACGAAGTCTGGCAAACCAAGTTGTTATACACTGCTAAAAAACCCCCTTCTGGCTGAAAACCTCAATGATAGGTAATTATATTTCTAAATGAGGCAATCATTGTTAAGCTATGAAGAATATAATTAATTTTATAACATTCTGTAGTGTTGTAGTCAATACAGATAATAGACTTTTTGAGATATTAGCTGTCCAAACACATTCAACTAATTTAAAGAATCTCATTGTGCATTCTCTTAACTGTAGTCAACAGTAATAAAGCCCTTCTCTGTCACTCCGATAAACTCAGTCAGTGGCTGTTTTGCTGAAATGAATTAACTGAGTTTAAAGAAACTAGTGTAGCTCTAGTTCACAAACATTCAACCAGTTTCTAACTTTATTTCATAAGGTTTTTGATTTGCAAGCACAGCACACTTTAGTATACAGTGGACATAGGTTTGTCTTTTCTATAATCACATTGATTCTAGCTAAAGATTTACCAGTCATGTATAGGAGAGAAAAAAAAAGAACTAAACAAAACACAAAYGTAAGAAACAATTACTCTTTCAGATTAGTGGCCATCAGAGTCGCTATCTTGTATCTTATCAGGGACAACAGAGGGTGCTCCAGAGGAAAATTCATGAAGTGAAAAGCAAATGTGTGGAAAAAGTTTAGAAATCAGAATTACTCTTAAGACCTCAGCGAGCAAAGCTCTAAGATCCTAAACCAAAGGCTTTTGCATGAAAATGTAGTCTTCTGCTTGTAAAAGATTGATTCTGGCTACAAGATTAGTCTATAACTACGATCTCTGAAGAATGTAGAGAAGATCATAGCTCGAAMAAGAGGCAACCGGCTTACCTCTTTAAAGCAAAGCTGAGGTCTACTGAGAGTTATGCAAACAGAAACCTTTGAAAGTAATAGACTGCTTGGAGAGAGACCAAGAAGTAACAGGTTGCACTATGTCCCCATTCCCCACTGCATAGCTCATACTTCAGAGACGATTATTTTCCCTATTTTTAACACCACTGAAAAGCAGTACTCTGTCCCCCACCTGAATATTTTAGGGTTGGCTGCATGATGCTCCRGGAGAAAAAGCAATTCTTGGTGCGGCACACAACTAATCATGACAGGATTTTTGACCTGCAAAAGAACTCTGTTATTATTGAGAACAAGATGTGAAAATTTTGAGGGAGACGTTGAGATCATACAGAAATGAGAAGGTGGCGGTGATTTCTCACGCAGTCCATGTAGAAGAGAGTGATGACGATATCAAGGTGAATCCCTACAGATCCCTCTCAGTATATTGCTGCCTGGCATCTGTTTGTAGAGACACACCTCTTTATATTCCTTAAACCTAACATGGTAGCATCCATCTCACACCATCGGCTGCCACCATAGGAAGAAGGGGTATTTGAYTCCCTCTATTCAATGGTTTATGCATGTGGCCGAAAAGAAAAATACTCAAAATTACCATGCGTTACAAGGTGTTGAACACCAAGCGGAGGCCTGCTTTTTGGATGGTTGTGCAGTTACTGATGGATTGCTAGGAGCTTTCAGATTTAACTGGTGCATTTCCTATGGCTATATCAGATGTCACCATAAATAAGACGGGAACCCTCTGGCAGGGGCCACCTTTGGGTGTTTACATGCCACAACAGTATATAGTCCACCTGAAGAGAGTGGGCTTTAATTATCAGGTCTATATGGGAGCACAAATGTGTCATCATGGCAGAATCAGATGGGGAGGACCAAAATGCCCACACTGTTGATCCCCAGAGACAGTCTTTTTGGTACTAGGAAAAATGCCATCTATTTGCATTTGAAAACAGCCCCTGACGGAAAGGTGTGTTAATATGATTTTGCTAGGATACCCAGCTCGGTGCACGGCTGTTGACAGAAATGTAAATATGCTGGAGCTTGCAGGCAGAAAGAAGACATTGCATTACAGTCTAAGCTTATCAAGAAAGGAAGAAAAACCCTCCAAACAAGTCCAAAAAAACCCACAAAAAGTCAGATTGCCAAGTGGTTTAAATTCTCTGTGGGGCAAACTCAACCAATGGGTCCAGTCTTCCCAACACCACCATGGTAAGAAAAACAGACAAGCATCCAAAAAGCTACCTCTCTTCTCTAGCTGTTGAAATGTCCTTGTGTGATTTTGTCAATGATGCTGTGGCCAGTGTCTTGTGGAAGTACAGCAAAGGATGTATAACCCTGGAGCACAGCCCTAATTTAAGAAAAAAGAAAGCCCTATCTAGCAATAGGTGGAAAGAAACAAGACACTTATTTTTTCCTTCCTTTCTATGCTCCCTAAAGTTAAGTTGTGCAGGTACAATAATCAGCTCAGTATTAAGAAAACGTACACAAGTAAGTTTTGTGTGATAGACAGCAGAGAAAATAGTTGTGGTAAAGAGCTTGTGTACTATTCATATGCTACTATTTGCTTACAGAAARAGGGTGTCCATTTTAAAATGGCAGATTGATGCAAATCAATAAAAAAATTATTGGTGAGGCTATAATTTGTGGAAAGGATTTGAAATCAMGACTATATCTTTTGTGAAATTTTTTACCCACTAGAATGACAGTAATTGGCATAATGTTAAAGGACAATAGGCCATTTTGTGCAGTATTTTGGCTCAGACCATGAGCAGTGCTGATTTCTCCTAAGGACATCAGATACCACTAAAGCACACATACCTATTGCAATTCAAAGCAGGGATCAATGTTATTTCTGTTGCCCTTCACACTATATGCGTAAGGTGCTTTCTGAGCTGATGGGAAAAATATTGTGGAAATGGCCTGGTATCCAATTATCAGTATGAAGGGAAACTGTGAATACAGAAAATAATGCGAGTCTCTCTGCAACAGCATAGCTCATTCCAGAAAACAGAACTAATTTGCAGAAATGATACAATTATTTTACCTCCTTATTGCACAGAATATTTTAGTCATACCAGGAACAACGTGAACTTCAAACACATACATGTTCCTTGTGTACAGGCTTAAAGGAATATTGAAATTAGTCCTTGCAGACTACATTAAAGCCATTGGTATTATAGTAAAATAAGGCTTAATTTATTTAATTATTGTTTTCTTGGCTGAATTGCTTTTTCGAAAAAATTTTAATTTTATATTTATAACAACTATCACTGTCATGGGAAAGTCTTACAAACCTATGAGGTATATGGGTCATAGGAACAAACATTTCCTGCTGCACTTTCATAGGAGCTGAGTCTTCTCGCACTGGCGTGGAGTCTAACGTAAGGCAACACATCCTAGGCCAGTTTACAGGCACAATACCTTATCCCTGTTTTGGAAGAACTATCTGTCCTACCTGAAGCATATAGTGGGTCTCTGCAGTCCCCGTCAGCAGTCTGCTGTATTTTCTGAGACAGGCTGATACAATGTGGTATCAACAGCATTGGAGCTACACCAGAAAGCTACTGAATGAACAGGAACCATGTCTTTATTCCACGCTCTTTCCTTCAGAAGAAAGGAAAAGAAGAAAAGAAACCCCACTGTATGCTAAATGCAAGCAATAATTCACAAACTGAATGACCTGGGCAGATAACACCGAGAGGGAGAAGCTTTTTAGAGCTTTCTCTGTCACAGTGTGTGTTCATAGCCATTAGTTACAATAGCATATGAAAAGCCTGGTGACACAATTGTGCTTAAAATTAAAATGTTAAGCATAGTATTTTGTCTTTTTGGCTTTAGTTGTTCATCTCTGTCAGCCCCAGTCCACCGGTTGGGCTGGACCCGGCAACTTCAACCCTGGCCAGAGCTGCTGTCCTGCGCAGTCCCCCGGGGCAGTGGCGTCCAACACCCGCTGGAGCTACAACTGCAGCTCAGGTCCCTGGTTATCTTTCTTCACGTTATTAATAGTCCTCTCACCTCACTGACCCTTTCCAGCTCTTCCCTAATTTATAGATGGTCACTTGTGACAGGTACGCTATAATTCGGATGTTTCCTCAGCCACGTTTTTCTTCTTCCAAAAAAACGCATTACTCCTTTGTTTAAAACCTTTATTTTCCCTCTCATTTGTACAATTTCTGAGTTGAAAAACTGAATGCAATTTAGTAAAGCAAACAGATTAATAGAGAGAAAAACACGAGACATTAAATAATAGTCTCAGCAATTAGATGAGGAAAGGAATTAAATAGCTTAATTCAAGGGCCTTAGCATTATTCACTGCAGGGCTTAACTTGAATTAATACGTAGTGTACAGACATTTATAAATGTCATATATGCGTGGCTCTTTAACAAGGAATATTGAAAGTAATAGCAAAAAGGATTAATCCTTATAGTTTCAGTGAAAGCACTTATTTAAGATCTGGCAAACTACTGTTTTAATGAGAATGTTATTACTGTAGAAACCGAGTGTTGAGAATGAGACAAGCTTCAGTTGTTGGAAGAGCTCTTAGATTTCAAAGTAAAATAAATGTGTTTGTTTATTTTTTTTGCTGTTATTTTTTTACTCCCGGACGACTGGAGGCTTGCCAACGTGACGCCCATCTACAAGAAGGGCCGGAAGGAGGACCCAGGGAACTACAGGCCTGTCAGCCTGACCTCGGTGC
>JAYKAV010003214.1:270595-313820 GCA_035582835.1 Phoebastria nigripes | reverse complement strand
GGTTGGACTCGATGATCTTAGAGGTCTTTTCCAACCTTAATGATTCTATGATTCTACCCTCATCTGGGTCAACCTTCTGGTGCAGTGGCCATTTTGACTATAAGAGTATAACCGGTACTATGTTGAATGTCAGTGTTTTTCACAATCTGCTTTATTCACTTCAGTGCAGCATTTTTCAAGGGTTAGGTTAGYTGAGACCATGGAAATTGCAAGGTCATTATGTTGTATTTCTCCTGCTTTCCTGAAAGAGCTTGTTACTCTTTGGCTCAGTTTSAGAAGTTCTAAGGCAAAAGGTCAAAGTGTATGAGAAAACTGGTTTTGGGGCATAGCAAAGAAAAGTGGATTTTTATCTGTTGTCAGGAGCTGAGAGCCTCACTTAATAATARAAATATTTATGTATTTATTTGATAATTTTTAAGCAGCTTCTGACGCAGATTCTGAGGCTGCCCAATTAAAATGTTTTTATTTTACTGGTGAAATGAAACACTAGCAATCAATCCCTCCAACAAAGACTATGATTGTAAATAATGCACCACAGTGCCCGAAGGAATATTCTTTGTCTCCTTTATAAGAAAGGCAAAGAAAAGARAGACTAATGTTATGAAACTGCTGGTGCTGGAAGTGTCCTTCAAACTTCATACTCAGAACTGGAGAATTCTTGAGTCAGTGAGTGAATTTCGTTCTTAGTACTTCGCAATCTATCTTTATTGTTGAGACTTTGTGCAATTAGCTAATGGTGTGGGTTTTAATTTTTTTTTTTTTTTTTTTTGTTAAAATCTGTTGCTATGTAAGTTGGTGTGCAATGCAGAAGGGTATTTTTTTTCTGGGTTCTGGTGAATACTCTCCACACAAAGCACATTTCCTGATTTTATTATTATTCATTTCCTGTTGAAATGAAAATAAGCTACTTGGCAAATAAAGGAAGGATTTTTTTTCACCTTGTGTTACCTAGATCCATTCATTAAGAAAAAAAAGCCAATGACAGGAAGACAATACCTTGTTTCATCAGTCTCAATAGAAATATCAGTTTTGATGACAAGGCAGCAAGGATCAGCAGTAATAATCAGTCCGGTGAAGTTCCCACTGACTGGAAAARGGGAAACATAACCCCCATTTTTAAAAAGGGGAAAAAGGAAGACCCGGGGAACTACAGGYCAGTCAGTCTCACCTCTGTGCCTGGCAAGATCATGGAGCAGATCCTCCTGGAAGCAACGCTAAGGCACATGGAGGACAAGGAAGTGATTCGAGACAGCYAGCATGGCTTCACCAAGGGCAAGTCCTGCCTGACCAACCTAGYGGCCTTCTATGACAGAGTGACTACATCAGTGGACATGGGAAGAGCTACRGRTGTCATCTATCTGGACCTCTGTAAGGCCTCTGACACGGTCCCCCACAACATCCTTCTCTCTAAACTGGAGAGGTAGGGATTTGATGGGTGGACTGTCCAGTGGGTGAGGAATTGGCTGGATGGTCACATCCAGAGRGTAGYGGCCACTAGCTCAATATCCAGGTGGAGATAGGTGACGARTGGCATCCCACAGGGCTCCCATATTGGGACCAGTACTGTTTAATATCTTCATCAATGACATAGACGGTGGGATCAAGTGCACCCTCAGCAAGTTTGACGATGACACCAAGCTGAGTGGTGCGGTCAACACGCCTGAGGGACGGGATGCCATCCAGAGGGACCTGGACAAGCTGGAGAAGTGGGCCTGTGTGAACCTCATGAGGTTCAACAAGGGCAAGTGCARGGTCCTGCACCTGGGTCAGGGCAAGCCCCGGTATCAATACAGGCTGGGGGATGAAGGGATTGAGAGCAGCCYTGCCGAGAAGGACTTGGGGGTACTGGTGGATGAAAAGCTGGACATGAGCCAGCAATGTGCACTTGCAGCCCAGAATTGTTTCCTGGGCTGCATCCAAAGAAGCGTGTCCAGCAGGTCGAGGGAGGTGATTCTGCCCCTCTCCTCTGCTCTGGTGAGACCCCACCTGCAGTACTGCGTCCAGCTCTGGAGCCCTCAGCACAAGAAAGACACGGACCTATTGGAGCAGGTCCAGAGGAAGGCCACGGAGATGATAAGAGGGCTGGAACACCTCTGCCATGAGGAAAGGCTGAGAGAGTTGGGGTTGTTCAGCCTGGAGAAGAGAAGGCTCCAGGGAGACCTTATATTGCAGCCTTTCAGTACTTAAAGGGGGCTTATAAGAAAGGTGGGGACAGACTTTTTAGTAGGGCCTGTAACTATAGGACAAGGGGTAATAGTTTTAAACTAAAAGAGGGTAGATTCAGACTAGATATAAGGAAGAAATTTTTTACGCTGAGGRTGGTGAAACACTGGCACAKGTTGCCCMRAGAGGTGGTAGATGCCCCATCCCTGGMAACATTCAAGGTCAGGTTGGACGGGGCTCTGAGCAACCTGATCTGGTTGAAGATGTCCCTTCTCGTTGCAGGGGGGTTGGACTAGATGACCTTTAAAGGTGCCTTCCAACCCAAGCTATTCTATGATTCTGTGATTCTATGATAGTTAGAAAGTTGCAGGCAGAGAAAAAAGGGTTTACTACAGATCTGCTAGATAACGGTAGAATTAACAATAAGTGATAGCAAAGAAACAAAACCAGAATATTACTCATGCATTAAAAGCTCACAAAATATATGCCCCAACATGATTTAATGACCTTGTTATACCAGCATTTTCACAACTGAAAATTTTATTTCTACAAATGCTTAGTCACTCAAGAATACATTCCAGTTTCTTAGTAACATTTTTTCAATAAATATATTTAATTGATTTTTCACAGCATAAAAAAGGACCTTACACTGGCATAAATTAATTCACTATACATGCATATTAATATATATTTATGAACTTCTTTGTCCGTGCCATGTTTCAAAAGAAGCTCAACCATTTGAATGCATATGTTGTATTATCAACCCTTTGAAAACAAAACTAAACAAAATAAAGAATTAACATTATGCCTGTGTTTGCCAAATAATGCCTTAATATATCAGAATTCTTGTTATTCTTTTTTTTTTGCATATATTTATCCACTGCATATATTGTCAGTTTTTCCTGCTCTGCAGTAAATCCCAAGTGAGTGAATAGGGTGTGTGTGAGTGAAAGGATTGCTGTAATCTAGAAAATACTATAACTTTTAAGAAAACCTAAAGTTATAAGCTTGAATTTACTTGAAGCTTGAATTAGCTTGAATTTACTACGGCATGTTTTTTTTTTTTCTCTTGAAAATCCAATAATTATATACTTGCCACTGTTCTAATTGGATAAGAATGTCATCACCTACCACTGAGCAATTGATTACAGGAACAGCTTAAATGCATGTCCTGTTAATACCCCTTAATGGCAAAGCCTCCATTAGCACAGGAAAGCCATAGTTAACAAACCTATTATATTTTTAACAACTTGTCAGATTTTATTAGATTTTGTGAGATTTTATATTTTCTTTTTATCTATAAACCACCGAGTTCTTATGAGGAACGACATGTTCTGTAACAAAACAAGTAATTCACATCACTGTGGTGGAAAGAAGGGAAAACGGTAAAATAGGTCATTATATACAGATTTTTAAAGGGACCTAATATGATGTATATTTACAAAAATAATGGGAAAAGTACCTATTTTATCAGCATTTGGAAGCTCACAAAAAATTGCACCCTTCCAAATACTTGAGTTTTGCTTGATTGACTATGGGAAATTGCTTAAGCTGTGCACAGGACTAGCTTCATTGTTCACCCTATAGGGTATCTGGTAATGCTGTAATGTATGCTAGGAAAATGGGGTTTCAAGTTGGGGATGAGAAGTAGCTAATGAAAAAGTACATCCACAAACCACAGTTCAGAATCTCTGAGCTTCTAATAGATTAAAGGAGAGGAAGGTGAATAAAAAGAAATGCAACTTATCATTTTGCTCATCATGCCCACAAGGAAGATTTTCATTTCCAGGCCAGCATTATGCACACATATAGGCTTTGGCGGTGAACCAAAGAATTGTCATTCAAATGCCTATRGCAGTTTTATGAAACACATGGCTGTGTTTCCAAATGGAACTAAAATTGTGGCATTCTACCCTGTTTAAATAGTGGAAAAAATATACTAGTCCCTATTTTTGTAAGATCTCAGCTGTGTCTAAAGTAGAACAACAGAGCAGCCTGCTTTCATAACTTAAATATTCAGGATAAACCTGTTCAAGTACTGAGATATTTGCAATGAGGATGTTATTAATCCTGATATAAGCTGGGATAATATTTTCCAAAGAGGTCTAACTCCCCCTTTCAGAAGTTAATTAGGTGCTTCAGGGTCTATGTATCAGGGAAAGGGAATATGGAAGTTAGTTAGAAAGTTCTTATGAGACCTTTTTTATAAAGTACTGCTGTAATCTAGAAAATACTATGATTTTTAAGAAGACCTTAAGTTATATGGAATTTGGTGATGACTAAATGCAATGAAATGTTTATCCAGAATGTTTTCTGGAATGCAACAGAGGGGCGGTAATTATCTCTCTCTCTTCAGCACTCATTTGGACACATCCAGATACTGTCTCCAGTCTTGGACATTGACAAACCGGGGTGAGGTCAGTGAGGTCCCCAGGGCGGCTGGGTCTGGAGCACTTGCCCTGGGAGAAGAGGCCACGGGAGAAGGACTTGGCCAGCCTGGGGCAGGGAAGGCTTGGGACGGACTCACAGAAGCCACCCTGCCTGCATGGAGGGGATGAGAAGAGGTAGCCAGGCCCTTAACAGAGGTCCCACAAGGGGGTAGGAAGACAATGCTTTATGGTTGGACTCAGGCAATTAGGTGCTGCAAGGCTCAGACCTCAGGGTTACTCCACGAATGCAGCTCATGATGGAAGTCTCCTCTGGGGCATAAAACTGGTCCCCTTCATCCAAAGCTGCACACAGCTTGTGATTCTGGTTGCCCAGACRTAGAGTGGTATCTAGTATATATGTTCAGTGCTAGAAAGTGCAAAGTGGAGATGTTTAATGTCCCTGCCTGCCTGAAGTCTCTATATTCCCTAGATTCCCGAGCTTCTACCCCATAAAACCCCACGGTTTTTAGCATGATCCAAACAACTTGCATCTCTACAGTGAGTAGCCCAGCCGCACCTAAGTCTATCAAACGACAACATTCGGCCAGGTGTATTTCAGTGACAGAAAAATTTGAACTCTCATTCATAGTAGGTTGACTTTATTATCCAAGTGGGAAGACTCCTCAACAAAAAAAATTGCCATTGTGGTACAGGAAGAATAAGCTTCGTAGGTGTTTGACATCATCTACATATTTTGAAGGAATGGTAGGGTTATATTGTGGAAATTGGAAATGAAGAGTCGCATGAAAATCTGCATGAATGTTAATGCATCACCATTTATCAGACTACAGTAATAAGTAAATTCAGAGTGAGTAAGAGTTATATATTTATGGCTCTTACATACACATTTTATTTATGGATAGYTTTTTCTTTGTATATTTTGCACATACCTAAATATGTATACATATATACACAGGATGTCTCAAACGAAAACAGGACAATAATTTAAGATTCTATTAAAAAATATCTATGGGCTGTTTAAAGAAACAGGCTTTCTTTTACATTCAGAAGAATATATCTGGGGAAAATGCAATAGTCCATCCTTAGCTTCCCTTGCAAATAACTGAAAGAAAGAGGCGGGTAGGAAGACTTCTTTAATTCTTTTTTTTGTTACTTTGCTCCCATGTAGACATACGTAAATAGCTTTAAAAAGCCATTTAATCACAGTATGCAGGAGCAAGGTAGTCTATTCCTGTTGTTTACATCAATCTAAGAGACAAGGTATACCAGACTTGTTGGTATCCTTATTGGTATACTTACTGGTATATTAAAGTAGACAACAGCCATTTGTACCAATAAAGCAGTACAAGTATTTGCCAATTTATGTACTCCAGCAGAATTTTATGTTAAAACAAAATACAAATTTTACTTGTGTGTGTGTGTGTGCGCGCGCGCGTGCATGCGTGCGCGTATAAAAGAATTTCTTCTTTCCATCCTTCAACCTTCTTGGCAATTTCTGGACAATCTCCCACGCTCTCCCCAGCAGAAGAGCAATCGCTCCATAATTGTGTGTTTTCTAATCTTAGAGCTACAGATGTAAGATAGCACAAGGTATGCCAAACACATAAATGGCAGATTTATTCTACAGATGTAGAAGCGCAATGTGAAATCTCTTCCAGCTATCTCAGCTGCGTTTACACATTTCTACCTACTGTACTGCAAACACTTCTGTAGTGTAGACAGACAAAGACTGTCTTGTGGATGGCTTCTCTCTCCAATTCCCAAAGCATTTTGTCACACATTCTTTATGGCAACTATAAAAACTTTGGTTCCATGGAAAAAAAGATGTGTTAGGTTACATACGGTAGAGACAAGATGAAAATATACTTACTGATATATGTGAACTCGTGGTTTTATCTACAGATGGTATTCTTAGCAACACATTTTAAATTCAAACCCAGTCCTTTACTCTTATGTGTTATAAAAGAATGCATGCATTTTTGGCAACAGAAACTTTTGACACAAATTCAATGAAAAATTAAAGAAAATCAGTCCATCTGCAAAATATCAACAACTGTGAAATCTGTGTGATTTTAATCTCCGTATTTCTACAGCTACAGTTTTGCTCCCATCACTTTGAAAAATATAAAAATGCTCTATTTTTTTTGCCAGTGGTTGTGAAATTTCTGAGTTACTGACACAGAAATAGAGAAAAGGAACACATTCTCTTAATATTTCTTTTAGCTATTATTCTCTTCAAAATTACATTGCATTTTAGTGTCACTCTTTAATGGCATTCTCTACTACCTTATAAGATGAGCTATGGCTAGATATTCTTTCCATAAAGGATAAAATAATTGATATATACACTCTCTAAAAACCATTTTGTCTGTGAGACACCGTTGTGTACAGAAGAAAGAGAAATAAAAGCGGGGGGGGGGGCTTTTTCTATGCCGAGTAATACTTTCAGAGGATGGAACTGCCGAGTGTTTAAGCACAGATGTGAGTATAATTTAAGGAGTAGTTATACACTTGCAAACCCACTCCACCTCCTCATGCATTCATCTTGGTATGAAAGCACTTCACAGAGAAAAAATATGATTGATGGATGAGTTTGGTAGTGATGAAGGCACCTGGAATTTAGTACTTACATGCTTTTAAGAAGACATGAAGCATGTGTTAACACTGCTTGTGCTTATCCTACAAGTCTGTACTTGCATACAAAAATACAAGACTAGACAAAAGCAGACTAGACGAAACAGTGTGATGGCCTCTTTTCTATGATCATCTTTGTTGCGATGTGAAGCAGCTGCAAGAAGTCCAAAACAAGCTTGAACTTCAGTAGTTTGGGAATTATTTTATTAATTTTTATTCACATGTATAATTACTCTGTGATCAGTGTATCATTTCATGGGAATGGGTACCATGGAAACCACAACCTTATTTCTCAGTGAATTTAATAAATAAGCATATGAAATAAATAATGAAAACGTGAGGGATTAAGTTTTATCTTAAGCTTAAGTTATATTTACAAGATTGGAACCTGTCAGAGTATTCTTGTTATTGTTTCTTGGAGTGGGATGGTGGTTATGGTACAGTGGGAAATAGCATGACTGTCATGTGAACCTGTATTAAACCCTATATTTAACTTAACCGACAGAACTGTCAATCTCCCTGCTTCATAGGCATAAACTACAATTCCAAAAAAATTTCCTTACTTATTGATTACATGATATTTTTCAAATTAATAATGCTTCTTAGGTACATGTTTTGTCACCATGAATTTTGCTTATCTACAGGTGCATATTATTGTCATATCAGGACAATAGAATCATTCTTGGCCTCAAAACATTTTGGACATTTCCTTTCATACTGTTTTTGTTGTGTAAGTCATTAGGAAACAGGTTTTCAGCTGAGCACTCGACAGATTCCCATGGAGCTGTTTTCTCAACTTTCTAGGTGAGGTCTATTTATACAGCTACTGCATGTGTCAGTAAAGTAGTTAAGAGGCAGGAGAAGTAGAGTGGAAAATCTGAAAATGTGGCAAGGTCCTCATCTCTGCTCTGTCTTATCCATCATTAAAAAAAAAAAAAAAAAGAAGTGACATAAAAGGATTTTATGAGCTCCAGATCTAACTGGTGATTCTTTTGTTGCTGGTATTGCAGCAGACAGCTGTAAGACTGTCTTGAGGATGTCCTACCACTCTCCAGTAAAAATTGTATGCTAGGAATCAAAGACTCACACACAGACTGGCAACTTCTTAAAATCTCAGAAAATACTAAGATAAAGGAAGTATAAAACTGGCTAAAAACTTCTTTAGCTTTCYACTGGGTGCAAGTTCTGCTTCACTGGATATGCCCATCCTCTGTGCTACAGTGAACGGATGGCCATGATAGCTCTGGTTGAGTGAATCCAAAGTCAGAAACTGTCTTGCCATGGGAGTACGAAAGCTCCACATGGATGCTCTAAGTCATCACAACCCACTGTGGGCTTTATTATAGATATATGTATGTTCAGTAAAGAGATCATAAAGCTTCTGAAAAGCCTTCTGAGAAGGTCTCCCATCCRTCCATGGGATGCAGGACAGTGGTTTTGTATGTAGAAGCAAATTGTTGGAACACTTACAGTCACCAGTAAATAGCTAATTAATCTTAAAAAAATCAGCTGACAAAAAAGAAAATGAGACCAGTTACATCACAGGCTGTTCCACACACATTCATGCAACATAGTAAAATACAGTTGTAAAAGCTTCTGCTAACTTAGAGTTTTGATCATTTCTGTCAGGTTTAGAGAGACTAATTTTCCATCAGTTTCCCATTAGGCAAAGATTCAAAGCTGTCATTCAGAGTTAATCAAGTCACCTGAAGCACTCTCATTAAAAATGCCAGATGTGTAGTTTTAACATGCTTTAGACTTACACTCTAATCCAAACATGTCAACAGCTTTCAAGGTGTATGTGCAGATCAAGGGAGAAGAGCTTTTAACTTTAGCTTTTCCTTTTTGTTTTGCTAATAGGGTTAACAGGTGTTTTCCAAGGACAAAGAATATGATTCTGGTACAGGCAGTTGCTTAGAAGAGTAAAAGACAGATTGAGGTTGGCAGGATATTAAATAAAGGTAGGCACTTTCAGGTTCTTAATCAAGCTTAGAGAAAGTTTACACAATATTTAGGAACTTACCTTTCCTTTGAATACTTTTTTTCAGCTGTTGTTTCAGATATAGATCTAGTTACCGAATTTTTCTTCTCTGTTCCAAAGGCTCTGACCTCTCTCATCAAGACATGACTTTGCTATATTTGTTATGCAAGAGTTCCTTGCTCTGAATCATGTAAGAAAGGAGAAAAGACAACAGTCTTTCCCTTTTTTTATGATCTTGCAATAGTTTGACAAGATACAGCTTAACAACAGCTTATTCTTCCATCTAATTTGGATGCACACTGGACAAAGTCATAGATATTTTAAAACAGAAAGTAAGAGAAGTTAGAAACTTCACAGGAAAGAGAAAACAGGACAAGGACAGTTTAAGGAGACATTCTATCATCAGATTTTCTCATTGAAAAAACATTTTAGACACTTTATTCTTTTTTTTCTTATACACATCAAGGGTACTCAGGCAAGCAGAAATAACGGCCTCTGGCTAATGATTGAAAGGTAATGTCAAAGAACTGGTAACCCAGACACATGTGGCTTATAACAAATTTCCCTCTTCTCCTTTCTTTTCTACTCCATCCGGGAAAAGCGATAACACTTACCTAGTATGCTGCCATATCTCGGAGACAGAGAGTAATATTATAGGTTGGAAGGGATCTCCAGAGGTCACCTAGTCCAATCTCTCAGTCAAAACAGGTACAGCTACAGAAGGTTGTTCAGGGCCTTTTCCAGTCGAGTTTTGGCTATCTTCAAGGATGGAAATTCCACAACATCTCTGAGAAATCTGTGCCAATGTTTGACCACCCACATGGCAAGAATTTTTTTATGTGTAATCAGAATTTTCCATGTTCTAACTTGTGCCTGTTGCCTCTTTTCTTACTGCTGTGCAGCTCTGAGAAGAGTCTGCCTCTGTCTTCTCTACACCCTCCCAGTAGGCAGCTCTGGATAGCAATAAGGTCTCCCCCAAGCCTTCTCTTCTCCAGGCTGAAAAGACAAGTTCTCTCAGCCTGTCTTCATATGTCGTGTTCTTCAGCCCCCTAATTATCACTGGATTTGCTCCAGTATGTCCAAGTCTGTCTTGCAGTGAGTACCCAAAAGTGGACACAGCACTTCAGATACAGTCTTACAAGGATCAGATTGAGAAGAAGGATCCCTCCGCAGGTGGTTGGCCTTTGTTGCTGCAAGGACACACTGCTGATTCAGCTCGTAGTGCACCAGGACTCCCAAGTCTTTTTCTGCACAGCTGCTTTCCAGCCAGTTGGCCTAGGATCTGTATTCTTGCACGGGCTTATGACAAACTGGAGGCATTTGCCCTGGGTTATGAGGTTTCTTTTGGCCTGTTTCTCAGTACTGTTGTGGTCCCTCGGGACAGCAGCCCTGCCCTACAGTGTATCAGGGCACATCCCAGTTTGACATTGTCTACAAACTTGCTAAAAGTGTACTCTGTCCTATCATCTAGATCACCATTAGCAATCCCTGRGGGTCACCACTAGTAACTGGCCACCCACCGGTTGGAATTTGTACCACCAATCACCACCCCTTGAGCCCAGTTTTCCAGTCCATTTTCTGCCCACCTTATGCCCTTACCCAGCCCATGTCTCTCCAATTTGGCTAGAAGGATTTTATAGGAGATTCTGTCAATGACCTTGCTAAAACCAAGGTAAACAACACCTACTGCTCTTCCCTTGTCTACACAGCCACTTGTTTCACCATAGAAAGCAATCATGTCAGGTTTGGTTTGCCCTTGGAAGATCCATGCTGGCTCTTCCCAGTCTCAAACTGTTCTGCATGTGCCTGGATACTTAAGAAGAAGAGGAGGCTTTAGGAGGCTGTGTTCCATAACCTTCCCAAGGAATGAGGTGACGCTGACAGGCTTGTACTTTACCCAATCCTCCTTGCTGTTCCTGCAGGTATGTGGGACGTGTCTTTCTCCAGTCAGTTTTCTGCACCTCCCGTGATCTCAAAAGTGATGGAGATGATAGAGAGCAGCCTTGCAATATCAGCCAGCTCCCTCAGACCCCCCAGATGGTGAACTTGAGCGTGTTCAATCTGCTTACGTGTGCCCTAATTTTATCTTCCCTGACTGTGGTACAGCTTCATCCCATAGACTCTGCTCCTTGGCTCAGGGCCTAGGAGTCCTTAGGGCAGACCTTTCCACTGAAATCCTAGGCAAAAAGGCACTGAGTGCCTCAGTCTTTCCCATGACCCTCACCACGGGTGTACTGGGGTCCTTTACTCAGTCTCCCACTGGATCCTGCCAACAAGCTGAAATACGGCCTCCTGAAGTCCAGGGCTGTGAATCTGCTCGGTCACTTCTCTCAGGTTTTTAAAACTCCACCATCTTATGGTTGCTGCAGCCACAGCCACACTCAACCTTCTCATCTTTGACCTGGTCTTCCTTGCTGCTTGTAACAGGTCCAGCAAAGCATCTCCCACTGTTATCTTGTTGATCACTTGTGTCAAGAAACTGTTATATGCATACTCTAGAAATGTCCTGGATTGACTGGGAACTTTATCAAAGAAATGAGAGCTACTGCAGGAAAGATCTCAAATAAAAGTGGAAAACTGGTTTTGAAGCATATTGACTAGTTCATCACTTTGGATATAGAAGAGAAATTAAAATATGATGGGCCAGTGTCCTTTGGCAGTCTAATTTCATTGTCTTCATAGGAGCCCATTTGGTTTACTGAGAAGAATATCTGACTGTTCCCTGTAAAAAATATACTTCTGAGAAACAATGTGTAAAATTATGCCATAAACGACGTTATCTGAGTATTTCCTATATATTATGTATTCCTTATTATGCATATAATAAGTTGGCCCATGTCTTTCTTTGAATCTGACATACTTTAAATTGTGATCATTCATTATGTACCCTGCAGAGGCAAAATAAGCTTTAAAAATATGTTGGTTTTATATGCGGTATAGTCAATGCCTCCTGGGTATGTCATGTTTTGTCCTTGGTCCTCGGTGAGAAAGGTTCTTTTTTTCCCCTGTATCTTATAAATGATTTTGATATCCCTGCAATTTTCATTAAATATGATTAGTAGAGGAGTGTATGTAAACAAGATTGACCAGGGATGATCTTGATTCAACTTAAGCTGAAAAGAAAGTCAGTAATGCGAATACTTAGAGACGACAAAGGCAGATCAATTGAATTATAATTTTCGTTGCTCTTGGTTTAGTGATTAAAATGACCTAGAAAAGAACTTCCCTTAACACTGATTCCATTTAAAAGGGTGAGGGGGAAGGGCCCACATTATATGTCAGAAATTGGTTTCTGGCTTTTATAGGCCTTTTTGGTATGTGTAAGGGTATAAGATTAGAGACCTTGAAGGCACCTGTGTTTTAACTGGATTTGATAAGACATGAAGAATTCGACTCTCTTACTTTTTTCATACATCAGAAAGGATGTTTAACCAGCAGCTGTATTTGTTTTGAAAGATGCAATTGGATTTAGCCTAATCCCAGAGACAGGGAGAAAGAACCTCGGTTTATTAGCTCCTCTGAAGGGAGGCAACTGACTAAATTCTGGAGCACTTTGCAGTACTTTCAGCACCCGAAGGAGCAAGAATGCCTCAAACTGATTCATACTGTTTATTTTATAACAATATGTTCTGATATATTTTGAAATTGATGATCCGAGAAGCCAGGCACAAATTATGATTTACAGCACTGTAATGTTGCTATCCATTTACTTTCAATCAGCAAGGAAATATACCACAAAGTGCTTACTTATATACAAGGGGGAAAATTATTTACATCTACCTCGCAATCCACAGAATTGTAAATATATTGCGACTGAATACACGGAAATGAAATGCACTAAAACATTTTCTCTCAGCAATTTGTGTCTAAGCACACAACGGAGCCTGTGGTGCAACTTAATAGGTTGTTGCGAATTAGCACATTGTGAAAAAAGGTCTCTCTGCTTTCATAAATGAACAGTCTTAAACTTGGTTTTAGCAGACTAACAGAAGACAATTTTTAAATAAACAGGGTATGTGTGCTTTGTTGCACTGCTCAAAATATTTTACTATTGCAAGAGTAGTGTGAGGAGGAGGGTGCTTAGTCTTTCTAGGCTTAACATGTGAACAGTGAAAAAAATGCCCAGAAGGGGATTCCAGTTTAGGTGCTCAAAGGGCATTTGCAGGGCACCATTCTCATGTCATCCTTCAATATGCTGATTTCTCACAGAGAAGTTTGAGAACCATCAGATGAACGCTTCCCTCTCCTTCCCCAAATGCTTCTCTCTGAGTTTTCTGAGCTCAGTCCCTTTTTTTTTTTTTTGTCTCTTCTGTCCCGTGGTCTATTATCTGAGAGATGAATGGTTGTTGCTGGTGGTGGGATGAATAGTACATCCATAGGTTTGACACCTTGTCCCTGGCTGGACCTTCATACAGCCTGAAGCACTGTGCCACCCCGCTACATGCAATGTCCTGCTCAGGGATATGTAGGCAACAGCAGGTGCTTTGCTCAGGTAAGTAAATTACAGCAGGGCCTTGCCAAATATCAAAGTCTCTGGGACAGGAAGAAGGAGGTCTCAGCTCACTCACTGAATTTCTCACCTCAGCTGTACAAATGCTTCCCACCTTTTCTGTGGGTCAGGGATGACCACGGATGTTCCAGAAACTCCTCAGCCCTTCTCAAGTTTTTTTGACTTTTCGCTTTGGAGGAGGCAGCACCAGCCTTAAACATAAAACACTCTAGTTTAAAAAAAAAAAAAAAAGAAAAATTATTTGAAAGAAAGCGAAATAAAACACCACCATATTTACATTGCTCATGATTTAGAGAAGTCATTTTGAGTTTACTGACATAGAGAGAGGATGGAAAAAAAGGAAACTGCTGAAAGCAAGGATCAAGGTGGACCAGGGAGGAAATGGAGTGGGACCATAAAAGGATGATGGGGTGGGAAAGACTGGTGGTGTGTGAGCAGGCTGCTGGTTTGTGTGGCTGAGGCCTCCACCTGATCATAGCACTCTGATCTATCATTTTGTGAAACTCCACTTTTACTACTTTCTGTGTACGTGTGTGTGTGTATGTATGTGCAAGTGATCTGTGAGAAAACTTCAAGCTGGACTAGTTGGTGGGTAGGAGAAGAAGTCTGGTTGCAAGATAAAGGAGACACTATGGGTCTGGGTGTGCTCCCAGGGAGACAAAGGGTCTAGGAGCTGGATACAGGAGAGATCAAATCTCTGGGAGCCATATATTGGAGAAATCTGTGAAAGGAGGTCTTCAATAAGAAAAATCCTTAAAAACAAGATTGGACTATCAGTGCTGCCTTAACTTATATGAGTGTTTGTGAATGTACTGTGCTCTGGTCTGTGTTAACCTGTCTGTGATCAGCTGTGACTGTAGAATGTGCATGTACCTGTTGGGAATTCATGCCTAGCCTTGCTACTGGTGGGACATGAGATTGGGGGTGGAGAGCAGCCTCTTGTCTCAACTGGCCCCAGGTCCTTCCATCCGCCAGCCTCAGCTGCCCTTAACGGTTTCCAGTTGAAATCCCTTTCATTGCCTCTTGTGACCACCCTCTCTCATCTTTTCTCTGTGAACCTCTGAGAAGAGTCTAGATCCACCTTGTCTATAAGCATCCAAGGTGTAGATGAAAACAATGATTAGCCCCTCCACAGCCTAATGAATTAAATTAGTTAAGTAAACAATTAGCCTTAGAAATGAGAAGACCCCTATGAAGACTGAACATACCCATTTCTCTCAGTCTGTCATGGTACATCATATTTTCCAGCCATTTCATCATCTTGGTGGCCCACCAGTGGATTCGCTTCAGTATGTCAATATGTTTCTTATCTAAGAAGCCCGAAACTAGACCCAACGCTCCAGGTGCAATCTTGCAAATGTCAAATAGAGGGGAAGGATCACTTCCTTGGACCAGCTGGTTGCCTTCTTGCTAACACAGCCTAGGATGCTGTTGCTCTTTGCTGTGATGACACATTCGCAACATGTTTCACGTGTCCTCCAGGACTGTCAAGACTTTCTACAAAGCCAGTTGGCTTCCAGCCAGTTGGCACCCACTCTGTATTAGAATCATAGAATCATAGAATGGTTTGGGTTGGAAGAGACCTTTAAAGGTCATCTAGTCCAACCCCCCTGCAACGAGAAGGGACATCTTCAACTAGATCAGGTTGCGCAGAGCCCTGTCCAACCTGACCTTGAATGTTGCCAGGGATGGGGCATCTACCACCTCTCKGGGCAACCTGTGCCAGTGTTTCACCACCCTCAGCGTAAAAAAATTCTTCCTTAGATCTAGTCTAAATCTACCCCCTTTTAGTTTAAAGCCATTCCCCCTTGTCCTGTCGCAACAGGCCCTGCTAAAAAGTTTGCCGCCATCTTTCTTATAAGCCCCCTTTAAGTACTGATAGGCTGTGATAAGGTCTCCCTGGAGCCTTCTCTTCTCCAGGCTGAACAACGCCAACTCTCTCAGACTTTCCTCATGGCAGAGGCGTTCCATTTCCCTGATGTGGCCTTCCTCTGGACCCGCTCCAACAGGTCCATGTCTTTCTTGTGCGGAGGGCTCCAGAGCTGGACGCAGTACTGCAGGTGGGGTCTCACCAGAGCAGAGGAGAGGGGCAGAATCCCCTCCCTYGACCTGCTGGCCACGCTGCTTTTGATGCAGCCCAGGACACGGTTGGCCTTCTGGGCTGCGAGCGCACATTGCTGGCTCATGTCCAGCTTTTCCTCCACCAGTACCCCCAAGTCCTTCTCGGCAGGGCTACTCTCAATCCCTTCATCCCCCAGCCTGTATTGATACCGGGGCTCGCCCTGACCCAGGTGCAGGACCTTGCACTTGSYCTTGTTGAACCTCATGAGGTTCACACGGGCCCACTTCTCCAGCTTGTCCAGGTCCYTCWGGATGGCATCCCGTCCCTCAGGCGTGTCGACCGCACCACTCAGCTTGGTGTCGTCGGCAAACTTGCTGAGGGTGCACTTGATCCCACCGTCTATGTCATTGATGAAGATATTAAACAGTCCTGGTCCCAATACGGACCCCTGAGGGACACCACTCACATTGTTGCATGGGATTATACTGTCCCTGATGGTAGACTTCAAAAACCTCAAAACCTCCCAAAGTACTGCTTATCCAGCTTCTCTATTCTCTCTTCCAAAGCTTCTCAGCCAGCCAAAGTGAAACTAATCTCTCATAGCTCCCCAAAACACATCTGATTTCTCAGCCTTTCCTCTTCCAGAGTTTTGCTCCCTTACAATATCCCTCTTTTGCATGTAATCTTGACTGAATCTTGTCTATAAAAATAAATGAAAGGATGAAAAATAGCAAAAAAGTCAATTTTGCCTATGCTTCTGAGGAGCCTTGTGCCTGTTCCAGTATAGCTAGAAGATGCAGGAGATCTTCTCCTTTCAAATACTAGTTGCATTGAGGAAACTCTCCATTAACAGACACATTAACATCTGTCTTTCCAGGTTTAATGATCCACTGATGACACTGTCAGTAGTTGTCCACAATATTTGCCTTTGTCAAGCTTAGTAAAGCACATTAAACTTTTTTTCACAAAGAAAAGCACATTATGACGGAAGTCTAGATCAACTTTAGCTGTTTCTTTTAAGTTTTTACTATTGGAATATTTATAGCATGAACTGTTTTATACCATTTATATCATGGTTCCAAGACAGGTTCAGTTTTCATCCTATGAGCATCTTTTAAAATTCTGTAATTATTTAGCATTCAGTATTTCATAAAGGGAGTTCCTTACAATAGAACGGCAGACAATTCAGTGGCAAGCACCCAAACATTGAAGACTGATATGAATATATGAGAGGTAGATAGTATTTCCACATTCACTCATTTTGGGAATTCAGTTCTAGTAGGTTCTTTCTAACTCTGACTTTCTGGGATGTTAAATTATTTTTCACTTGTTGTCTCCACGACTCAAGCTATTATTGTGGATGGCATATTCTTCTCCCAGTGATAGCTGCATTTTGGTGTGTGTGAGATGATTTTCACAAACACGTTAACTGCTAATTCTGCCAGATTCGATATGTATAAAACATCAAATAACAACAAAAAAAAAGGCATACAACGGCAAGATTATTATGATAACAACAGCGTAAAGAAGAGAAAGAAAAAGCAAAATACTTGCTTTGGTTGGTATTTTTATTACCTCTAGCAAGACTTACTGATTCCACAGTTCAAGGAAATATTAGTTAGCATTATCCAAAAGACCAGAAAATGCTACTATTTTAATGAACACCAAATTCTGCACACATACTAAGAAAGTGTGATGGCAGAATAAATAAGGTAAATATTTCAGTCAATATCATCTTGAAAGTCCAACTTTTTGTGTTTTATAGCAGGTGGGAATATCTCAGGAAGCAAATATTTTCTTTATCTCTCATTTCACTTTTAACTGCATTCTGTGTTYGTCTTCTCTTTGTATTGCCTGAGATTATTTCTTTTGAAGAGGGAAGATGGAAAACAAAAGACGACAATTTATTTTGTGACTTTCATCTTTTATGGCCTTATTGTCTGGATGGCTACATCCCTTTGTATACTGTGCGTACATGAGAGGTAAAGTAATTAAATCTTTTAACCACAACTGTTTTTTTTTTAACAAATAAAGTTATACAGACATAGAAGGATGGTCTTTATTTTTTATTTTTTAAGGGCTCTCTCATTTCCCAAGGAATTAAAATTATTCTGCTATTGATTGCTGGGAGGGGGCAGGCTATTTTTGAGGTAACACATGGCTGAACAACAGAAGAAGTCATAATCTGGAGATAAGAGCTGCATTTCTGGAAGTGTCACTGAAACGTGCAGCATTCAAAATTTCAGTCATACATAAGCATGAGTCAATGTACCAAATAGTCCTATCTTCACATGAGCTAGGCCTAATTTTAAGCATTTGAACACAATTCTTCTGAGTTCAAAATAGTTCAGCTCAGTTCATACTCAAAATCAAGGGCGTACTGAAGTGTTTGAAGAATTTGGGCATCAGTTCTTATGCATGCAAGGAGCAAATCACTTACATTATTTTTTAGGATTTCATATAAACTGAAGGTGTAAGGTAGCAGGAACATTTTTCAACGGCCTTTTGTAAGAATCTGAAAACACATTTCCAACTTTCCATCAAGAATTCCCAGTTTTATTAGTGAAAGGTTTCTACAGAGTACATTTTTCTGACCCATATATTCAGTAATGTAGTGGCATTTACATTGGAGAACGGATAACTGTCTTTTCAACTACTCCGCCATTCTTAATTAGCAAGAGGCATATATTGTTATTTCCCCTGATGGGACAAATGAATCTTGTGCCAAATTCTGGTCTGATCAGCCATATTCTCATTATACAACAGGAAATGTAAACAGGATTCTTCTTTCTCATTTGTACAGTTCTATACCACTGATCCGTACCGTGGTTTGGAGAGGAAAAGAAAGGCTACTGATCTCTTTGGGTGTCCTGGGCTGCATTAGCAAAGTAATGCCAGCAGTTCAAGGGAGGTCATCTATCCTTCCCCTCTACTGAGCACTCATGAGGCCACACCTGGAACACTCTGTTGATTTCTGGGGTCCCCAGTACAAGAGAGACATGGACATTACTGGAGAGAGTCCAATGAAAGGCCAGGAAGATGATGAAGGGACTGGAGCATCTCTCCTATGAGGAGATGCTGAGAGAGCTGGGACTGTTCAGCCTGGAGAAGAGAATGCTCAAGGGGATCTTATCAATGTAGATAAATACCTGAAGGGAGGGTTCAAAGAGGACAGATCCAGGCTCTTTTCAGTGGTGTCTAGAAAAAGAACCAGGGGCAATGAGCACAAACTGACACATAGGAGGCTCCGTCCGAACATCAGGAAACACTTTTTCACTATAAGGGTGACTGAGCACTGGCACAGGTTGCCCGTGAGTGTCCATTCTTGGAGACATTCAAAAGCCATCTGGGCACAGTCCTGGGCAACCTGTTCTAGGTGGCCCTGCATGAGCAGGTGGTTTGGACAAGATGACCTTCAGAGGACCCTTCCAACCTCAACCATTCTGTGATTCTGTGATTCATTACTTATTGTTTATTTTTCACAGCAAAGCTGTGCCAATTTATCAGATGAGTTCTGTTCTGTTTTATCCTGTTTTAAATGTGCCCTTTACACAGTGAGGAAAACTATTTAATATCATATGTAACTTTTATTCTGTAATGGCTGCTCTAATTCTCCCTGATAAGTTTTACTTTGCCCTTCCAACTCTGCTTGGTGCCCTTTTTCGGTAAGTTTGAAACCTTACTAACATTTTTAATGGAGTATCACACCATGAAATTATAGACTTTAGGGGATAAATTAGGGTAAAATATCAAGTAAAGGAATCACTGAGGTGTCATTGGAATTTTAAAAAACTCTTTAAAGAAAAAGCAGCATGTCTCTATATCCGCACAGAATTATTACTATGGATTCGACAACCTCTGAGTTTTCACAAAACCTCTTGAATTCTCTTTTCTTTGAATGCTGGTATACACAAAATTCATCAAATGTGATGAAACACAATCCCTGCTTATAAACAAGTTTAGATAACAGCTATGGGAAGGAGGAGGGGACCGGAGAGGATGAGAGAAGGAAAGGAGAGAATGTGTTTTTTCTGTTGTGAATCCTTATTATTCTGTATCAGCTATCGTACTTGATGTGTGTTTTCTTCTGCCAAGACTACCAGAAAGAGTATGTACCTAGTAAGAATAAATCATTACAATATGCCCTAGCTCAGAATTCAGAGCCAATGGGATTTAAATGCATGAAAAGGTAAATGCTTTCACAAATCTGTGATCCATAAGTTTAAATGTTTAATAAAGCAAAGTCTCCCATTTCTAATATTTCAGTTTCAATTTTCAATTTTTAACATAAGTAGCTAATAAATCTCTAAACATCAGGTATTTGTGTTTTGCAGTAAGGTTAAACAATTTCAAAGGCAGTTTCATAAAGCTGCCCTCTCCTTAACATATATGTGGTAAATTACCTCTACACATGCCATAAGCTACAAAACATAGGTATTTTAGTCATAACTTTATCGATTGTAGTTCGATTCCCAAACTGTGTATTTCAAGGTACATAACATGTTTGCAACTGTCTTATGAAGGTGAATCAAAGCTGAGCATAAGTAGTTGCTGGCCTTTGAAGATGTCCTCCAAACTGTACAGGATCCTTCTAGAAAAGTCATGATTTTTCAAGCATTCACTGAAAGCATTTATTTCACCCTTCCATGGGAAGCTTTAATAGTATTACAATCCTACTGAGCTGGACAGGGCATTTATAATACACCCAAGAAAATATGCTTCCTCAGAGAGTCAGAAGAAAATAGTGAACTCTAGAATGAAAAGTAATAAAGAGACTTTGTCAGCCTATGGTATTTCTTCTGTCCCCTGCTTGTAGTAAAATGCCATTTTTTGGGAGGTGTACCTCTACTCCAGGTACAACATAAAATACATGAGATCCCTGTCAATGAATTAGGTCACAAGCCAAATAGCCATATGGTTAAAATATTCACTACAGAAACCTGCTCTTGAAATTTTCTTTCTCTCTCCTTTCTGTAGCCCACGTTCCCCAGCCAATGATGTATGAGAAACCTGTTGACCATTTTATAACTGAGCTGAGAAATGACACTCCCATTAATTTTTATTATTTGAAATATTAACCTCCTTTCAAAGAAAGTATAATAAATAAGTGTCAATAGCATTAACGGTAAACACGTTGCTCCCTTTTGACATGCCCTTGAATTTCTGAGTTGCAGTAACAAGAAAGCATTATTACTTATGCTAAAGCTCTGGCTGCCAACTTATGTGGGTTTTGTACTCCCCCATTGTTTACAGGATGACATTTGTTCTTGTGTCTCTGGAAGAATGGTGCGGAAACAAGGGAGCTGACAGGTAAACAAAAGGAAGGTGCTTTTTAAATGCAGAACTGTTAACTGCAAACACGGCTCACGTCCTGCCTATTATGAACTTTGCAAGGCAGGTATTGTTTTCTCAGATAATAACTCTAAATGCAGCATGCTATTCAGAGACTTTTTCCTCCTACTCTGCAATGGATAAACAGATAACTAATGACATACCAGAAAGCATCTTTTAAAGATCTAAAATCTAAGTTGGCAAGGCAACCCTGAATAAGAGCCTTGTATATCTGCACATTACAAAATGGTCTTTAACAGTKTAACAGCATTTCGTTTTTCACAGCACACCTTTCGTCTCAACACATGCTCATTACACTTGGGGACCTCAGAAGGGACCTTTCTACTTTGCCAGAAGGAAAACAGAGTTCTGATGTCTATTGGTAGCAATTTCTGACTCGTTAACATTTCCGCCTGCTGCATACCGTTTTTTAATAGCCATTCCCTCCCAGATCCTTGTTCTTGTTGACCCTCTCTGTCCCATTACCACTTGGAAAAGGTTTCACAGGCCAATGTCCTGCCTCAATCCATGGCAACGCCTAACTGAAGCTCTTTCCCAGAGGGCTGATCTATGTCCTTATACTCCTGCTCCACATCTTGAGGAGCTGACAGGCCATCCTGAGGAAAGATTCCTGAGTTGAAAATAAGGATTTAGCTCAATTACAGCTCCCTTATTTGCCTGCTTAATTTTTTTTGCTGTTAAGTGCCTCTGCCAATTGTTTTTTCTTGCTAGGGTGCAAGGAAGCTGGAAGCTGTCAAATGCAATAACATGAATTGAAAAACATCTCTCTGTCTCTAAATCAGGGCCACAGTTATGACCAATTCTTTTTCCTCCAGAGATAATCTACTGTTATCTTGAAGCAGGTGTAATAGAACAAGAAAGAATAACTGATAATTAGTGGATAAATTCTGCTGAAAAAGGGATTAAGGAAGCTACCTGATTATCAGTGCCATATTGATTAAAAAAAAAAAAAAAAGGGCTMATTAAAAAGGGGTGCATTTAATTACTCTATAAATTCCAAGTTGTCCCAGTTGGGATTGGGAAGAACATGATAGAATTACACCATTAAGCATTTGAGTAGGTGAAATTATGTACATTAAATGCTTATTTAATCAGTATACTTCCAAACTATTTAGAGGCTGGTTGTATTTTACAGTGTTTTCACAGTTGGACTGACTGTATTTATTTTATTCTCTGCATGTATTTGATTTTCCCTTTGCACTAGATCATCATGTTTCAGCTACACTTTGGAATTTCTCTGTGCAGCAGTCTACCTTATCTCCTGCAACAGCATAATAATATGAATAACTTTGATAACTGTAGGGCCAGTGACAAAGAGAGGCCGGTGCATAGCAGAGATTAGAAAGGGAGCATGAAGCTGCAAGCACTAATGGAGAAGAAGAATAACACTATTATTGTGTTAGCAATTACACACTGCTGCGATGCTTTCCACCCCTGGAGTCAGCTGCCAAACAAGTGGTGCAAAGCAGGGCTGGCCATTCAGTAGCTGATGAGCAGGCAGGAGCTGGGTGAAACAACTGCTACGCACTGTTGCAACCAGATCTTCTACCAAACCGGTCAGGGCATAGAGAAAGATGAACTGCTTATGAGGATAACTGAAAACCTGCACGGGCCTTGGAGCAGAATCCATACCTTTCCTCTCACTTGGAGGCAACTTCATTACAAGATGTAAGCATAAGTTTTGTTCTCTCTGTCTGAAAAGGTCTGTGCCTGAAGTGCCTCAGCCATTTATGGCATGGCTTAGACACCTCAACAAATACCTTCGTGCTAGCTCTTCCAGCCATCTCCGACAGCCGTTCCTCATTTATCAGGAAATATGTTACAGCTTTTGTTTTGCATACTTGCTAACAGAAAGCCATCATCAGAAAATAAACTGCAAATAATGTTGCAAGATAGAACAAACTATTTACAGCTATTCACGGCAGCAGTGATACACATAGAAAAAGATATTCACCTTAGGCAAAGTGTGTGTGTGTGTGTGTATATGTTATGTGTGTATATATATGCATATATATGTGTGTGTGTGTATGCAGASAGTACTGCTAATCTTGAGAATGAGATTATATCATTTTAAAAAAAGAAATATGTAACAATTCAGCATTTCAAGGACAATTACACATTTAGATTACTTTTTGTACAGAGGGGTTATATAATTATTTATTGGGGCTGAGTATTAGGATGATCTGGCACCGTGTTCTTCAGCAAACCCTTCTAAGTCCTTCTTCCCACAGTTGAGAATATAAATTACAGTGGCTACCCTTCTCATCACAGTACATGTTTCTTTTTTAATATTTCTAAATGATGCTGAGATATTTCATACATTTTATTATTTTTAGAAGGCTTGGCCCTGAATCCATTTATTTATCACTTTCATTTACTAAGATGTTATTGTTAGATCAGTCTTTGTACATCACAATAAAAAAATCCAACAATGGTGTTTATGAGATTTCCGTTAAGAAAGATAGCATTTTGTTATCTTGGCTTCATCTGCTGCCAGCTATAGCTCAGGTAATTGGACTAAATCTTTATTTCTTACTTGGGTTCATTACTCAAAATAGAAGAGAATAATGAAAGAATTATGAAAAAATCACTTTTTGAAAAGAGTGAAAGGAACAAAAAGACAGACAGCTTACATCCTTAAGTGGAAGGATCTGGTGCCTAACATTTCTCTGCTGGATAGAACTTAATTATGCTCACCCTAAATTACTGAGTTTGTTATATGTGAACAACTTTAATAAGGAAATAAGTCTCTAAACTTTAAAAAGGAAATAGGTTTCTAATTTCTGCAGTTCGACCTTGGTGCTATTATCAATTGTCTATGTTTAACATGCGTAGAACCTTTGAAAGGTCATGGCAATTGGGGAAGGATGACTGGAAAAAAGCAAACATCACTCCTATCTTCAAGAAGGACAAGAACGAGGATCTGAGCAACTACTGGCTGGTGAGCCTCATCTCAAACCCTGGGAAGGTGACAGAGCAAATAATCCTGGAAACCATTTCCAAACATGAAAGATAAAGAGAGCAGTCAGTATGAATTTATGAAGGGGATATTGTGCTTCACTAACCTGGTAGCCTTCATCGATGAGATGATGAGCTTGGTAGATAAGGGGAGAGCAGTGGATGGTCCAGCCAGCAAGACYGAGCATGTACTCCAAGTAGACACATACACAGAGACACACAGGTCTGCCCAGTGGTCTTAGACACTTAGTCTATGCAGTAGCTGTCCCCAGGCCCTGGTCTCTGCATGCTGTCACCCAGATCTAGGGAACTCTTACTTCTGCAGTCCTCTCTCCTGTGACCACCCTGATACCTCCCTCCTCGTCACCTTGTCCCACCTGGAATTCGTTGTCATTCAGACTCAAAGGTCTGGAATAGGGAGCACAACCATGAGGAAGACAGTTGGAAATAGGATATAATGTGAATATAGGACCAACCAMAGTGATCAGGCACAGGGCCCAGCCAAGCAGCACTTGTTTACACAAAACTGTCCCCTCTCATCCCCTTTTCCCTCTATTTTCCCACTCTTGCCCTCCCCAATCCATCTTGATCTCTCTCTTTCCCTGCCTTTGGTCCTTCCCCTAAACATCCCACATGGAGTCCTGTACATCTCCACAATCCTCTTAAAACACGCCATAATAAATTTTACGCTGTCTCCAAATGCTCTTGCCTAGCATCCCGTAAGTCCTATCCTCCTGTAGGCTCCAACTCCCTTTATTCTGCATCCCTTTCTGGGGAGAAAATTTATTTCCTTGACTTCATCTCACATCAGAACCACAGGTAAATCCTTCTCCTCAGCTAGCCCTTGGACTGACCCAGCCAGTGGCTCAAGTTCTCCCTGGTTAGGCTGCCTGTTGCTGTTCCTGTGCTCCTTGCTGTGTCTTTGTGTTTAATGAGATTAACCGTTAGTCAGATAACCTAGCTGATTTCAGCTCCTAGGAACCAGGCAAGATTTCAACTGAAAATGCAGTTTCCACAAGACTGTAATTTTCACAGGAAAATATCTATTTTCTTCCCACTCTTTCGGCATAAAAGAATTAGGAAAATAAAAATGAACCCTTTTGCTTCAGGTTGGCTCATCCTAAATGGAAACATCGGCATGTTTAACTGAACTGGAGGCATTTAGTGTGACATGAGTCTAGGCGTGCTTTAGCTACTGCCATGTCACAGCAGGATTATTTTTTGACAGCCTTGTGGCTTTTTTCCTATTTTACAAGGCAGGTTCTCATATGGTATACATAATATAATATGTATAGTCTCAAAGATATATATGTAGAGCAAAATTCCTGTATGTTATTGATAGTACAGTAAAATACTACTTAGGATAAAGGTCCTAAGGAAGGTCCTGAGGAACCAGGCAAAGTGACCTAACCAGTCATATTGCATGAGATGTACAATGAAGGGAATAATAGCAAGAAAAAATAAAGTACTTACCAGAAGATACGCTTAACAAAATATTCAGGCTAGTCAGTCATTATCTTATAATTAAAAAAAAAAAAAGTTCAAAGGAAAGCAAATCAAAAGAAAAAGTTATCTCTTAAATAGACATTAAAACGCTAATGTTTCATGCTTGTAATGAAGGTTTTAATAAGAGGAGAGATGAGAATGATTGTAACTGGTAATGTACCAGTTCCCATTTTAGCTGTCATTTTAACAACGTAATTTTGTGGTTCYGTTGGCTTGTTGGAGCTCTGTTGATCCCAATATATTTCATTTCCTTGCTGAGTGTCTGCCTGTGTGAGGTAATATTGTTCCAGAGTGAAGTGCCTTAGCCTCTGTAAAAGTGCTTGAGCTGATCTTTAATCTTTTCTCAAAATGAATTTTTCAAAATTATTTTTAAATGAGCTTTTAGTGCCGGCGAAAGGTGTGAGATGTATTTATTCACATTTTTTTCTCTTTTCTCTCCGAGTCAGGACATGAGATGCATATCTCATTACAAATGACAATTTTCTAGATAAAAAATGTCTCCCATTATATCACAGACTGCAGTAGTGCAAACTTCCCCATACTAACTATTGTAGCCCAGACTATTAGTATCTCAGCACCTCACAATCTGTAATGTTTCATACGAGCGAAATATCTTTGCAAATGACTTTTGCAGRTTCATGAGAAGACCAGACCAATCTTCTTCTCCCACTCTGTCACATTCATCTCTAAATTTTATATGTCTTTACATTCCTTCTCCCTTTTAATTGGCACTGATTTCAATCTAATACTTCAGCAAAGACGCTTACCCACTAAAATACAGTCTGAATTTTCTATGTCATTTCAGAGGGACAACAGAAGAAGTTCAGTGAGCTTCAGGCTATCCTAACAGTAGTTTGATTTTAACTGGTAAATACCGTATTCTGTATTGATGCTCTCCTATTTGTTTATTCATGGGGAAAAAAACCATACAAAACACACACACACACACACAACCCCCATTTATTTATAGCAGAATTTTCTTTGACGTTTAATACTGAATCTTTTCATAAAGGGTTATCCARCTGCCAGTGGCCAAGGCAATACAATGGGACTAAGTGATTTCACCAGGATCCCAGTTTGGTAGGACTGAAATGTTATCCTTTCCTGACCATGTCCTATGACTGCCATACCACCTACCTACTGCAGTTTTCCTTTTCTACAGTAAACAACACTTTCTCATGCAAGGTCAATTTATCCATATTCAAATAACAAAGTGGGGAAATTTCTAATAATCTGGGAGCAAGAAAAAGAAAGGAGCTAAGTGTACTACATGCATTAGGAAAGTGCCCTCACTCCCTTGGTAAAAGGAAATGTAGTCTTCTGTATTTTGTAGGTTTTTAAAAACTGCCAGGATGAGAAAGTACAAAAAGGTTGTAGGTGAACATCTCAGTAATGTTCCCCAYGCTACAAGGCTGTGGGATTCTTGCCTGCACAAAGCCAAAGAAAACAATATGTATTGCGATAAGAAGACTTAAATACAATTAGCTTAGGGACTGATGCCTAGCAAGCTTTCAAAGCATATCGCAGGCTCTGTAGTCAATTGACCAAAACACCAGACCCTTGAGTTGCAGGCAGTGCAGTACACATTGAGAAAAGAAGAGAACTGCACAGACTGAAAAGACTTTTTACCTAGCAGCCTTCCTGGCACTGAGTCACTGAGAAAGTTAACAGGTTAAGAGGAAGTGGAGTCAGACATCCAGTTTAATTTCTAAATGTCATTTCTCTATCATGAACTCACAGCTAAGGACTATAGATACTGATGACCTCTCTCAAAAGTGACAAGACTTGAACCTACTGACCCTGGGATAAAGGAAGTACTTTGCTACTTTCTTAACAAGAAACCCATAGACAGGAGTGAATGCCATGCTTTTATTGCACCATAATCAGTTCCTTGAAGAGCTGCGGTTCCTTGAAGGTCTGGAGGAACAATGTTGCAGTGTAGCAGGTCAATGGACAGGTGGATCTAACTTATAAAGAGGGAGTGTTAGGGGATGATGTTGTTTAAATTTAAATTTTCACTCCAAGAATAGCAGGTGGTGGGGTTTTTTTTTTGCCTATTTTGTACAAACAATGGCTACAAGTCTATTTTGTACAAGTTAAATGTCTGATTTTTTTACAGTATTAAGTTGGCAGAACTAGCAAAATTTCTTGTTCCGCTGGAAGACTTTGAACTTCTGATTGTGGTGTCGAGAGGCACTAAAATTGCCACCCAGTATCCATGCACTGGARTTCTTACAGAACAACAGCATGAGTTTTTGAGGAAGCCTGGTTTTATTCATTTTGTGTGACTGATTAGCTACGCACTAGGTGGCCTCATGTAGCAATGAGTGCCTTATAAAGACCTCTAAAAGTGACATGAATGTTTCTTCTAGCTTATCTAAATGTGTCTCTTTTTGTATGCATATTCACTTGTYCCTGAAGTATTCTACCTATTCCAAACAGTGGGTGGGAGACAGCTGCAGGAAAAGTGCACTCCTAAACCTCTGCATTGTGCCCTGGTTCCTTCTCTTGCAGCAATATCTATTTCTGAGTTGGACTTCTCAAATGGCAGTACAATTTTGAGCCAGGTCAACCTCGCAGAGAAAAGAAAAAAAAGTGACTGAATATTTGCATGCCCAAAACACTAGAAAAATTCTGTAAGTTCAGGATTTGTTACGAAACATATGTCTAACTTCCCCCAAAGAAGCTGTCTCATCTTTGAAAACATATTAAAAGGGAATAAAGGGGTAATTTAATTCAATAAATGTACATGTCCCAAATGATACAATAAATGATATCTAATTTAATTCTCTTTTACACTGTGATTTTCAGTGATTAGATAAGCTGTACATGCTACACTATTACTTCATACAGGTATTTTTTTAGAAACTGTTAAAATATTCTTACCACAGCTTAGTATGAATTAGAACATGTAAACTGGGTAATACTAAACCCAAAAGTACAACATGAAAAGGTAATTTACTAGTTTGTTACCTTCAATTTATCAACAGGGTTTAAAATATTATTTAATTTTAAATTATAATGTGCTCACCTGAAAAACAGATCTTTTCTAATACATATTGAGATAAACTACTCAGTTCTACATAAAACTTATCATTCCGATATATATACTTAAAATTGTTATAAAGCTAAAAAGATAAGAAAAAACCTCTTCAAATTATTTTTTGCATTATACCAGATGTGCTTTTTCATTGCAATTCTTACAAAGCAAATAAAAGTCAAATGCATTGAAAATACCAAATATTTTGTAATCTTTTGAATCATTTCAACTCATTAAAAATTGAGTTCAGTAAACTACATAGCAAGCCTTGTAATGCCCTGGAGATGAATGCAGAAACCCTAATCAGTGCTATGTTTCTAAGAGATGGGTCCAAAACCCCATCATTTGATAAGATTAGATCCAAGACTGTTTTCAGTGCTTTTTCACTATAGTTTTTTCAAGGTCTTCATGTGCCTTTCAATACCGTGCTTAAGATCTAGCCATACCATTTAGAGTTCAAGTAAAATACCCTGTTCATCTCACTTTCTCTCCTATAGCTCTGCATGTACATCACTGCCTTGATCTATTACTTCAGTAATTTTATGAAAGGGCAACCAGGCTTGCCTAATTTAATTTTTCCCTTTAAGTCCATGCCACTGGCTGTGCCTTGTACTTCTATTTCTCATTCTTCTTCTTTCATATATACATTTCCCTCAGTAGTTGTGTTATTTTCATAGCTACTGAATACACTTCACTCTGTTCATTGAAAGCATCCTGAAAGAAAACTCTCTTTCAGATCACTTGCTCACAGTGGATGCAAAAACTTACTTGTACAGGTGATTCAGGTGACATACAGAAATTTTAAGCTCATTTTAGCAATATCCAGCCAAACACTTAAGCATACGATTAAAAAGTTAAGCACACGCATTAATTCTGTTTCATACTGAAGCTTTTGGGAATTTATGTACATTTTGTAAATATTTATGTAAGAAATATTCACAGAGGATACTGACTAAACATATCTAATTTAAAAATTCTTGAAGTTCGTCAATTATGGTACTTTCATGTCTGTGCTTTTTTGAGCTGTGACTAACTAGTTGGTTGCTACAGTGGGCCAGTATTCAGGAAATATTTTGATTTAAGCTTGAAGTGAAACAAATAACCCTTTGAAGGAAAACAAGTTGAGATTATTATTTAAGCAAAGGAAGATTAAAAAAAGAATAAAGAAAAAAAAAAAAAAAGAAAACAGCCAAACCCAGTAACAAAACATTTGTATTTATTATGTGAAAGGTGTTCTACTTCCAAATACCAACTTTTAACTACAGATGGAACCTAATCTTAAAGGAGAATGTGTTCTTTAAATTTTTAAGCTTGTTTTCTAACATTTTCTTTCCTTTGTTTGAAACACGTCATTTACGTCACTTACCGAGTACCAGGCTGAATCACCTCTCCATTAGATCTTAAAGCTTATTTGGCTTTATGACGAAGTTACTAATATAACTGCAATAAAACTACTAGTGCTGGAATTTCAAGGATGTTTTCAGTTGACACAAGACTGCCTCTGCCAGTCACTTAAAGGTTTTATTGCTGCCTGCTTTGGGAGCTGGCTGGCGGGAGATGGTCTTACTTTTAGGGTCAACCATGCTGCAAATGGTTGGTCATTTGACTCCTGTGATTGCATAAGTCAAAAGCAGCTGCTCAGTCATCTCTGGGATTTGCCAAGTTGTCCTGCTTGGGCAGGGGCCGAGGGCCCTGGATGGAGCTCCCAGGCTATGGGCAGGGGTGGGAGGTCCCATGCGAGGCTGGGCAGGAACGTTAAGGCCTGTTAGTGCCCTCAACATTTTGAATATATCAATGTCCCATCATGGATTGATTATTAAAAGTGTTCAGTGAGGAGGATCACAAAGGGACTAGAGAGGACCACAGTTCTCAGGCAAATCCATAAGCCAGAAAAATGACCACCTCAAATCTTTGGGAATAATTGTCCAACCACTCAAAACCTGGCTTTTGCATGACAAGAATGTCAGCATATACCTCAAAACACAGGTAAATTTCTCACAGGTGTGCAAAAGACTTTAAATAGCAAAACTCCCATTTGTTTTATTTGTCACCTATAAAAATGGGAATGTAAACCCCACTTATTTTTCATCTAAATATGTGTAAAAATGATGCCCTGTGGAGAAACAAGGGGAGGCGGAATCCTTGTCCTTATCATCAGAGAGATTAATAGCTTAATTAGGGTCAGAGRTGGTGATCCTTCCCCTCTACTCARCACTGGTGAGGCCACATCTGGAGTCCTGTGTCCAGTTGTGGGCTTCCYAGTACAAAAGAGACTTACTGAAGCAAGTCCGGTGAGAATAATTAAGATACTGGAGCAACTCTCATATGAGGAAAGGCTGAGAGATCTGGGACTGCTCAGCCTGGAGAAGAGAAGGCTCAGGGGGGATGTTATCAATATGTATAAATATTTGATGGGGAGGGGCAGTGGAGAAGATGGAGCCAGAGGTATCCAGTGRCAGGAGAAGAGATAATGGGCACAAATTAAAAAAAAAGTTAGTCTGAACATAAGGAAACACTTTTTTACCTTGAGGGTAGTCAAACACTKGAACAGGTTGCCCAGAGAGTTTGTGGAGTCTCCATCCTTGGAGACATTCAAAACACAACTGCACATGGTCCTGGGCAACCTGCTATAGCTGGGCCTTTCTGAGTAGGGCGGGTAGACTAGAAGATCTCCTGAGGTCCCTTCTAGCCAYAGTGATTCTGTGATTCTGTAATTACAGTGGGGACAATATATCCAAACATATCAGACAACCTAGGTATACCCTGGACAAAAAGGCACCATAGTGAGTTCCGCTCATGCCAGCTCAGACACTGAAACAGSATGAGTACAGAGTGTCCAAGCGAAGTCCAGCAAGAGAAGTCATTAAAGATGGTCTGTGCCACTGGAAAAAGGATGTTTTGCTTCTTGTGAGCACAGCCTGGTGAATCCATCCCCTGTCGTGTTGCATGCGTACAGCCTGAGAGGTTTCTATTAGCTTGTCCAAAATCATTTATAATGAGCATCATTTACTTCCCTTGAAATATCAAAGCATTTAAGTCATTTCAGAAAAGTAAGCTCCTGTATTACAATTTTCACCCCCAAATTTCAGTCACCTTGGGCATAGGTGCAGTCAGTGAAGAGAATTGAGGAATCCCAATATCTGATTCCTTTATCTTACTTCTGGGGACTACACGATCTGTGTGGTCACAAGGGTCTATAATTCTAAGTCCAATTTAAGTTACACTAAATAATTTGAAAACATGAAATAAAATACAAGTTTCCTCATCTATTCATGATATTGCAGAAGTTTTAAAAGTACTGGGACAGCTACTCCCTGAGGCTTTCAATTCCACTTGGAATCACTTAAAAAGGGCTGACAAAGGACATATTTTGAAAAATGACACAAAACTTGTTTGCTATTATTTGGGAAAAGATAAAATATACCTTAGTGGCTTCTCATTTGAATGTACTATGTTCCTTTTTGTTCCCCCTCCATAAAAACCTTTTATTTTCTTTTTATTTCAGTCAATTGATAGACTAATATTTTTCAATAAGCCACATTTTTCAATAAACAATACAAAAAGATTAGGTGCATTACTTTGATAGCTTGCAATATAAATGTATTACCAGTGTAGCACTGGAAAAAGAGTGAACTGCTTTTCCTCAAAAAAAAAGGTCTCTCAACTCTTCCTAAGCCAGAAGGTCAATATAATGAGTAGTGAAAGAAAACTTGGCAATAAATTTGGACAATAACCTCAAAAAGTTTTGGGTACAATGAATTGCAAAGGGCAGTGGCACACAGTTTAGGAATTTTAAACTCTTTTTACTTTAACTCTATAGGGTTTTCAGTCTTTATATAGACAGTAAAAGACTGACTTTTTGACAACACAAAAATGACAGCATGCATGTGTGTGCACATAGGCTGATGACTGTTCCCTATGTCTGCCACACACAGTGATGATTTGCAGTCCCCAAAGTACTCATGAGCATGTCAGAAAACCTGAGAGAAGCCAAATGTTCGCAAAGTTAATGGCTCACTGCTGCTGAAAAGAGTGACACATGCAAAATAAAAGACGCTTAATATGTAGGTTGAAAGATTTGAACACAGAATGCAAACCCTAAGCCAAAATGTACTTAATGAAATGTCCCCTGTGTAATTTCAGACAAGTGCTCCTGCAGTGCCCCTTGGTCATGTTAACTACTTGCAGGTTATATTTTTAGACAACGAGAAGTCAAATGACTAAAAGAAGAGACAGAGTGAGGTTATAAATTCAAATGTGCTGATTTGGAGAGAGTTTGGATTCTGTACTCATGAAAAATATTTAATAAGTTGGAGTTTTTTACAAAATATATAGCCAGTGTTCATTCTAATGCACAATAGATTTTTTKAATCTTTAATTTAGTAAAAAAGACAAACATCTCCATCTCACTTGACAAAATGGTACAAAATGGTAGATTTAGTGTACACCTGTGAGATAAAAGACTCTATGTAAGAATGTGGATTTGCTAATAATTAAAACATAATTTTGGAAAAGCTTCACGTTAAAAATCCTTTCCAATTCATTTAATCTTGCCATCCTTTATTCAAAGATCAATTATTTCATAATAATATTGTGCATGATTTTATGAGCATAGCAGCTGAATGGAGATTTAAAGCAGGGTGTATGAGAGTTTAGAGAGTATCTGTTACTCCTCAGTATGCAGCACAGCAGGAAAAATAAATTAAAGAAGCAGAGGAAGAAAAGAAAGCAGTGTTTCAAAGCAACAACCACCCAAGTATCTGGAGCCAGGACCTTGTGTCTTCCTTATATCCCTGTTGATATTATCTGCATCCTGCAAGTGCTTCTGGACTACTTGAGGTTCGTCAATTCACTATTCACCTCACCGGATCAGGCAGAGAAACAAACCTTCTGTATAGACACAGAAGATGAGGAAAAAAGGGAGGAGGAAGAAGTGGGTAAAAAGATTTTCCTCTTTTTGAAATCTAAGAGGGTAGATTGTGATCCTCACCTCCCAACAGAATACAAGAGACACTGCAGACCTTCACTCCTTCCTCATACACTCAAATACYCCTAGCAACAACAACCACCCACAAAAAAACCACAAAGAATGCCCTGTTTAGAACAGAAATTAATTGCAAATTGTTGCAGCAGTGTTGCTTCTATTTACCAGCACTAACTATGATCACCTTATTCTAGAGTAAATTAATTTTGATTCTTAAACTTTCATCTCACTCTTTCTTCCTACTCAGGGTCAATACCCGGCTTTTTTTCCACAGTACCTTCAACTCAACTGGATAGCAGCTACAAATTTGCTTCCTAAACATAAGAGTCTATGAGTATAAGAACTGTCATATACCCTCTAGGGTTAGATCAAAGGTCTCCCTGGTTCAATATCTGTCTTATTGCTGAAAATGACCATTAGTGGATGGCTAGGGAATTATATGAAAACAGGGCTAGCATTCCTCAAAGCACTCTCCCACTCTTTTGGGGTTTCTCAGACATATCTACTGCCTTTAAGGGGAACCATCCTGGATAGATTTTGCTTTCATGAAACTAAGAAGCCATGAGAGAGCTGGTGGTAATGTAGTAAACGTGATACTTCATTCAAACATGGCAGGTTTTTGTGGAACGGGAACTAATTTTATGTCATCTTCAGATAAATTAGATCTACTTTAGAACAGGTTGCCCAGAGTGTAGTCTCTATCTGTGGGGATATTCAAAACCTGACTAGATGCAGTCTTGGGCAACCTGCTTTAGGTGACAGTTGAGCCGGGGGGGGGGGGAGTGTGTGTGGGTCTGTACAAGATGATCTCAGGAGGTCCCTTCCAACCTAAACAATTTTGTGATTCTATGACAATGATAATATTAGTCTGAATGTCCTCCTCAACATCGTCTCTCCAGCTAAGTATACCCATACACATTTTATTTTGGGCATCTATCATACCAGTAGTCAAGGAAGGTTATCTTCTGCTGGGTACATTCTTGTGATCAGTTTTTCAGGTTACTATCTATCTGACCCTTCAATATAGCACAGTCAGAGACAATGGCATAAAACCAACTATTCTGACCTTTCTTTTACACCTAACTATACACCATTCATAGTACTAATTGATATTATAGAAATATGCACAGTGGATAAATTAGGATAATCTTATTATATATTTTTACATCTCCTGGGTTTTTGGGAAATATTATAGATTCAAAGAGATTTCATTTAAAGACATAGTGTTTTCATTTAACTCTAAGGGCATATGGTGAAACTACTAGAACTGAACTTTCAGCTTAAATTATAACCTGGATAACCTTACTTCATAAGTTCTTGGACTGTGGACTACAGATAGTTAAATGTAAAACATCAGTGAATAAAAGCAAGTCTTTTCCCACACTGGCAATTCACGTTAAAATGTTGTTCAAAAAGGCCTTAACACTAATCACAATTCCCAATTGCATCACAGTTAAGGCAAAAATGTTTGCGGGAAGGTCAAACACAAGTGACCTTATGTTTCATCATCACACCAGGACAATCTAACAGCAACCCAGGCTAAGTGTCTTCCTAAATCTCAGTTCCAGGTGCTCTGATTTCAGGGTTCCAGATCCTGCTGTAAGGAAAGCTAAACTGTTCTCTCTTACCGAAACACTGAGGGACTTGGAGAATCCAATAAGAGAGTGGCTTGTAACATCTTTAAGCTCCCCAGCCCTGTTCCTGACCAGAATGTTAACAGTAAACTTCATTATATTCAACAAAAAGACCACATAAAGTGCTTGCTCTTATTGGCCCTCTTCTTTATTCTTTTGGTCCTGTAGAATAGCTAGTTTTAGATTCCCAAACCCTAACCTTAATTAAAATTATCACATTGGCTGTAACACTAAAAGACACCATAAGGCTTTATGTCACTAGAAACCACCAGCTCTAATTGGCCTCTTCCTGTCTCTAGCAATGATACAAAATTGAATTGAACAAAATTGAACAATTTCACTTCTTTAAGGTTATTTCCCAAAGGCTTCAGTCCAACACTCCCAGCATAAGCTCTCCATCTAAGTCAGTGGGTGGGAAGTACGAAATCAAGTAATAAACTGAGCTCTTGGAGCTTTAATTTCCCAAACCCAGCTGTAACCTAATCTACGTTGTAACTGGAGAACAAGTAGAGAATATAAAGCCTCTGCAGAAACTAGCCTTCTTTCTGCCTCTATGGTCACTGGAGAATCCAAAAGCAAGCTGGGCTCCTGAGGTTTCACTTTTCCAGTTGGTAACCCCTATCCAATTAAAATGCAAGAAACCTTTCCCCATACTAAAGAGTAACAAAAAGGTATTGCATTTTTTTGGCCTCTGCTCACCTGCTCGTTTTGTAGGCCTTGGAGAATGCAGTCATGGGCTGGGTTCTTGGGTGTTTTGTTTTGAAAGCCACACACTAACCAAAAAGTTCACTATATAATCTTATATAGGCAACATGGGCCTAGGTTAAAATGCAGCAGTTGGGCACTGGCCAGTACAAACAGCAATCTACTTTGTCGTTCGATGGGTTTAGGAGAATGCAAAAATAAGCCAGCTCTAAATCTGAAAATCTAACTCAAACCTAAATCCTAAAAGTATTTTGCATCGGGGTAATATTCTTCTGCTAAATGACAACAAATCTGCCTGTTCTTTATTGAAACCAGTTTTCCGTGGGTGTAAGAAATTCAATAATTTGAAYTGGGACTCTGCAGTGTTAGATTGCCAAACCCTAATCCACCTAGAATTATATTCAGGTGATATTAACCTACAATAAAAGGCAACATAAGGCATTAACCATTTTTGGCACAGCCCATTTCCTCACTTTCAGGGCCCAATGACATCTGGTAAAAAAAAGTGCTCCTAACTGTGGATGATAATGTCTCAGGCTACCATGTTATAGTAGAAATATAAGGCTTTGATGATAATCAGCAGTACCCTTTTATACCTTTGAGGGTTTTTCTGCATGCAATATAAACTGACTGCACAATTTGGAGTCCAAAACCTAAATTCTAACCTTATCTTTATCAAGAAAATGAAATGTAGGATGAAGTTTTGTCCTAAAACAATACTAGCCAGCCCCCTAACCCTCAATCTGGAATTTAGGCCACTTTTTGCTTTAGCAGAAAAAAACATGTTTTGGTCCCTAATATATACCAACTTATTCCCTAACACTGAAGCCCTTGCAGAAGGCTGCAATAAACCTTCAATCTTTGATTTTCCTTAATCTAATCTTAATGCTGATCAAATTTGAGAGGCATCACTACCTTCTTTACTAATCTTCTACCTTAGGGAATCTGGAAGCGTATAGGAACAAACTGGGCTACAGAGCCTTTATATTTCCCAACCCTAACCCTTAACACTATTTTGTATCATAGTCTAGATCTGCATACCTATACTAGAACTGTCTCCTAAATCCATATTAGGACTTACCCAAACACTGAAGGCTTTGCACAATCCACGAATAACATGGGATCCTCAATCTTTAAATTCTAACACCCTTGCCATAAAAAATGTAGAGCCAACAACCTCATCAATATAGTGAAAAACACGATTTAACTTTCATCCAATCCATTCGTAATTCTCATGGTTATGCAGCATCCAACAGCATAAATTGTTTCTTCTATGTTTAGCTGCTCTAATCTTACCTTCATTGTAACCCTAACCAATATCATATCAATACAGTAAACAGTAACATCTAGAAAATAAATGGAGGAAACAACGTAGATGTCAACTGAGGTAAGACAATTTATTAACTGAAGAGCCCACAAGCACCCAGCAAAGAAGTGGGTTCCTTAACTGCTGGAAATTTAAGCCCTCCCATAACCCGAGCCCTGGCCTTTATTTCAACCAGTGATTATGCACCCATACATTGAAAGATGTGACAAGGCTTAGACCCCATGAACCTTTTCCTAATATCAGAGCCCTGCAGCATCTAGCCATGATCAGGGTACGAAATCAAAGCTATAATTACAACTACGTAGGCAGCACCTACAGCAAAATGCAACTTAAGGCAATGACTCCCCATGCTAAGCTCTTATCTATCTGTGTTAGCTAAGGAGAATCTAACAGAAAATGTGTCCTTCGCATTTTCTTCCCTCAAATCTTAACCCTAACCAGAGTCATAACCCAGACTTGAATTACACCCAGGTAGCTGATAGCTACAACAAAACTGGATATATGATATAAATCTTTGATAACAGTGGCTTTCTTCCTATCCCTGCACACTGAGGTGAATCCTGCATTAACCTCAGATATTCAAGCCTCTTTTCACAAGATCTGCCCCCAATACACTACCTCCACACACATAGTACAGCTGGCTCCTAACTTACAATTTCCAAGGCTTTTTAACTGGAGTTCACCATTTTTACCTCTTCTGATATAACCTGAAAATCAAAAAAGTTGAGCTAATTGTGCTTCTCTGTTCCAAAAAAGATGCTGAAGAACATTTTTGTTAAAAAAAATGTGCTAATCTCTCAAAAACTTCTGTGACTGAGGATAAAGTACTCAAAATCAGAAATTCTTTCAGAGAGCTACATAAAGATATACATTACCTCAGCTGCAACTAATGGATGAAATACACTTCTGAATCGGCTGTCAGTACATTCACTGGAAATAAAGCCCAACAAGAGCCTGGAATTTCCAGCTAGGTCCTGCCTGAATCTCAGCACTGAAAGGACCAGCAGATAAGCTTACTAAACACTTTCTTTTTATAAAGATTTTCTCTGTTCCCAGAGGAAAAAATAATTCAGCCAGCGACTGTAATCTATTCTGCAGAGTGGAATCAATAATCGGCAGGAAGCAAAATAATAAATAACACTGTCCTGCTGGATGGAAAGAAATGGAAATAAGATTTCTGGTGCAAATGAGGAATGACAGAAGCAAGGGAGAAAAAAAAACCAACATGCCATGTAACTCCATTTGCAAGAAAATGGGGTTTGCCTGAAATCTTACTGTGAGAGAACAAAAACATGAACAAAACACCTTTGCAACATGTTCTGAACAGAATGTATTTCCTTTAGTATAGAAACACAACTATTCAGTAAAGCAGTTTTTATTGCAGTTTTAGAACTTGGACAGGCTGCAATGTTATTCATTTCACTGTTACAAATTGTCTCATTATCAGTCAAATGGTAAAATTCAGAGCTGTACAACTCRTATTGGAGCCCTGCTGAAAAGAGTTATCTGACCTTAGAAAGTGCACTAGTCTGTAAGTTTGACCCAGGATGGACATTTCTTCTCCCACAGAAGCTCAATTGCTCCAGCAGTGCAAGGTGAAAGGCACTGCATTCAACCTGGCTGGGGGCAGGGCTGGGGTGGGGAGAGACCCATGCTCCAAGCTTTTCACTTCACATCTCTACCTTTTTCTATTTGTAGTATTGGATGGCATATATAATAATATGATAGCATTTATTATAATAAATTAATACTCATAGTATTATAATAATGCCAGTTACACTTACTTCCCTTGCAAACTGCATGGAGATTTATATGTCTTAAGCATGGGGAAAACTAGAAGATGTTACTGAGTAGAATAAAAGATTCTAATTTTAAATTCAGTAGTCTTACAGTCTTTGCAATTAAGATTCATTATTTCTTACATCTTAGCATGCTAATGTTATACATTGTTATATTCCATACTTTAAGAGTCTCCAACCTACTGAGGCAGCACAGTTTAACAGATTTCTCTCTTATCTCTTTTTTTTGTTGTTTTAAAAGGAGGCCACCATCAGAAGTAATGATGGCCAAGCGCAAATCTAGTTATGCATGTCTTATTAGATTGTTCTAGTACAGACTTACATGCCTGCCCAAGACTCTTGGACCAGAGCAAAATGGTCAGATCTTGACAGGGTCAGGCTACAAAACTAGAAAAAATATGTAAGATAAGACTTAAAAGCAGCAGAAGCTGTGAGTGAGTGACATCTGAACACTGGCCTTATGCCATTATAGCTCATTATTGTAGTATTCATAACATATTTAATATTTTTCCACAAATAAAAACCTGATACACTATACCAGGACTCATATGCACCAGTTACAGCAAGTTTTTTAGCAGAAAAGGTATGGTAACTCAAAAAAATTTATGAATATTGAAAAGGTCAAAATAATCTTTTACATTATTACAATTGCTACTCTTCTTATGTGGGACAATGAATTTTTTTTTTTTTCCCTCAGCACACAAGATGAGCCACCATTAATCCATTCTTCTGATAAAGTTTACAAAGAGAATGAAAATTTTCACAAAATTAATACATTGACATTCCAAGTTTCACACTTCCAATTTAATGACTCTTCTTTCTAGATGTAAAAAGATCTTTCTTGGCTCTCAGCATGTAAAACTATCTCTTGGCTTATTAGAAATATAGCTGCAGACTTTCCCAGTCAGGGACTAGAGTTCTGGAAGTTCGTGCTTATTAAAAATAATAGTACACCCTACTAATTTTTTAAAGACTTCCTGAACCCCTCTTGCTAGGAATAGTGAGTGGCAAGAGGAGGCTATGTCAGTAAATCTTGAAAAATGTTTCAAGTTAAAAAACATTAAAAGACATTGTTCTTCTTACATATGACAAAGTTAAACACCAAACTTGAGAAACTTAGTGCAAAGTCATCTGTGCTGGAGATCAATGCATAGTTATTTATTTTTTTCCTAAGTTGTACTTTTTGTTATGTGTTTGCTACAGAAGAGCTAGATACTCACATTCGTTGGTTCGGTTTCTCTTAAGTGAACTAGCATCAAATGGAGGATGATAGATTTGCAACCCTAATAATGTAACTACATCTTCCAATCATTTTACTAAAGGTTTAAGGGACTGAATGGATTTCTGTATGTGTGAAACACTTAGTCCCTTGAAACTGGTAACCATTATAGAATTAGGGATGGAAGGGGGAGGAAGTGGTGGGGAGAGGTTTTCACTACAAATAAGACTAACATGTATTTCATACGAACTTAACCTGCAAATTAATTTTTTTCTGCAATAATTAAAAAAACATAAAGAGCTTGCACCCATGAAGCTTCTTCCAGCTTGTGGCTGGCAACCCTAGCAAAAGTGGCTTTTGAAACAAAAGGTGGTGACAGAATGGCTCCTTTGAAACATCGTCCTGAGACACCCATCAAAGTGTGGGAGACTCAGAGTATGGGAAATATCCTCTCACAGCTTCTGCTATAGTTTCCTGTCTATCCCTCCCTAGAGAAAAATCTCAATGTCTCTTACAGCTGGAAACTGCTCAGAAGGGTGGCTTTTAAGCAGGAAACAATATACCTCCAGTTGATGTTGGCATGTGTGTTTCATCTCTGGACGACCTTCTGGCAAGGAAAAGCACACCCTACCTCAGATCTTCTGGACTGGTAACCACAATTTAGTCCGTTTAGCTGTTCTGAAGGAGAAAGACTTATTTTGGTTGAATCCTCTCAGTTTGATCTCAGGCACAACTGCAAGAAGCAGAGAGGACTATTCCCTGCAAGAATGTACTCGAGTAGTACTCAGGACAATATCATGGTAGTGACAGGACTGGTAAAGGTATGGTATGAATCATGGTATGAGAAGAATGTGTCCAACTGTAGCAATATTACAGGCCACACTGATCACCATTAGCACAGAGTATTGAGCTGTTTTCCTTGTGAAATATTTGCATTTTGATTTCTAGCCAGGAACTGGAGCTCATGGAGATGATAACAGATCTCAAATCTAATTTCATTGAATGAAGTGTATTCATTTTGAATCTAGGAACTGAACTGAAAGCTATGACAATTTATTACTTGCTCAAAATTAATTAAACTTAAGGGAAGGAGAAAAGACCAGAAAATTGCATGTTATTGACATAATTAAAATGCAAAGTTGGTTCTCCTATTTCATTTTTTGTTTTGCTAGAAAGAAAAAAAGCTTGGAGAGAAAGCAGCTTTTTGAGTGAGCAGTTAAACTAATTAAAAGTAATAAATTCCACTATCTTGAGATGAAGGTATAGATCACTTGTTAAGGATGCTACACAGTGTCATTTACTGACATTAGGGAGAATTGGAAGCATCAACTGATAAGTGAAAGCTAGCAAAAAGCATCAGACAGCATACAGATTGATTTCTCAGCAACCTCCTTTAATTTAAACACTCTGTTCAACACTGTAGCAAAAACACTGTCTCATTTATAGCTCTGAGAATGGAGATAAAGAGCAGTTCAAAAAGTACCTGCTAATGTTTGGAGAAAAATGGTGTATGGGCAACATACGGGTTAGGAGCAGTGAAGGACTGATGTAAAAGCAGCCATGGCAAACCCACAAACTCCAGAAAACATTCTCCCAAGACTTATTACATTGTTTTTGAATCTGAATTTATAATCAACAAGCAATCAAGAATACAGGATTTTGTTGTTTTATGTTAACTTTGCTTTTACAAAATGCATTTTAATCTTTAGATTAGACATTGCAGTGTATAAAACAAAGACATAAAGCAAAGCATGGTGAGACACTTTAAGTACAGTTTGAGTCTGCCCGAATTATTACCCAGCTCCATTTTCAGTGCAATGCCATGCTAAAAATGCATGCTCCTCATTGAGCAAGAGAATGTAATTAAGAGCAAACGTTACAGGGCCTGAAAATAGGAATTTAAAACTTCTTAATACCAAGGTCTCAGCTACAAGTTAGAACATACAATCCCAGAGGTTCTCCCATGTTTTGGGGTTTGTGCTGAAAGTACTGAGAAGCCACCAAATAGAACTTGATTCACTGTATGCAACGTGTTCTTCCTGATCTTTGTGGGCTTTGACAGAATGTTATGGTTTAACCCCAGCCAGCACCTAAGCCCCACACAGCCGCTCGCTCACTCCCCCCATGGTGGGATTGGGGAGAGAATTGGAAGGGTAAAAGTGAGAAAACTCGTGGGTTGAGATAAAGACAGTTTAATAGGTAAAGCAAAAGCCGTGCACGCAMRCAAAGCAAAACAAGGAATTCATTCACTCCTTCCCATCGGCAGGCAGGTGTTCAGCCATCGCTAGGAAAGCAGGGCTCCATCACACGTAATGGTTACTTTGGAAGACAAACACCATCACTCCGAACGTCCCCCGCTTCCTTCTTCTTCCCCCAGCTTTATATGCTGAGCATGACGTCACATGGTATGGAATACCCCRTTGGCCAGTTSGGTYAGCTGTCCTGACTATGCTCCCTCCCAGCTTCTTGTGCACCTGGCAGAGCATGGGAAGCTGAAAAGTCCTTGACTAGTAGACTACTTAGCAACAACTAAAAACACCAGTGTGTTATCAACATTCTTCTCATACTAAATCCAAAATATAGCACTATACCAACTACTAGGAAAAAAATTAACTCTATCCCAGCCGAAACCAGGACAGTATCCACCCCTTATTCCATACCATTTACGTCATACTCAGGTCCCACACTATGCAATACAACCTCATTAACCACCACCCACCTTCCCATCCTTTGATACAATACACAGATATCATTCCCTTAGTCTATGGACCACCCCTGTGAAATGTCTGTAAAATGTCCATAAATCTCCACAAAATGTCCACTGAGTCCATTTAGTCCATGACTTTGGGCTCCATCTGCTATGGTGGTCACTCAGGTCAGGAGAGGTGGTGTGTTGCGTGGAGTTATTGGGCACCAAAGTCAGCTCAGGTCGGGTCACTGCTGCACTTGCACAGCTTCTTG
>JAYKAV010003214.1:230682-269937 GCA_035582835.1 Phoebastria nigripes | reverse complement strand
GAGTTCACACTGGAGTTCCAGCCTGTCCAGTACAGCAGCACAGAAACAGCAGCGATGCCCTGGCCATCTGCCAGCCCAGGCTCATCGCCATTGCTGTTATCAGAATGTTCCCAGGCACAGCACAGTAAGATGATCAGCAGTACAGCAGTACAGTRAGCAAAAAGCAGCCACTAATGAGAGCAGCATGAGACTCTAATATTCAGTAAGGCAAGCAAGCCCCATGGCAAGCACAGGAGCCTGCCAATTAATAGCTAAACAGCAATAACAGCTATAAATCCGATCTAGCACATTCCAATCAAATCTGTCATTATCTCAAACCCTTCGAACACCACGTTGGGTGCCAAAAAAGGACTGTCGTGGTTTAACCCCAGCCAGCAACTAAGCCCCACACAGCCGCTCGCTCACTCCCCCCACGGTGGGATGGGGGAGAGAATCGGAAGGGTAAAAGTGAGAAAACTCGTGGGTTGAGATAAAGACAGTTTAATAGGTAAAGCAAAAGCCGCGCACGCAAGCAAAGCAAAACAAGGAATTCCTTCACTACTTCCCATCGGCAGGCAGGTGTTCAGCTATCTCCAGGAAAGCAGGGCTCCATCACRCGTAACGGTGACTTGGGAAGACAAAYGCCATCACTCCGAACGTCCCCCCCTTCCTTCTTCTTCCCCTAGCTTTATGTACTGAGCATGACATCATATGGTATGGAATACCCCATTGGCCAGTTGGGCTAGCTGTCCTGGCTRTGCTCCCTCCCAGCTTCTTGTGCACCTGGCAGAGCATGGGAAGCTGAAAAGTCCTTGACTACTAGACTACTTAGCAACAACTAAAAACATCAGTGTGTTATCAACATTCTTCTCATACTAAATCCAAAACATAGCACTATACCAACTACTAGGAAAAAAATTAACTCTATCCCAGCTGAAACCAGGACACAGAAAGAGCTGAAACAAGTTCTACTTTGAGAGGTCAAAGCGATGAGCAATAATCTCAAAGATGCCTGAGCTCTGACCTTGAAGATGTAAGCGGAATGAAGTTGTTCTCCACCTAATAGTAAGAGGGAACCTTGAGTTGGTGTTTGCCCAGCATGCTAAATTAGCTCACCTATTAAAGACCCAGTTTGCAATTGTAAGAGTAGAACTGTTTAGCCAGTCAATGAGCTCACAGACTCTGCACTTAAATTAGAAAGGGAAAGTCACAGCTCCTAGGAACTCACAGAGACTTGTTCTTGATATTAGTCCATTAGAGTTGCTGATCTGCCAAGCTCTCAGCAGCCTATATCACCAGCCAAACACAACAGCAGCATGCCACAGTCATTTAGTGTAGAGGTGAATGATGATACGTGGTGTGGAGTATGAACAAACTGTGCCTTTACGATTGAAAGCTGGCCACCCACTATACATCTACAGCAGTTACTGGGTGTAAGAATTGCTGAATGTATTCCTCTAAGGGTTCAGGCCCTCCATAGTAACTCAGTGGTCATGTGGTCATCTGGGGAAGCATTTCATGAAAATTATTATTGACTTTTCTACAGAGATCTCAAACCTTAACCAGTCCTCAGAAAGAGTTAAATATAAGCCAGCCTCTGCTGTGCTGTATGCTTTTGTCTTTCTGTAAAAAATTAAGTATTAGGCTTGATACAATGTGTTGTCTCTCGAGGGAATGAAAGGATACAGCTAAAAGTACACTTTTATATATATATAGAACACAACATTAGTTCTAATAGCTTCAAACTATATGAGTTTAATCCAAGAATATCAGACATTTGGGTTTGTTGTAACTCAGTACATTCATTTTAAGGGAAATGAAGGAGATAAACCATATTTTCTCTGAAGTGCCTGTTTACATCAGCCTGAAAAATGTTGATTTTCTAGAGAGACATGGATCACAAACTGTTCAGCGCTATCCTTAGCACTTAGAATTCAGAGCATAGCCTTCCAAAGTAATTTTCATTTTGGGAAAACTGGCGGGGTTCATTTTTATTTAACACAGGTAATGGACAAGATGGGATGGGAGTTTTGCTTTGGTGGTTTGGGTTTTTTATTTGAAAACAAATCACATTTCACAGGATCAAATTTCCAGGAAATTTCTTCTGAAGGAATACTTCAACATTTCACTGTACAATATTAATTAAAAATTATAAACCTTAACATGTTCTCAAAAATAACAAATGAGATGCCAATAAAAATCTTTGCAGACTATCCACTAATGATGTGGTTTTATATAATATTTGTGATGTTATCATATAAAAAGTTACACATATCAGCAAAAGGGAACAAAACCAGCATCTGTGTTATTAGAAACTTATTTCAAACAACTTTGTTTCTCATTTTTGATTCAATTGCAGTGCAGAACTGGCCTAGGAATTTGGGGAGAATTCTAGATTACTTGTTTTTAAGAAGGTTTCTTGTTATTGACTTCTAATGTCTGACTATGCAGACTGAATTCAAAAGGTAGTTTCCTTTTTTTTTTTCCCTGTGGCTATAAATTTTTTCTTAGAGGCAAAAAGGAAGATAAGTATTATAGAATCACATGATCCCTGAAGCTGGAATTTTGCAGAAATGCAAATATGCGAAGCATTATCACAATAACCTCACAAGAAAAAGTAGTTGAAATCTCTGTACACAGAGCTTAGATTAATGTATGAAGGATGTGTAGCCATGGCCTTTCCCCAAAACACTCTGTTGCAGAAATAGAAGCAGAACTGAGCTGCTTCTACCGGATTTTATACAACTGTGCGTTTTAAAACTCTGTCAGGGATAACAATGTACTTTAGCTTTGGATGATGACAAACCCACAAAAGCTGGATGGTTTCATATGCATTCATATACAAACTACCCAAGATTAATGGACATTTGGTGGATGGGATTCACTTTCTGTGAATCTGAAGTGCTTAAATAGGGAATTAGATAGCCAACTTTATATAAACACTTGTGACACTGTCCAAATAGTCCTACTGCCATTTCATTATACAAAGAATGCCAGGTATATGTTCTCCCTATACACTATAATTTATAAATGGCAAAACACTGATATGAAAGCAAACACCTAAAGTTTGGCAGCAAGGAGCAGCTTACAAAACGGGGACTGCTTTCACTTGTTGCTATCTTTCCTTTCTATTTCATGGAAGTGGTTTGATATCTCAGGCAGGCTAAGATCTCGTAATCCAGAAGTGCTTGATTATTAAATGTGAAACTTTAGTTTAAAGGGTCCTGACTAACTCAGAACAGGCAGGGCCTCAGTGCAAGTTAGGTCACACAGGATATAGACAGTCAAAGTTTAGAAGTTAAGAAAATTAAGTCCCTTAATTAATAGCAAGAACAACCAAAGAACCAGCAACAAATTCTCTCTCCTTCAGCTAAGTACCCCCACAGTTAACATGGCAGCAAGGAAATGGGTCCTTTAWCTCGCCACAGAAACCCTTACCCCAAATAAATGTGATGTATAAAATAAAGAGGAGAAAAGAGGAACGTTAATGGCAAATACTGATATGCGATTATTAATGAACATGATCCTATAGAAACATCTCATGACCAGCCGGAACAGGACTCTATTGAGAAAAGYATTATACAAAATGGGTGATAGATAATTCCTTCTAAGGTGTCTGTAGTCTTACTGCCATACTGGCCAACAGGCCTGTAATGGGTGCAATTCAGTCCAGCATCCTGGAATCAGAATTTTTCCTGGAATCAGGACAGATTTCCAAGCTTTTCCATTTTTAAAAATTAAGGAGTTCAATAATTACTTATTTAGAGAATACTCAATTTTTTAAAACATAATCCTGCCAGGAAAAGCTTTTGTAGATTCCTCATCTTGAGGCTGTTGTTGYCTCAAGCCTCTTTGATAAGAAAAACTCCCAGTCCAGGCTGTATTTCTTACAACACACTAGCACCATAAGACGTTCATGACATATAAAAAAAATCAAATGAGAAGGACTACAGAAAGTCAGAAGGGATTGTCAGGKCCCAGAGGGCACTCACAGACCATACTGGCCCTGGTCAGCCCCCCCAGGCCTCCACCTCTGCCTCTGGCCCAGGACCCCATGTCAGCGCCCTGCTGGGCGCCGCTGAGCCAGGCCTGAGCTGTGGGACGATGTCCCAGCCTGGCCTCAGCCCATCCCTGTCCCCTCTGCCCTGCCTGGAGATCACAGCTGGGGCTGCCCGGATCACCCTGCTAGCCCAGGGGGCCGTGTAATTGCACATGGCTCCCAGTCCTGTCCCTTTGGGAGCCACCAGCCTTCACCATACCCTGACAGAGAGGCAGGTTGAGCAGTGAGCTCAGTAGACGGGGGAGATTGGAGCCCAAACTACGGACTCCAAACGACATCTCCATCAAGCTTCATCACCCAGATTAATATCCAACTGAGAAGAAACAAAGTCTTTAAAAACAAACAACCAAACAAAAAATCAATTTTAAATGAAACAAAAAGGTTAAATTTTAATTTTGCTCCTTCAGCGTCTGGTTTTCTCACTATCACATCATCAAAACTTATTATCACAGAAAATCACTAATTATCTGAAGAGTTAATAACAAAGAAATTCCTGTTCAGTAGGAATTCTAAAAGCAACAAGAATTTTTCCCATACCTTTTCCCAATAAAAACCCAAATGCTAAAAAACCCTGCCTCTTACACGGCTTTTATTTCCATGTATTCTTTTATTCTGCTCCTATTAAAATACAGTAGTGACCTGGAAGCAAGATGAAAGCCTTGGAAGGATAACCCAAAGGTGTGAAAGGAGGTCAGGGTGGAATAGCTGAATCTACATCTATCTACATAAGATTTCTGCTATAATTCTATTTCCCACTAGCGTATCACCCCCCCACACCTCCACACAGCTGACAAATTTTTATGATCGACACCAGTGGCATTTATTAAAGTTATGTCAAACCCYGCACCTCTCCTTTTCTGGTGACTTAATTTCATTATGTCGTGAAGAAATTATAAAGCTCTCATGGCTTGAATAAATGTGAGAGGTTCAAGGTAAGGTTGATTAGAAGTAGGCATTGGGACCAAAGTGAAACGGTAAGAAGAGTCAAAGATTGCTATGGGACTTTGTTAGTTTTCCTCAAATTTAGCTGGGAATAGCCAAGAGGCTACCAGGCTGGCAAAGGGCAAGATGGCTAATACTAAAGATTAAAAAAAAAAAAAAACAAAAAAAAATTAAAAAATTGGAAAACACATCTAAAGAAACACTTTCTGACATGTTTAGTAATTAAGTTGGTCACTTTATACTGTGGGCCTAATCCTGCACACACAAGAGAAGCACCTCTGCCCTCTGCACGACAGTCAGTCTTGCTCTATAAACACCCTTGTTTCTTGAGGGGATAACCTCATTCTGTGGAAGTTTGGAATCTRTTAAAAAAAAGCAGATATTCTGAAACTGGATGAACTTGGTTTTTCAGCAGTGTGAATGGGAACRTTATATTACAACAGTACTTCCAGTTGCTGAATCTGATTTTGTGTTTTATGGATTTAACCCAATTATCTTTGCATTTGCACTCAGAAAAGGAGGAAATTCAAACTAAAATAATTCTTAGCTTCTTAAGATTTACAAAGTTATGTTTTATCCCATGCTGGTTGCAATGCATTTTTATTCTTAAGTAAGGGAGTTTGATCAGAGGTTGATTTACCTGTAAACTCCAGAAGATATTTTCTGGGAGGTGAATTAATTTTTATTATCATCACGTCAYGTCTTACCCCAGGATCAGTAAATCTGTGTGTGAATGAAGGGTGCATTTCTTTGTTCCTCTCCTGATCCAGAATGCCGGTAGCTCATGAACTGTTTCTGCACTAGGGTACTGAGTGAGATGGTCAGAGTTCTGGCACATTTTCCTTCAAGAATAGTTTGGGTTTCATTGAAATTTGTTCACCTTTCTTCAAGCCTATTTAATGTCCTTTATTTTTGTAAAAAAGAGGAAAAGTGCATTAAATTGAAAAAATAATCCATGGAAAGGAGGATTTAGAAAATCATTACAATTCATAACAGAATAATGTGTTACTACCATTGTAGAAGTAATAAATACAGACTAACTGAATAGTAAATTTGTAGAATTGCTGCTGCTCATGCATTTCAGCTTTATGAGTACTCCTCTCTAGGATCCCAGAGAGTGAATTTCTGTTATGGAAGCTAGAGGCAGAAGTAGGGTTCAAATCAAACAGCTAGGACCTTCCTACTTTTTTGTAGTAAACACTGAAAAGAATACATAATGCTATCTTTTGAAGGCTTTTCTTGTGTCCTAGGCTTAAATCAAGGTGGTTGGCACTGAAAGGCAAGGCCATTCTGGCCTACAAACCCAACCATGTCATTGAACGGTGTACATTCAACCTTCTAACTGGCCTAAGTGTTTAAACATAAAAAAGCAAACAAACAAACAAAACAGAATGAAACTAAACTAAAAAAAAAACAGAGAGGGGAATGAAAAAAAAATATAAAATTTAAAAGCATTGATTGTCTTAAACCAGAGGGAGGGCAATCCAGAGAACTACATAACTGATCTCACTCCCGCAGGATATAAACACATTTAATCTATATTTGCGTTAGGACTAGTCAACAGTTTTTTAAATAGAGCTCCTGCAGGTACTTGAAGGTATCAAGACATTAATCCATATTTTCCTTTTTCTGATCTGAATATCTTTTCTGTTTGAGAAACAACTGGAAAAACAGCAACAGACATTTGGACATTTTTCTGCCACTCATAACACAGGCACCTTTAATTTGTGATCTTTGAGGTTCTCCACAGATGGGCTTTGAGACAGGTACCCAGTGCACAGCGGTGATGAGCACAAGAATGATGAGGATTCAAGGGACAATTATGCAATAGATTACCAGAAACACCTGAGCTGTGGATTTAACTCTTTGTCCTCTAATTAAAATGAGGAATTAAGTTTTCTGAGCTCTCAAACAAGCATGCAAAACATTAGCATTAGCTAACAAGTGAAAGTGTGATCCAGTCAAGAGGGTMAGTATCACAAGTCAGACCAGCATGTGTCGTAAGTATCTGCCACAGACCACCTGACATAAAAGAGGAGACAAATGAAGCCCCATGACTGCATCTGGAGTGCCATGTCCAGTTCTGGGCTCCCCAGTTCATGAGAGACTTGGTCAGATCAAATCAAGTGCAGTGGTGGTCCACAAGGATTTTTAGTGGGCTGGAACCATGATGTGCAAGGAGCGGCTGAGAGTTGGATTTGTTCAGCCTGGAGAAGGGAAGACCTTATTGCCATCCACAGCTACCTAATGGGACAGTGTAGAGAAGATGGAGGCAGACTCTTTTCAGAGATGCAAGACAATAGAAAAAGAGGCAACGGGCACAAGCTGGAACATGGGAAAGTCTGATAGGGGAAAAAACTTTCACCATGTGGCTGGTCAAACTCCAGTTGCCCAGAGACTCTGTGGAATCTCTGCCTTTGGAGATATCCAAAACCCAACTGAACAAGGCCAGATGGCCCCTGGAGGTCCCTTTGAACTTACATTTTTTCTGTGATCTAATGATCTTTATGAACTCATGGAAACAAGTCCTGTAAAGGCACTGCAGGCATTTCCTTTTAACAAAGCTAAAAACATGAAAAGAGAAAATCTTTTCTATTTAAAGATTCCAGCTCTGTGTCTCAGGTGCTGGGGGTATCAGCAATATTGATGGAGGAATCAAATCTTTTCTCTGCCTCTGAAATGGCTGCCTTGGGAGGGAATATAGAACATGATAAGGAGAATGGAAAAAGACAGACTAATCTCAAAAATAAAATATAAACAAAATTAACACAAAGATATTTAATCTGGCAATATGGGTTCAAATTTTATTAGCATGCCCTAGCTTGGCATTTGACACTCACTTTCTATGATTACTGGAGTTATTCCTCTGAGATAATTTTATTTCTAATTTAACTCAGATGCTCTCATAGTTCTGTACAGCACCTGCTTTATATCTCAGCTTCTCACTCTAAGGRAAAAGAGAGAGAATGATTTTTAAAAGCCAGATTTTAAATGCCAAAAAAAATTAACATACAAATGGGAGCAGATGTTGCTTTCATAAAGGTTCACAGCACACACACAAAAAAGTCAATACTACACACTGCAGAGAGTTTAATCTCTCTTCTTCCTCTCATTCCATTTTGGAAATAATTTTAAGTACACCGTTGGTGTTGGGATAGATGGCCATTGGTTTTCCAGTCTAAGTCTGTCTTCCATTTTTTTTCTCTCATTATATTTACTCCCAAAGAACCAACCCAATTTCCTCCTGGGTGTGTCCTAATCCAGAATCACTATACGGCTTATTCCTGTGTACTGCAACTAATTTCCAACTTAATTCCTAATGCCAATATTTGAGTTATGGGCTGTTAGGTGCAGCTGGCTTTGTCTGCACTCTGATAGTCTGACCCAGATCTAATTCATATACAATACTCTAGTGAAGTCTTGAGGAATCTCTATATATTTTCTGCATTTTTAATGGTGAAAGGAATCTTCAGTTAAGCCTCATCATACAAATACAGCATCTGACTAAAAAGCCTACTGCAGGTTATAATTACAATTGATTATATGATTAGGATAAAGTACTTCAAGAGCACTGCCTGAATAATTATTTGAAACTTGGACCAGGATCTCTCTTGAGTTTGGAGAGGGTCGGTGATCTTCCTTTCTTTACGATGATATTCCACATATTCAATGTCCTGGCTTGAGTCAGAACCAGAACTGGGAATATAGGTAGGAAGAAGAGCCGTAGGTGTACTGCACTTGGTGTATTTTGGATGAATGGTATCCAGGGCATCAGAAATGCAAAGAAGTTGAAAGAAAATGAAGAGTGAATTTCACTGTTTGCCATAGCAGCAGAGGGCACTCAATTAGTATCACACAGGATCTCTCTGACAGCGACTAGGACATGATGAAACATGTTATCCCATGGTAGGATGTGATGACAAGCCACAAGACTTCTTTTTTTTCCCAGTCCTATCTATTAGATAAAGTCCCTGTCATGAAGCTTTGAATCCCAGACATTTAGCATTTTTATGAATGGATCTCAATGAACAACTATAAATTATCCTTAGAGGTGTCTAACCTCTTTCTGAAGCCTATGAGGATAGGATAGGTTACTTCTACCTCATCCTATCTCTGCGTCTTGTGTGAGGAAAAACACAGCAAAGGCAGAGCTGCGACACCAACAGGTGCTGTATTGGTTTCTGTCAATAGCAATCTTAACAAAGTGGCTAAGAAACAAAATCACAAATGGGTGATTTGTCAGCATCAAATTCAGACATTTACCAAATGTTGACAAACCAACCTTTGTGCAGTTTGACCCAGGGCCAACTGAATTCACTACTGTCTTCACCTGTGTTGTGGTATAACCTGGCAGGCAGTCAAACACCACACAGCCGCTCGCTCACTCCCCCCTCCCCTCAGTGGGATGGGGGAGAGAATCGGAAAAAAAAAAGTAAAATTCGTGGATTGAGATAAAGACAGTTTAATAAAACAGAAAAGGAAGGGAAAATAATAATAATAATAATAATAATAATAATGATAGAATATACAAAATGAGTGATGCACAATGCAATTGCTCACCACCTGCTGAGCGATACCCAAGCAGCKATCGCTACTTCCTGGACCACGCCTCCTATTAATATATTGAGCATGACGTCACATGGTATGGAATACCCCATTGGCCAGTTGGGCTAGCTGTCCTGGCTATGCTCCCTCCCAGCTTCTTGTGCACCTGGCAGAGCATGGGAARCTGAAAAGTCCTTGACCAGCAGACTACTTAGCAACAACTAAAAACATCAGTGTGTTATCAACATTCTTTTCATACTAAATCCAAAACACAGCACTAGGAAGAAAATTAACTCTATCCCAGCTGAAACCATGAAAACCTGATACTTCCATGGTCCTGCAGCCCAAGACAAATTCCTTGACTGCCCACAGAGCCAGGATTTGACTCAAACGTTGGCTTTTGTCTGGAGTGGGCCAAGTCGCTCTCTAGACAGGAAAGCTCAGGCACAGGAAAACTGAACTGGGGCATGGAAAGAGTAACCTGGTATGGTGGGCAGTGTGGATGCGATTGTCTAAAACCATCTGGCTCTGTGAACTCAAACCTAAACTCAAGGCCCAGAAGCCAAAGTCCTATAGACAGAACTAAAGAGATTCCTATTGAATTCAACTGGTTTTTAATTAAGCATGTAATATGGAGTGCCTCAAGACTCTAATCCCAAACACGCTTCTGTTGACAAACCATATATTTGTGCTGGCTGGCAGCTTCCCAAAGACCTTGTCACATGCAACATCCTTACATCTTTTCCCTGTCCCACAAGTGCTGCAGAGGTGGGCATGAAATCATTCACAGAGACAGTGAGTGTCTTTCTGGGTAGAAAAAATTTGTTTTCATGGGTCATTAGATAAGGCGGGCTACCACACTAACCACTGGGATCCAGATTGCTTGGCCTCTAGAACAGAATCACATTTGTGATTTATATCCCATGCGTGAACCTGAACACAGACAATTACATCCATGTGCTATAGCAACATTCTTCCCTCGCAATCTTTAAAGGGGTAGTTTCCAACTCCCCAAATAGCAAACTGTGAAGCTTATACTAGACGTATCAGCTGTTTCAGTATGTCTCTGGCCCTCAAATTCTAACCTAAACTGAAGTATTCTTCCTTTACCAGTAAACAAATTGGAGAATGCATTACTTCTGTTCCCTTAATGATGGATGATTGGATTTTCCAGCTCCTGCTGACATGACATCCCTGCAAACAAGACTCACATCTCTGTAGGATTTCCTGTGAAAATAAGCAGATAAATAATTAAACATGTTTGCATAGTAGAAGTTAATGAAAACAAATCAGGAARCATTCCTGAGCATGGAACTGGGGCAGGATTTTGTCTTTTAATCATTACGAGCAGAAAGGAAACAGAGGGGAAAGGCACCAGAGAAAGAGCAGAAAGTTAATTAAAATGCACAACCTTCTGGTGTTTCCAAATTACATATTGACCTGGGGCAAACTTCCAGTTTCATCCACCAGGATGTTCTGTAAACATAGACTTACAGAGGGCTTGTTCCTCTAGAATCATATAGAAAGGCTCCTTTTTGCCAGTTGAGTAATTTAAACAGGTAGAATTGTGCATTATGCTATCTACCAAGTTAATTTGTAATCTTCTTTCACCAATATATCTAGAAATTTTTTATTTTCCTCCAGAAAATGAGCCAGTTTCTAATCCTCTCACATAAATGAAGCTAGCTTTGGAACCCACAAAAACACAGTTGCGTGTGACAGTCCTGCCAGCAGCTTTAAGGTAGATCATGTTTTCCAATTTGAATATATTAATTTTTTATCTCTACCAATTTAGACACTCCTGCAAAAATCCAGATTTCTAAACATTCACTATAACATTTCTTAAAGATCACATGTCACTCAATCCCTTCTACCATCAATCACGTCAAAAATCAGCCATTAGAAATCCTCAAATAGTAATGTATATCTTATTTGGGGAAATGTATCCCAGGGAGGCTGTGTTCATTAGGGCTCTTGGTGTTATTAAGACTCCTCTCGTGAGTTCTGGCTGAGCTGTGTTTCTCTACTTACTCCAAGGATCCAGACTGAAACTTCCTTGTTCACCATCCAATGGGGCTCTTCCATACTTGCAAGCATCCACAGAATTATCCAGGAACAATAAACAAAAATTCATAGAAGTTATGTTTTCATTTGTGTGAAGACAGTTTTAAACAAAAGAAAAAAATATAATCATATATAACTATGACACTGACTTGGTTTACTCAGTGGATGAATATAGACAATAACCCAAATAACATATTAGTCTCATCAACTTGCCCCGCTTCCAGAAATAAGCCCAGAACTCTTTCTGATGACTGAAACCAAATATTGAGAACAGAGTACATCTCACACTCACCCCAGATTATATGTTTTTGACTTGCTCCAGTTTTGATGGAGATGTGGTATAGTATGCGCATATCTGTTTGGCAACACGTTTCTGCTCATAGACAAAACCATCTCCCAATTCTTTGCTTTGCCTTTGTTTTATACAATCAAAACCCAGTTGTCAGGGTGCAAATTAAAACAGCAACCCTAACTCAAGTTCTTCCTGAAACAGTCCTAAGGTCTTTTTCTAAGCCAATTCCAAACACGATGACAGTGTTTTGGAAAGCATTATGAGCCAGGGTTGTTTATCTCTTTCTTTTCCCTCTGTAAGAAGTGTTCAGACAGTATTTTTCACCCATGACACTTCCAATCAAAACCACCTTGCCTGTGCTAGGTAACTGAGTGAGATTGAATAGCTTAGAAACAGACCTTTATATTTCTTAAATGGTTTGGAAGTCCATCTGCTGAAACACTTGAACGTGTTACAATATATGTAAATAAATAAATAAAATGCTTATTAGCCTTGTGCAAAATCTGAAACCCTAGAATTGTGGATGAACATGGAAGTTCATATAAGTGATAATGCTCTCATCTCACTTCTTTTCCCATGCTTTTTCTCTGCCATGTACTGGATATGGAGCCTAAGCCCTGAATCACGTATGCATCATACAGGTATTAAGCACAGTAAACCTGTAGGGATCTTTTCCTTTGCTATACCAATTACCTGCCTTGAACAGTGATGAATATTAAAAATTCTTACGGCTCTACACTGAATGAACTAGGGAAATCAAATCTGTATTTTAAGGAATATTTATTAGTCTTGTTTAACAGAGGTGAAGATTATTTTTATTCTAATTTGGATGAGGTAAATAGTATAATAGTACTGAAAATATCTGTGGATAGAGAATGTCGGTAGTGCTCCAAACAACAGTCATTCATTTAGAGATTAAGGAAGTGATTGGATTCCACCCAGACTAATTAATGGTAATCTACAAAATCATTCAAAGGCTTTGCTCTGTCTCAAAAAATGCCTGCTCTAATTCCTTTCAAACTCAAACTATTCAGCCAACAAAATTTGAAAACCCTAGGAAAGATGGCATTACTAAAAACAGAAAAAACAAAAAACCTAAACACAGTTTACTTGCTTTACTATGTATACTTTTTAGGTGGAACAGGATCAGTTGGTGATTAACAGTGGAGCTGAGTTAGCAAGAGAGACTTCAGCCACCTACAATATAAATTGTGTTTGACATGCTAAAATACAGAAAAGGAAAAAGAACATAACAGGAATATATTATTTGTTCATATTGCTTTTTAGCTTTCTGAAATAGAAAGTTCAAACCTAGCTCCAGTGAAAGCACACACAAAATTATGAAAAATCTATGCCTATTATACACATGTAATTATATGGTCATAAGATTATAAACGTGCAGAGAAATATATTCAGAGAGACCTATAGGCTTTAGCCAYATTAGTTTTATCTCTTTGGAAAGAATGAAATACTCAGTATGAAATTCCTAATTTTACTGATCTAAGTAAAACAGCACATTTACATCATATAGCTACTGTATTTGATATTTTATTGCGCCAAATTTGGTACTGCAAGCAGAAGTAGCATGCTGAGCACATTACGTCTGTTGTCGTCAGAAACCTAAAGTGTACTGCCTGGAGGTCAGACAAGAAGTGTAGCAGACGGAAGATAATACATGAGAAGTGGTTGTTTCGTGGAATGGGGTGATCCCAGGAGTGGCATTGGGCAGAAAGACAGCATGTACCTGCCTGGCACATGGCTCTTTCTGGGACTACATGCCCTGGAAAGAAATCCTGTAACTCAGTATTTTGACCTGTCTTCTCCTGACTAAGAAAAGAGAGAAAAAAATCTCTGCCATAGATTTGGAAGGAAGGAAGGCAATATTTTGGGGAAATTAAAATTTTATTGAATTTGGCTCCCCTCTAATTGTATTGTAATTGCTCTGGGCCAACTTTAAAAAAGAGGCTGTCCCAGAGGGAGGAGGCACTGGAAAGAGAGAGTGATAATAGAAGAAAATGTATCTGAGTTGTGTAAATGAATGTCCCTGAAAATTAATAAAAGAAGTAGAGGAGGATGGATGTCAGTGTCTCAAAAATGCTGCAACGTAAAAATATAATAAAAAGGGAATTATTACCTTGGGAGTGACTAAAAACAATCTAAGATTCTTTAAATATATAAAGCGAAAGAGATAAAGGGCTGAAAACTGAAATAATTAGCCCACTAAGGGATTAGGGAGAAACTTAATACRAAGTGAACAGGATATAGTGGGAAAATTAAATGAGTTTTGCGCTTCTTAGCATTCGTGAGGGAAATCTGAGGTGAAATAGTATAAATAAAAGGAACTGTATTTTCCAGCTGCTGAGTGGTACAAGTGAAAGGATATCATTGCAGAAGAAGTCTTGGCTAAGTTAAAAATTACTAAAGCCAAATAAAGCTTCAAGAAAATGGTTTATCCCTTCAATAACTGAAAGGAACATAAGAGGAAATAAGTAAGAGATTGTGGAGGTTCTTTTGAGAGAAGGTGTGTACAGAAGAACTGTAAAAGAAAAGGGATATTCGTATCACTCCTTTAGAAAAGAAATAGTGAAATAGTAAAGGAGTAGCTTAACACATAGATCCACAAATCCAGCTATGACGATACACAATGGAGAAATGCAACATGAAAATGTTAAATGTACATATTTTGTCAGTACATGATTGTCTTTCAGGAATGGATTCTTTAAAGTTCTGTTTTCCAAATATACTCCCCACAACAGTATAATTATTTTAAAATTACATATATTTAGTTACTAGAAAAAAAAAAAGCAGTAGAATAAAACTACAAGAAAATTAAAGGCAATAAATACTTATATTCTTGGTAATTACAAATCTGAACATCGGAAGTAAAAACAGTCTATTCAGACTTTTGCAGTAGTTTTGGTCCTAATTACATGCAATTATTATACTGCATACAAAAGAAATAATCTCCAAATAATTCTGTTTTGTATTGTCAACATGGCACTCTAAAGCAATTACTGTGCACTCAAAGTRTATTATTGATAAACAATAATATTAAAAGAATAATAATACATCATTCCTATACAAAATTCTTTATAAACAGAACCTCATTGCATGAAGTGATAAAATGAGTATTCTGCCAAAAGAAAAATAAGATAAATGAAGTGACTTGTCTACAATCACCCCACAGATAGTACTGGTTCCTGAGTCTAGAACCTCAACTACAGGGATAGTTCATCTTCAGAAAAAGATCTATAATCAACCTCTGATGATTCATCCAATGATAATGCTAGGATTTATTTACTATTTCAATGCCACTGTGGTCAAAGACTTGCCTTTCCCATTAATTATTACATTTGTAAAGTTTATTAAGATGCGTACACTTATTCAAGTGGCCATGATTAAATAATTTACCACACAGGTACTGCAATTGCTGTCCTAAAATTGATTGTATAAATCATTGTCTGAAAACACCAGGTGGTGACTGTGTAAATCCAGACCATACTAGTGCTTTAAGAACATATTCATTATATGAAAGCCATAAATGTTTTTAAAAATCATACGTTCTTATTCCATTTAGCTCAGTATAGAGTGCAATGTCTAACTACTTTGGGTTTGAAGTTGGGACTAACCACTCTCTGCAAAACTGATTTTAGGCTCTGGGAGATATAAATACAGAGTACTGGGGGGCAAGAGTGAAATTAATTAATAATAAACCAGAAAATATATAATTAGCATTACTTATAAACAACCTGAGCAGACATATAGTAGAAAAGGATATTTTCCTACGGTAAAAAATTTCTATGAAAAAAATTTCTGTGGAGAAAAATAATTTTTTTTGTAGTCGGWGTGGGACAATGGCTACGAATATGTACATTCTGCCAATTACAACAGAAAAAAAAACAGCAACAAGATCCAGAAAATGTTCAGGTTTCAGCATCTAAAATTAGATCCTACTCTTCTTATTTCACAAAAATTAAATGTCAAACATGAAGTGGAAATTATTTAAAAAAAAAAAAAATCCTTTTCCATCAGTTTGGTAGATAAATGCCTCCATTAGACCTGAGAAATTACATCAGAATACAACCTGTTTCTTCAAAAAGAAGTAACATTGCTAATAGTTCATTTAATAGGTCTCATTTAGTAGCAAGAAATGTATCTTCAGAAAATCCAATCTGGAAATGTAGCTCTTGCTGATGTCAGTATGGTTTTGTTCGAATGTAGGAAAAGAAATAGAGAATTCACCCTTTCATTTGTGCTTTATTCTTAAATAATATTCTAGCTGCAGGTGTCGTAATGACCAATTTGTCTTTTTTTCTCTTAAGAAATAAATCTGACCAAGACAAAGAATACTTCGAAAGTCCCTTTCAGAATCTGCTAGACGCCCTATGACATTTTTCTGTGATTTCACTTGTGACTCAGAGATCAATTGATCGGCAGAGTGATTACTTCAGGCATCTGAAAAAATTTCTGCAACACAGATCACAGAGAGGCTGCAAAGTGACTGGCTTGTTCCACAAAACCCCACGTTTTGTAGCCTGCAAGTGGGCATTTGTCTCATCAGCAGCTCAGGTCACAGCACTGACCTGCTGCTTTATTTCCCTTGGGTATGCCTTTCACGGAGACTGTCAAGGTAACCAACCTCCTGCATTGCTGGCCACTGCCCTCCTAGAACGGGGATCCAAAACCCAGAAAGTGTATAGTTACTTTATAAGTACCTATTATTTGTCTTATTGCTCATGTATTTTGGTAATTCAAGCATGCAGTCCTAGGTTTCAGCTAGCATAAATTAATGACCTTTGCTCAAAATATTTTATGAATACTTTCAGTCAATTACTTTTTATTATTTCCATATCTGTAGACACTATGAACTGGTTCTCAGGTAATTAATTTTAATGGCACCATGCATAAATGGAAGTCTACCTTTTGAAAGGGGGCATTTGGTGCTTATTTTTCTGGTTTCACTGCAGTAACAGAAATGATGTTCTCACATCGCAGGAGCACAGGCTGCCATGAGATTATTAGGAACAATATATCTTACTGATTTCCTGCCTACACCTGAGGGGTGACCCACTTCTTCAGAGAAGTAGTCACAAATGGGAAGCAAAAAAGTTGTGTCTATCCTGTATTCTTTCTTCTCCAAAGGCGTTTGCAACCTTACTGCAGTTTAACCAGCCAACCTGGTACATTATGGGTATGAATCACATCCTAGGATTTCTCTCGCTTTGAGCACCATGTAGCACACATTCCTGCTGCTGTTAATAGACCAGATCACAGCAACATTCAGATTTTGAAGGATGAAAGCAAGAGGATTTGGAAAGGTAATTGCAGGTCACACCTACACTGGCAATTATCCTTCTAAACCCTGCATATGTACTGTACACGCACATACATACATGTATATATCTGCAAACATATATATATATATGCATGTACGCACACATATAAAAACTATTTATTGCTTCAAACATTGCATATCTACATTTTAATTAGAACTGGGGTGGGGAGGGGGAAAGTACAGAATTCCACGAGGAGTTTGTGGAGGAATAAATTTGACTGTTTCCTATCATGTAAACAGAGATCGTTCCTTTTATGAAAAAGATTAACTGAAGTGGTTTCCTATGAGATGAGGGGACTGGATTGATGCTATAGAAGGTCACTTCTAAACCTATGCATTCACTTAGGAAAAAAAAAAAAAAAGGTCTAAATAGGATATTTTTAGCTCACAGAAGATGCCGCCAGGCTGGCAGATCTCCCTCGGAGGAAGGTGTATGAAACCTGGGAGCTGCAGCTCCCTGGAGCACCAAAGTGCTCAGGGGGAGTCTGAGATTAGCGTTGGCCTGGGGTGAGATGAAATTTATAAATAATCTTTTGAAATGTTGTGAATTAGGTCCTTCTGATTTTTTTTTTTCTAGATATACTTACATAAAGTTTTCACTAATCTTAAATCTGTTGCTAAGTGCTAATTAACTTTAGGATTTGAGCCTCTGTCCACGTGCTAGCGGAAGCAGTCTCCTCTCCATGTCTGGCAAGGGCTGTGTCAGACAGTCTTCTCTGCCTTTCAGCAGATATTGCAGCGAAAGAGAATCTCGTTTTTACACAGACACTGAAATGCTAATTCACTTTAATTAACGACCTGATTTCTGTACCTCCACAGTGTGCTGAAGCTGATTCATACAGCTCCTCCACGCATAAGGGAGCAAACTTCTATCTCGGAAGGGCCCTAGGTAGGAAGGTAAAAAGGTAATGAAATTTTCTTTTTACCAGGAAGGTAAAGAAATTCTGTGCAAGGCAATCAGTGAGCAGGCAGCCCACGGAGAGTGTTGCAGACGCCACTAAGTACCGCTACAAACTCTGATTTCCTAATGGCTGAGCAACTTGTAATTCCTACATTAAGCCAGTATCATTAAGTCTGTTTTAGGTACAGTATATCTTCCTGAGTATTTCTTCCAAAACCCTATTAGTTAGAGGCTGCTTATGCCCTGAAGGTTGAAAATTTATTATCCCTTCCAGGGTGTGCGTTTGTTTATTTATAGAGGTAGAGGAAATTAGTCTTTGTTTAGTCTTTACTATGACAACTCATGGATCACTATAATTATCCAACTGAATTCTAAATTCTGCAGAGCTCTTGGCCTCGGTGATATCTTGCAGTTTTAAAAGGAGGGCTAAGTTATAATGAGCAGCATGTGTCTTTAAATTTTTTATAGAACATTTCCCAATAATTCAACAGAAAGCACTTACTTCCYTTTCTGATGTGTCCTGAGAACAAGGTTAAATAGATAACCCACTGGCTTTAAGCACTTATAGCTGTTTCCTGGGGGAAATGAACACCTGCTGCTGCTAGATTTATCTACTTGGACATCTCATAGTAAAGCTGTTGCATGTTGTCATGTTCAAGCAGCCACTCTGGACTTAAGAAACTGTGACAGTACATGCGCATTAATCCTGGCCTACTCTGACCCTTATGTGTGTAACTAACATGCCACAGGGTTCTGATAATTTTTCTTTCTCTTTTTGCWTTTTTCTCTATAGAAATACTGTGAATGCTAATCTCCTCTGCACAGCTCTTTTTTTCTATCATTCATTTATCAGGTATGAAACGTTCCCTTCACATTAGTTCTTTTACCAATACATTAGAAATTATACTGACACCTATTATTTTCCCACGGCAGTTAATGAACTTTAAATTCTGCCAAAAGAAAGACCATCAATTCTATTATATGCAACAAGCTTAACACTAACTAAACTTTAAAATACTCCGTCTATATTTACCTGCATGAAACTTTCTAGATCTCCATAAGGGTGCATTTAGAATTAACTATATTGAAATTACATTAAGAAAATACATACTGTCAGCAAAAATTAAGCTGTAAAAGGGAACAATTTATTTCTTGTTTTGAAAGAACTCRGGCACTTTCTTTTCTCCTGTGATCAATCTGCTAAGATTTTTAGTGTTGGGATTTCAATAACATGTAAATTTTTTTCTATGAAAAGATTCTTTAAAAAAAATCTGATCTGAAAAATAAAGGGTTTTCACTACTGATGTTAGTTATTTTTCAGTTTTGGTTTTTTTAATAGACTAATAAATATGTGCAAATAGAGAATAAATAGGTATAGATACTAAAATTTGGATCTTGGCAAAGGAATACTCTTGAAAACCACTTTGTACTTCTAATACCATTTCTTTTTTACATGTTAAATAGCACCTAACTCCAGAAATGCACTATCAGGTATTTTATCATACTGAAACTGGTGTTTCAAAAATGAAATAACTCAGTGATGTCCAGTGTGCAAACTGTGATGCGCTATTATGTCTCTGCAGTTTACAGAACATTCTTGGATTTTGATATGCTGAACATTTGTGTTTCCTATCTGCTTCCCAGATCAGCTTTATACATTTATTGATAAGTGTTTAGTTCTGCAGGGCTGCATGGAAATTAAGGCATAGGAATAATGAATAATAAATAAGTAGGATCAGATTCAGTCACTTCAGTGATCTGTACAGAACCATGTCAGTATTTACCTACTGACTTTCTTCTATACTATTTGTTATTTGATGAATATGTGCAGAAACCTCCATTATGTTCATTTATAATGGTTACTAGAAGTTCTTTTAAGGCCAGTCATGTGGCAAAAGCGGGAAGGAGCTCAATAGCCTGCATTTAACCTAAAAAATATTAATATTTTGTACAGCAATTCCCTGTAATTTCCTATATCTTTTTTACATAGTGTCCTGGTTCCAGCTGGGACAGAGTTAACTTTCTTCCCAGTAGCTGTGAGGGGTGCTGTGTTYTGGGTTTGGTATGAGACGAACGTTGATGGCCCGTTGATGTTTTGGTTGTTGCTGGGTGGTGCTTGCACCGGGGAGTTTTTGGCCTCCCATGCCCTGCCARGTGCATGGGAAGCTGGCGGGGGAAGCATAGCCAGAGTGGCTGACCCAGCTGGCCAATGGAGTATTCCATACCATGTGACGTCATGCTCAGTATATATTTAGGAGGCGTGGTCCAAGAAGGGGGGGCTCTCGCGTCTCGTGGCAGCCTGGGCGTTGGTCGGCAGGTGGTGAGCAGTTGCATTGTGCATCACCTGCTTTGTATATTCTATTGTTGTTCTTATCATTGTTATTATTATTGTTCTACTTTGTTTTGTTTCAGTTATTAAACTGTTTTTATCTGAACCCGTGAGTTTTCCTACCTGTGCCCTCCCGATTCTCTCCCTATCCTACCGGAGAGCGGGGGTGAGCAAGTGGCTGCGTGGTGTTTAGTTGCTGGCTAGGGCTAAACCACGACACGTAGCCATCATTTTAATGATTGAAACTTTTGGGTTCATGCAACTGTTTAAGTTAATTTAATTTATGCATGCATACATGCTAAGAAAGACTTCCTGAAGGCCAACATTTGTCTGATGAGGCTTATCTTCCTTTGTTCCCTCTACAGTAAATGGAGAGGTTTAATCAGGCTGATCACCTTCTTGATTGCTGTAACTTAGCTTCTTTTCTGAGTTAGTCTCTGCACTGACCATAGATGGAGCCTCGGAAGAGCAGACTATTCAAAGTTGCTCATTCTGAATATCCCATGTAATGTATGAATTTAATTTTTTTCCATGTTTCCATATTAAGTTGATGCATGGACATTAACAGAGATATTTAATTTTTGGAAATATGCGTGTTCACCTACAAAAATACAATTTGAAAAACCTGTTCCAAAGTTCATGACAGCAGTGATATAAAGGGGGAAAAAAAAGTGAAACCAGCTCCATTCTAGAACGCCGGATTCCACTGAATATAAAATAGCTGTTAGTAACAAATACTCTTGTAAGTACTTGTTTTGCTTAGAGTAAAAACATATTAGTTTGGTTTCTCCTCCCCCTGATAAAATTCCTTCAAAGACTTCCCTTCACAGGGATGCTAGCTCCTCCCCAGAGCAAAAAACATTTTGATTATTATGACTTGCTTAATTCCAGGAAACTTTCTTTTTAGATTGTGGCAAGAAAGGTGAATCATCTTCACTATCAGAGAGTAAAGATCAAAATGTTTCTGGTTTACACAGCTGTACCAGTGAGGACCTGAAATGACTGGGCTCTAATCCAGCCCCACTCCCTCCATAAAGAAAGGATAAAAGAGTTGCATGTCCACACCTGTGCATTTCAAATCTCTGAAGGAGGTGTCAGTCGTCAGAGATGTGGACACGATCAAGATCAGAAAGGATTTCTCCATCACCATTGTTCTGACATTTTAAATTTTTCTTTATTGTAAATATACAGGTTTTCAAATGACATCTTGTAAGCAGCACACACTAGTGCTAGCATATCAACCCCTGTCCTCTGGTATTTGGTCTCACTTTTTATAGAATTTTCAATCAAGTTGAGGGGTTTGCTTTGAAACTTCAAAGAAGCTCAGTGCTCTTGCCCATTTATCTCCTCAGTCTCCAAGATGAAGTTAACAGTGGCCAACCTCACTACTCAGACACAACAAATCTTTATTTTTTTTCTAAAATAAAAAATAAATAAAATAACCCAGTAATGAAATATTTAAAACCTATCAGGCACAAAAACCTATAGGAATTATTATCCAGAATTATTATACTTTTGAAAGTATTTAAGCACCCAAATTCTAATGGGTTTTGATTTAAAATATATTGCCTTGCTTTACTAGCATGCACAAAACCCCCTCAAACCATTCCAATGCAATGCAATCATGCTACGTGCACTGTTCTTCTCCTGAGCAGGAAATGGCAGAGTTGAACTGTGTGCAGACAGTGTGTGTAGGTTGTTGGAAGGTACTTTCTCTTTGGGAGGACTTTTTCGATACATATTTTTTACTCAGCATCGCAAAGATTCAGTGATGCAAGACCCCACATTTTTAAAGGTAATCAAACATTCACTGATGAAATAGAAATTATCTCCCTTGGGGAAAAAGGAAGTTACTTTTTCATAGAATATCCTTAGTTCCTGGGGTACATTCTGTCTATTTTGGCCTCTTTCCACTCCCTACTGACTAATTTTTTTTTTTTATACGCGAAGGTAAGTAGAGAAGGAAGGAAAGGAAATATGTAGATATCGGACTGTAGAAAGAAAAAGCTCTTGGAAATCACTGAAGAACATCGTGGGGGGGAGGGGGATATGTCTTGAATGTGAGCTTGTGGGAGGAAGCAGGAGGCTTTCTTGGGCACCCAATGCATGCGATGGACAGACTTATCTACACCATCTGCCACCAAAGGGTGGAGGTAAAAGAAGTCTGGACACTATGCTGCTAATGCATAAATTGCAGGAATAGTACTAGAAATGTGACAGTTAATGAAAGCACCTGCTGTTTAAGAACAGAGAGGTTTCCACCTTGACGGGGTAGGAACCAATCTCTTGCTCTCTTCTCCAAGAGGAGCAAACATTACAGGTGAACAGTCAAGGAGGCTACCTTTGTATTTTTTCTGTGCTAACTCTGCGGCCACTACGGTGCAGGAGAACTAAAGATGTTGAGTTCACATAGAATTAGCAGTAGAAATAAATGGCCCAGGAGGAAGAAAACAATTTGTTGCTGTAGAGCAAATCAGAGAATCTGTGCATACAGTATTTGTTGCAGTCTCAATAGAACAGGATTGACATTAAAATTCAAGAAAGTTGTTCAAACTAGAATATTTAATCACATTTTCACATGACGATAAGAAATTAATTTGCATGTTTGGATAATACTGCATATAGTTATAAAGGTTACAGCATTGGAAATGTTCATCTCTGAATTTGGTAAGAACATTGTGAGCAGCATATATCCAAAGCCAGAAAAAGACCATGCTATATTTGTCCTATTTCCCTTCTGAAGGATACAGTACAAAACTAACCCTAAAAGGGGCAGTTACAGAACAGTTGCAAATGTTAAAGAAATACAGCCAAATGCTACCTGCAGAATAAACCCATATAAAAAATAGAGAGCAATAATTACAGTTCCCGTATAGGTTCAAATCCACAGGGTAAAAAAAACTTAGAAAATATGTCGCATGTACACAAATTACCATAAACCTCCTAAAGCTCAGGTATTTTCACTTAATATCCTCATTAAAGCAGGAAGGGAGAACAGAATATAGTGTGCAGAATCATTTTGTCATTTTATTACCTCATTCTATGGTTTTGCTTTTCTTTCTTAAGGAAATGTATTTTTCTCTTGGCCAAAAAAATAAATCCRAACAGAACATCATTCCTTTCAGATGATGCACCAAATGAAAACAGTTCTAGATTTTACACATACAGAACAATGTACTTATGATTCTGATGCCATCATCTTAAGTTCTGGGTTACAAAATCTTGTTTACAGGACTATAAACCTCTGTTTCTCAGAGGCATTATGGAGGGAAGAGAAACAATACTAACTCTGCTTTTTCTCTCTTTCCTTCCGCTGGGAACTTTAATCTACCTGCGAACCACCTCTTCAGCCTTTCAAGCAACCATTCATTACTTAATTATCTTCTCCAGCTGAGCGTCCCATTCCTCAGGAATAATTTTATTTTGATTACCATTTTCTTAGTTGAGTTTATCTGTGGCATTTTGTAGGAGATTGCTAGTGATTTGAGTAACTTTTAAGTAATTCTTACATTTATAAGACATATGTAGTAGCTTAGTCTTCTCCCTCATCTTCAGAATATGCAGTGTTGCCTTTAATGCCATTTCCCAAATATGTCTGGTTTTCATTCCATTGAGCCAGTGATACTGTTAGTCACCCTGTTCTAACAAGTTATTTCTGACAGTCTCCACTAAATCTTTCGTGTTCTGACTGCATAGGCCCTAAGTGAAGCAAGTGGATGACTATTWGAGTTTACCAGGCACCAGACATCTATTTGGACCTTTATATCCCTTCATTTCTTTGATGGGCAGCAAAACTTGCGCATTTTGATATCTGCTGCTCTACTAACAATGCAGAACACATAATAAGCTTTGCTTTGGGTCGTCAGTCCTGTGTTAGAAAGTCATGATTACAGTTTTTATGCTAAAAGATAGCTATGATGGGCCACCTTTTAAAAGCCAGGACAGCCATCAGGAACAGCTTCTCAGTGACCCTGCTTTAGCACTGTGCGTCAGGAAAATGCAGCCCATCATTTTCTCCCTGACTCKCAGGGAGGTAGGTCATCCGTTCTCAGATTTTGCAAATGAGACTGTGTGCATCCCTAGTCACTACAGGGCTGGACACCAGACCACTCACCTCCAGAGATGGAAGGGGAAAGGGTGAGAGGATCATCTCCTTCAGTTGCATTTACACTGATTCCAACGATGGCSATGGAGGTTCTGCTGTTGCAAGCACAGTGATATATTATTTTATGTGCTGCTACTTTCACAAATTACATTTGCACCAGTGTCTGCACCCAAAGTTTGCCCTTCACATTTTTATGAGCCAGAACACAATATTGCCTAATTTCTTCTGGGGAAATCCCACAATTTCTTCTATTCAATATCTTTGCCATGAGTATTTTAAATTGYGATTAATTTAGTCTTCCCTTTTATTGAATATCTGACTTCTAAATTAATGCATACACTAATAAATACCTATGTTTATTTTTCAATCTGTTTTCATGGGAGACCACAGAATACATATTTAACTTATAATAAATTAATTAAGTAATTAAGGAATAATAAATGAACAAAAAACACGCCGTAACAGTCTATTTAAAATGTCTAATTAAAACTACAGCAAACATATAAGCAACCAGAAATGTATACATCAAGCATTTGTTTGCAAGCACTGAATTTTCAGTTCCGTCAGTAAGTTTGGGGCGAGAAGGGAATGATGAGTTATTGTTAAACAGTGCAAGCACCCCAGTTTGCTGACAAAGCACATGCCGTTAGTGGTGACCATTTCTCCAGAGCTTTTAAGACCAGGGAAAAGCAACGCCTGAATTGTGGCACTGTTCTGATTTGCACTGGGAACCAACGGGACTTCTCTGTGTCAGCAAAACACAAGGCCTTGGAGAGCACCAAACATCAAAGATTTCCAATTATTTCAATGTTCAGAAGGCACCTCTTTCAGATAGGGTCCACAATGGGAAAATTAATTCTCCAATTTAAGATGAAAAGTGCAAAGTAATCCTATCTCAGCAGCATAGGCTGAAAGTCTCAAAGAAGACGATAAGAAACATCCTCTTCCCCTTTCCTAAGCCCTTCCCCAATGGCATCCCTGCAAATGAGATCATACTGGAGATTTTAAAGTATTTCCTAAAGTACCAGTTAGCATTGAATCCAGAATTTTTATCTGTAGGGACTTTGGTACTTTAACACTGTCTTTTTGACCCAAATCAATGTAAACATTTAAAACTTCCAAGGTATGAAAAGTGTTGCTAAATGTTGATACAGAATTCTCAATATATGACGTATAAAYCTGCACTGATTTGAAACTTTCATATTATAAATTAGATTAAAGTACCTGTACATGCAGTGACATAGTTCCTTATGGCTGTCATCATCCAGTTGTTTATGAACACTTGTCATAGATATTGATGGCTCCTGCAATCATGCAGCATAGTTGGGGGCAGTTTACCCACATCCGGGGGATGTAATTTTTAGCCAAGGAGAGAGAGAAATTGGGCCACATTCACTATTCTGCTAAAGAGCTGGGCTAGATAATTCAGGGAATTTTTTTACTCTGTAGTACCTTATAGGAAACCAAAAAGTCTGACATACTTAAGAAATACTGAACATTTTGTCTTCTGCCAAACAATCTCTGAATTTTGCCCAACCTGTCAGAGGACAGGAAGACTGATTAGTTTGTGCATGAAGTGAAAATAGATTTTTCAGATATTAATTTTTAAATGGCAGCTTATCACTAGTCTTGCTGAGGGTATGCAATGAAATTCATAGTATTCTAAAAGCAACATTTTATTCTAAATGTATGTATGTATATATATCTATATATACAGACACACATCATAGCCTTGTCTAGCACTGCTATTTTTCTTCACTTTTACAGGATGTTGATAATATTAATCTCTGTAAACACTGTAAAAGGAAGCATGTTTTCTAAGTTTCATCTGATATTTCTTTTATCCTCTTCTTCACCTTAATTTCTGTATGTTAACAGACATTTGAGAATGAAGTCTGATAACTCGGATAACACATCAGCTGGTTGAAATAAATAAGAATTTAAAGACTGCTTGCATAAGGAGAAACAGGTTTTGCTAAAATGGGTAATTAAATATACCACCAAGGAAATAATGTTGTGCTTCTTAGCTGAATTGTACAAAACTGAAGATAGTCGAGTTGTCCAATAATGAGACATGCAATGACTGCACAGATATCTGCTCCAATGCTCCCCTGCACAGTCAGGATGGTTGTTTGATCTTTTTTAGGTGTTTTCTATAATCACCTCTATGCATTTTAAGGTTTTCAATAATGTATGCGGGAAACCTGTTGAAAATATAAGGTYTAACTCTTTTCCTAAGAAAAGACCACATAAAAAGTGGTGTTACTTCAAGCAGTTCTGTCCTTCATCTCTCCASAGGAATTCCATATTCAAGTGAGCACAGTGAAGAAGTATTATAGTATCAACTTCTGAATTCTTATCAATCATTGCATACCACCAATGGGATTTTCCGAACTTCTTAAGGGACTGGATTTTCTATTTATCACTCACCTTTAATATCCATTGGATTAATAAATCTGGTGGGTAACTTTGGAAGTTTCAGCTCACGTAATTTTCATTTTGATCTGTTAGTCCATCCATAATACTTTCCTCTGCCTATGGTAGTCTATCATGCATTCTGTATTTTCTTCTTTAGCAGAAAACCAAACCAATTAGGGTTGTGCTTCACTGAAACAATAACACTCCCAAATAATGTGAAGACAGAGCAGGGGAGCTGCCCTCTGCAGTGAACATCAGCATTGCTTCCTTGAAAGGGTGATTTTTTCATCAAAATCCTGCTTACTGGTTTGATCATACCTTTCACATCTTTTCTATAGTCCTAAATAYTTTAAGATATCAGAGGTATCGCCTTCTTGCTTACAGTTTCTACAGTGAAATTTCTGAACACAACCATAAAACTAATTATTCAGCTACTCAGTTASACTGTTTAGAGCTCTTACTCAAGTTCCAACAGCTTTTGCCCATTCCAGATATTCATAGAATCATAAAATCATAGAATCATTTAGGTTGGAAAAGACCTTTAAGATCATTGAGTCCAACCATTAACCTAACACTGCCAAGTCCACCACTAAAMCATGTCCCTAAGGGCCACATCTACACATCTTTTAAACACTTCCAGGGATSGTGACTCAACCACTTCCCTGGGCAGCTTGTGCCAATACTTGACAACCCTTTCAGTGAAGAAATTTTTCCTAATATCCAATCTAACCTTCTAATATTTTACATCAGTGTTGGGTGCGCTGGTGTCAAAGATATACCTTCCTTACACCTTCCTTATATTATGCTAAGCAATTAAAATTTCAAAACCACAGGAAAATTGTGGATAGGGTTGGAGGGGAGAAGATCATGTGCAAGCAGTCCACAGAATGAAATGCTCTGTAAGGTACGAAGTGCTTCAGTATTTTAATAAAAGAGTCCTAATTAAAGTGTCAATCACAGCCTCTGGAAAACTGACCTGTGCAGAGTCATGCAACAACACAGACTGTTGTGCTAAAATACAGAACTGTTGGATGAATTTTTCTTGTTGCCCTTTTCCCCTTAGATTTTGCAGACCTATGTACCAAATCCCACTGAYTTCAATTTATCTCCAAGACATCCTCCCAGTGGCGGATCTGACTTTTTGTCTCTGACTTTCCATGCACCCAATAAAAGCTTGGTAAAGTAGCTTTTTCTCTATCACTCCACTCTACCCACTGCAGTTTAATGTTTTACAGTCAGGGTTTCAGATACTCTCCTGATTTCATTTGACTTCTGGCAGAAGTTTAACACCATTCTACTTTCAGTGTTGTACAGCAGAAACCGTGGCCTCATTCAATTCTGGCTGACTGCACCAAAGGTATTTCTGAAGTAACTTTAGCGAGAGAAAAAAAAAGAGCTAGTATTAAAATGTAGATGAGCATCTTCTTTTACCTGATTGCAGTTTGAGTGGTCAGTGAGCTATAAAAGGCAAGTCAAATGTTGATTTACTGATTGTAAAAATTCTCCCACCCAAAGGTCTGTGTCTTTCCATAAGAGAAAATAAGGACATTGTGGTTGTTCTTACATTGATTTTTTTACTTCAGAGTCAATCCTGGATTTTTTGTTTGTTTCATTTTCTGGGAATTTTCTGGGAATTTTTGCACACATAGCAATTTTTCTAATGGAAGATGTAGGGGGAAACTTGTTCAGATGTTTCTTTTAAAGAATTTTTACAGCAATTCACCTGTAAAGTGTGGAAGACAGATGAAAAAGGAAATTGCTTATATTTTATGAAAGGTTTCTTATTGTAGGGAGGAAAAAAGTAGTTATGAGTCACCTAAAGTGCAGACAATTACCTTTCGTGGAGACTGGGCAGCAGTTTTTCAACCTTTTCCACCATGTGTCTCCCTAAAGTGTTCCAGTAGACTCCAGTAGGACAAAATTAAGCACAATGAATTTCACCCAGATTTTCAGTCACTTTAGTTACTGTGTCTTCCACAGTCTCAAAAATTTGAAGCTGACATGTCAATAACCTTTTGTGTCCATTGCCTACAAACTTTCCATTGGTAGGCTACTAATCTGAAGCTTGCCTGGCTGTATAACAACAGAAATTGTGTTATCTGATTGGCATTTCCTGACCAGACTGAAATGAGATGATTTACACACCTACATGAGCACATCACCGCTAACTACCCAGGCACTTGCGTCAACAGTCTCAGCAGAAGGGTTGAATGGACAAAGAGACTACACCAAAGGCACTTCTCCAGGTCCAGAGGAACACACTGGTGCTGCAGGCAGATGTTATCCATATCACCAATGTCTGGTCCATACCTTTTCTGTGGGATAGTTGGAAAATCATTTTTCCAGGCTRTGAGTCTGATACCTTTCATATGCATTATACCCAGTATCAGAAAAATGCACTTTTATGTTGCCTCCCCATTGAATGCTTTGATGATTGTTTAGCAAGTTGAAAGAATGAGGAAAAACAAAAAACCAAAAGACCCTAGAAATCTTTTGAAATCCCTAAGTTTTTGGTTTTTTTTTCTTTTGCTACAGAGGAAAATATTTATAATGTAACTGTTTAAAAACACCTTTAAAGCTTTATGGTTTTGCCTAAGTTGAATGAAACAAAGCCACTGAATATCTTTAACAGTGATATGGCTGTAAAGAGGGAAGCAGTTTTGTGTCTGTTGCCGATAAACTATTTATTTAAAAACTTGAACCAAAATAAAACAGCCTGAAAACCACAGATCCCCTTCAATGAGAAAAAAAAAAAAAAAGAGCTGCCTGTTCAGAATTAGTCTCACATTGTGAGCAAGTTCCCCAGAAGCTGACTATGGTCGATACTTCAAGTAAAACCTGGAGTCCTGTGCAAGCATAGGTGTGGACTCTGTGTYAGAGATTTTTGCTTCAGATGAGAGGTTCATTATGGGTTGGAAAAAAAGGAGGTTTGCCCTTAAGCCGTATATGCTTGAGTAGGACTCTAGGAAATGCAACCTCAAAATGRCTAATTGGAAGAGAATGCAGATGTTTTATTCAGTTGCAAATGCTGGCACCGCTATTTGGACGAGACACTGACAGGATTTCATTCTTTTGTGGATACAAAGCAGTGATGGAGTGAGCAGGCACTGACAGTGTTCGTGGAAATAAAGCAGAGACTGCGCACAAAAAATTTTCTACTGCCAATTTAGACATTTCACCACCTCAAGCTGAAATTTGCATGACAATGTAGAGCAAGGAACCATTCAGCAGCAGAGAAGTATGTCCCCCCTCAAAAACACCCACCTGCCCACATACAGATTTTTCTGTACTTCATGAGATACGCTTCTCTATTCTAATCCCCCTTTATGGCTCATTATAGCTCATTGTAACCCTCTCTCATATATTCTTTTCAGATTGGAAAACAAAGCAGGGCATCTTTAATATGCAGGGCCTGCTTCTGCTCCTGTTGAAGTAGTTGAGTTTTTAGTAGGAGTGGAAGCAAGTTTTTGAAAAGTATATTAAGTTGCATGGGAACCACCTGTACGGGATTGTCGACTGAACTACTCTTCAGGTMCTGAATCAATTCCATATGTAGATTAATGTTTGATGGTGAATGGGTAGATGTGGAYGTATGTTGGATTCATTTCAGGCACATTGCTTTGTACCTTTTCATTCATGCTGTCAGTCAGATCCTCGATCACAACTTTTTGCCATTGAAAGGGTGAGCAGTACGGAGTCTGCCGTTCGACAAAATAGTAAGTGCATCTCTAAGGCCTTGCTATCAGATCAAAAAGGTCATGGTCGCATGATATAAAACGTTGGTATGCTATAAATTCACACTGCTGGTTCAAATTTGTTCAAAAAYGTTGATGGATTAACTTTTTGCCAACAGATTCTCTGACAGATCAGCTATCACCAGTCCTGCAGCAGCTGGCACAAAGCCATCATAAGAGCATAAACATGACATAAAGTCTATATTGGGTGATGTGGCTCATTTAACAGAAAGGCACTTTGATCCGAATCATATTTGTACGGCTGGGTGATYTGGAAGTGCAACAGATTCAGTATTAATCACAGAACTGCAGCTTGTCTTCCTACGGTAAAAAAAAAACCGCAAAGGGAGTAAATAAAATACGCTCATGTCCTGCAAGACAAACAGCAYGCTACCTCTACATCGCGCTGCAGCTGGCAGCTCACTGGGCACCTCGGGAGCACATTCACCAAACAACAGCAGCTGAGCAGGGCTGCCCGACGTTGATTTGCCCCAGTTGCAGAACGTGATTGATGCCCATTCAACTCAGTGGAAGCAACTGATTTGCTAATTAGTTCCTCTTTTCAGCACATTTACAGAGTGCATATTCGTGGTGACGTGCTTCTTGGGAATAAGTTTCCATGGATTGGTTTCAATTCTTCATCACTGCTACTCGACATAAATGGAACGATCTGTCTTTATGGCAGTATCCACCTAAGAATTGAATGCTGACTCCTCTTTAATTTCTATTTGCTGAGACACTCACAATTAATATATTGTGTTATTCGTGTTTCCCATGCATTATTGCTTACATCAGAGATAGACCCCAGGACCCATGAACATGACAGGGGTCCTTATTTTGCCAAGGGCCGTATAGAAGTAAACACAACCRCTGCCCAACAAAAAGTGGAAATAGAGGAGTCATTTGTCTTTGCCGCGTCACAGTTTCCAGACTAGAAGGTTTAGATCAAACTGACATAGTCATCTGTCATGTGAATACACCCATGCTGAAAAAATAACATGGACTGATGATAATGAGACAGAAATTCAGAAAGATTATCGCATGTGGGCTGCTTCAGGAGCACAAGGTGAACAGAATTGGTTCAAAGCCAAAAAATTACAGGAGTGATTTTGATGAAAGACTGCTTGTGGCACAAAATTGGAATGAGACAACAGAACAGATGATGAGACAAAACTTTCCTGCACAAAATGTGAAATCGTAAGAGCACCGTGATGGGACAGATACAGGGTACCGCATTTTGCAAGGTAAATTAGAAGAGGAGAACCGCCAGGCAAAATTGCCCATTATTTAACAATAAACCAAAATTAATATTTTTCCATTCTAACATTTCAAATTATATGCCTAGTTCTTAATTACTTAACTGCTGTCTACTTGTATAATTACTTCTTAATTGTCAGAAAGTATACCTGGGTAGGCAAACAGAATTAAACATGGCTTTGGCACTTTTATAGAGTGTAAGGTTGTATACAAAGTATTAATAAAAACCTAATAGAGAGATAAATAATATTAATTGTGTCTTTCTTAAAAGAGAATAACTGAGTCACATTTTTTTGTTGCTTTGCTGGTTTCATTATCTGAGTATTCTTATTTTCAAAGAAGCATGAATGCAAAATTAACATCTGCGTTCTGAGTTGCCTTAAGTTTATTGAAAATTCTCATTTATTATTCAAATCTTCTAAGTGACAACTGGTGATGACTAAATTAATAGGTAACTTAGCAAGTGGATATTTGATAAACTGCTCTGAGAAGTGTGAAATATCTCTTTTCTCCATCTGTGGTGAAAACTTTAACTGAATACATACCTGAAAAAATTATGATTAAATAGAAGAGTATGTGAAGCTTTTTGGGGTAATGATTGAACACAGGACTTTTCTGAGAGAAACAATGGTCTCATGTCTCCTGTCATTAGTAAAACATAGTTTACAAAGTAAAAATATTGGTCAAATAGTAACGAGCTTTTAGGAAGAGTGTTTACTCATGGTTCATAAGGAACCATGAGTTTCTCTTGTACACTGCATTATTTTGAGTTTAACAATAAAGTATCTCTTTAGTCTAAAAATTTAGAAGGAATTACTTGCAAAGTGACCTTTCCTGTCAAACATATAAGGATAATAACAATACGTTATACTAATTATTCTAAAATACTTGTAATATAAATAAAGCAATTAGAGCAGAATTTTATCTAATAGAAACTAGAATGTCTTTGCATAGATCAGTTTATTCCCCCAAACAAAGTGTCCTACTGTTTTTAAGTGTGAGATCATTCCTTCACCTTCAAGGTAATGAAATGTTAAAAGTTCTTGCAGGGAAGTGGTGGAGTCACCATCCCTGGAAGTATTTAAAAGATGTGTAGATGAGGCGCTTAGGGACATGGTTTAGTGGGCATGGTGGTGTTGGGTTGACGGTTGGACTTGATGATCTTAGAGGTCTTTTCCAACCTTAATGATTCTATGATTCTATGATTCTATGATTCTAWGTTAAAAGGACGCCAAACCAGCTATGAATGAGAAGATAAGATAGGTTTAGGAGTTGTTGGTTTTTTTTTTTTTTGGTATAAATGAGAGTGGGTATGTTATAAAGTATTTAGATTTTTTTTCAAAATTCAGAACAGTGCCCTTTCTGGATGCACACACACACAGAGCTATCTCTATTACAGAGCAGGTTCCAGTTCCAGTACTTTTCTAAACAGCAAAGCAAGCACCAGCTATCGACTTGCAATCAAGAGCAGTATCCTTCCTGGCAGGGTGGCTAACCGTGGAAATATGACCTCGCTCTAGGCAGTTTTGCCTATTGTCAGAGTGACTGACAAGTCTATGAGTGTGATCTGCTCTTCCCTCGTTTGTAGTTGAGCCTTTTGATACACTTGGTAATGGAAGTTGATGTAGTGGTCAGCAGCGTCTGGCAGTGAGCTAGCACAACAGAAGACTCCTAAGTGAGGAAAAGCGTAAAAAGCTGTGTTAAATACTTGTGTGGGAAAATTAGGTTGGTTGATATTATGATGTGATATTACTATGTGATAGAGTTTTTTTAATGRCATTCTGCTAGACAAAAGCTGAATTATTGGTAAAAATAACAATATAATTGATMATTTAAATAATGAAGTATTTTTACACATAGAGTAATGCATAATATTCATCCACAGTAAACTTTACTGAGGTCAAACCTGTGTGATATCAGAGATCCATTTGACCAAGTCTGTGCTGTTCTATGCCTTGTGCAATATTAAGTTACTGAATTACAATATATTATGAACTCATCTATGAGCAACTCTTGTGTTAAGATTTACATTGCAAGTGCAGCTATGYGTAGAGAAATAATCTGCTCTTGGGAATATTTTAGGAGGACAGTCATTCAAAATCCATGTACTTTCATCCTCAGGTTGCAATCCAAGGACAGGACAGGACAAAAGGTAGTAGTAGTAGAGTTTATACTGAATTTTCTAAAGAGGAAAAAAAAAATCAATGCCAAATTTTACGTTTGAATTCCGAAGCAGAATCTGTCAGATTTCAGAAAGGGCTTTCCTCAGGCCAGGGAGGAGGCTGGTTTCCAACCCAGATCTCAACTTGAGGGCAGAGACATTTGGAAGGTGCATCAGATCCGAGGAACCTGCAAGGGGAAGGTGGAAAACCATCACCGTTGCTGCATGTTGCAAAGCATGGCTGCCAAAGGATCCATTCCAGCAAGCACTGAAAGCTTCCAAAGAAACTGAAAAAATCTTGCTTTCAGTCTTGACAAGACCAAAATCTCTTTTCAAAATGAAATTTCCAGCTATTCAGTTTTCAGTTAGTTTACTCAAGACATAACAGCTCTCGTTTCCTTCCCACACTTGTGATGCTGATACATCCCTGTTAGACCTCTGGTAGATCGAAAAGGGAGGAGGAGCAAACCCAACATGGAAAAAGTTGAGAAAAGAATTAATTTGCTGGAGTTCTCCATCAGAATAGGTTTAGAATAGTGAGCACTCAAATATTTTTATGACGTCTTCAGGCAATGATCAGATGGACTGTTAGCTACTGGTACTTTTACAGCTCAAAAACCAATGTGAAAAAACAATGTCTTTTAAGCCACATAATAGCTCCAGGAGCTGCCTACACTAATGCCTTAAATCTGCAACAGAAAATGAGCCTATTAATCAGTGAAGGAAAGGATTAGAGACTGTCCTGATTTTGTGCGGACGTGCATATCATTTAGCCTATTTTGTAGTGTAACTGAATAAAAGTTTATGACCCTCCAAGTTTTATTTTTTCAGAGCCCCAATTAAAGGCTGTGATATTCTGGTGGTTTGATCCAGAAAATAGATAGTCTCTGCTGCTGACAGCTAGCAAATGATCTACCAGATGCTTGGGATCTGCAGCTACAGAGCCCAGCCATGATTTTAGAGTGAAGAATTAAAATCTCTTCCCTTCAGCAGCTAAGAAATGCCTCATTAGTGCTATAAAGGAAGAACTGAAGGCACATCACTACTATAAATAGTACTCTACGTCTCTCGTTAGCTCAAGTCATTAATAGCCTTAGGAAGGAATGAATTGCCAGACTGATAGATATGTTTTTTACATCCAGAGAACCCGGTGATGTGGGTTGTTTGCAAATGTTCTCCCCGTTTTTCATCTGGCCTCGGCTTCTCCTAGACTCCCTACCAAAAGCCAAAAAGGCTTTTTTTTGAAAGTGAATATAAACTCCTAACTTACACAAAGGGAGACTCTTGAACAGAACAAAATCAGCTGTTCCCATGGTTAAGTTTTGTTTCATGTTATGAAAAACATTACCTATGTTCTATTCTGGTAGTATTTGTGCCCAAATGGGTACTTCCAAGATTTCCTCTCCCAAGCCTTATGCTAAAATTGCCTTGACAAATATTAAGCTCAAATTTCAGGAAGATTGTGCTCTTTTAAAAATAGGCAAAAAGTTAACAAAAATATGACCTACTGCTAGCTCCTTGGGAAAAGCACAGTTTAAGCATTTTAATAGGTTAGAATCTAATTTTATATATCAACAGAAATATTTTAGGAATGTGTCCCTCGGCTGCTGTATGGGCTGGGTGCCATTAAGAAATCAAATCATAGAAGAAAAGGCTCCAATCAACTGATGTACACATTCTATGCTGAATTTATGATATTCGGATGGCTTCTCCGTTTCATTCATTCTGATCCAAATTTGAAGTATGAACTCAGATCTTACTTAAAGTCAGTGGGAGTTTTGCCAGGCTAACAGTGGAGCTGAGATAATTAAGGACTTTGGGATTTGGCCTGTGTTGAGAGATTACATGGATCAAAACCCTGAAAGGACAAAACCCCTACTTAGCTCTTTCTGAGCCAGTATTATGTGGTTTGGCCCATGCTGTCTTTTTTTTTTAATGTCAAAGCCCAGGTTCAAGTCTAGAGAAATCCAAAAAGATGAAGGCAGAGGCTGAAGTGTTTTCCACTAGACTTCAGTGAGCCTTAAGCTTGTGGGACAGTAAGATATGTTATTTTATTCAATTACCTTAACCTCTACATTTAACAGCATGCATAAAGAATAACAAATTATTTCCTAGCCAGACCTTTTGTTTCTGTGGGTTTTGCTGATACAGCTTTAAGAGCCAGCCCAAAATATTTGGTTTCCAATGACTTCCCTGAAAGTTTTCCCCTTATTTTGTGAGAATGAACAATTTACAACATTTGAGTTGAAAAGATTTCTTGACTCCCATTTTCATTTATGTATGGAAAGGTGATCTAAAGTTCTAAAAAGAAACATACTTAGCTGAACAAAGCAACTAATGTTTTTTCACAGAAGAAATGGTGGAACCATTTAGCCATAATGAATTCATAAGTAAACTTCAAACTCCAGTGTGTTTATGTATCATATCCTACTAACAGACATTTTGTCAGTGATTTATAGCCAGCAAATACTACTTCAGAGCATGCTTACCATCCATAATTATTTTTATAACATACAGAGGATTTACTAGATTGGCAGGAACATTTGTTTTCTCTCTTTGAATAAATGCCTATACTGACATAATCATTCAACAGATTCATTTTCACCAAATGACTTTAAACCCAGAGTGCTTGTAAACTTGAAAACATTTTAGAATTAACACTTTAGCAGGTAAAGATTGCCTTCTCAAAGTTAGGAGAACACCTAACTATAGGAAAACTTACAGAGCTCTTTATTGCCAAAGGCATTTTTTCTAATATATCAACCTTGTTACCATAGAAAGTCAGTGAATGTAAAGGAATATTTCATGTGGGAGAAAGACATAAACTACTTACTCTTTTATGTTTATCAGCAAATATTAAAACCTACATATCAGGGTCTATCATTACCAATTTACGTCACTGTAAATTCATTGACTTGAGAAGCAACTCCACCTGTTTTCAACAGGGTAATGATTAGAAAGTGGGGCATTGACATTTTCTGCTTTATTTTTCTTTCTTCTTCAACCATTCTATGCATGATTTGCATCAAAATATCCAAGAATATCAGAAGATAAAACAAATAAGCTAAGTCGGCTGCAAAAGCTGATAATCTAAATGCATTACAATCAAAACCCCTTTGTACTAAGCCCACTCCAGAAAGCATGAATTCAAAGAAGGTTGCTTGAAGGTAAGTGAAGTAAAACTTCAACTTACGTGAAAGTAAGTTGAAGAGGTGCCCGCTGATACAGTGACTGAGAAAAGTGTAACAAACCCATATAACAGATTAAGACACTGTTCAAGAAATCCATCATACAGTCTCACACTGTATCTGAAGACTATCTGCAAGGTGCAAAAACAACCGAACCGAAACCAGACATAGACCTAGCTTAGTCCCTGTCAATAACTAGTAGTAGATAGCTAGGTATGAATACAAGAACAAGTTAAGTGGATAGTGATACTTCCCTGTGATGGATGCACTCGACCCCTTAACCAAACCAGCAGTAGTTTGGTACAGGCTCCAAAGGAGGCAAAGGCCTGAGCCGTAGCCAGGCCAAGAACTCCTCTAGTTCCAATCTGTTCTCTGAAAGCCCACAAAGGAGCAGAGTGACATGGTGAGCATCGATGCAGATGAGCTTGGAACACCGATCGTGCGATTAACGCATAAATAGCAGGTGGCTTTTCCAAGACTCATTTTTATCAAGGAACAAAGAAAGTTGTGGGTACAAGGAGTCTCATGCCTACCTTTCCATCACATGTAATTTGACTACAAGCAAACCACTTTGTTCCRTAAATATGACAGCCTAAGTCAGCCTTCTTTGAGCTCTCCCTGCTGGGCAGCGTGGCTGCATGGCRGTGATGTCCCCTTGGGCTGGGATGCCTCTCAAGGTTGCTCCTTGAGGCAGAGAGACCTTTTACCAATGGCAGATCTTTGGTAAGCAACYGATATAGTGCATAACCTTGTAGTATGGTAACTTTGATTTTGTCTTGGTAACTTTGATTTGTGCCTTAGTAAGTTTGATTTTGTCTTGGTAACTTTGATTTGTGCCTTGGTAACTTTGATTTGTGCCTTGGTAGTTTTGAATCATTGTTCAAATGATTGTGCCATACAGTAGTAGAGTGAACCTTGCCGTCAAACTTTGTTAAGTAGCACTTTTACAACATCATATTAAAACCACTTTTGCTAATAGCTTTGATGGTGATTCTTTAAGTGATCTAAATCACCCMTTCGCGACATTCCCTATGATACTTCCGTTACTCCACATGAAGGTTTCATTCATATGTAGGTTAAGGACTTCCAGCATCAGAAGCCCTGTTTTTCCTGCGGTTTAATTCTGTCGCTTTTTCCTGTTTCTTTTTCCAGAAGTTCCGCAACTTAATTACATCCTGTATGAAGAGCCACCTCTTTTTCTTTATTTCAAAGCTGCCATTTTCTAGTTTTATTTGATGTCCCCTAGTTCTGGTGTTCAAAAAGATCACGAACAATCATTCCTTATTTAYCTCTGCTCTTGTGAAACCCCAGCTGGAGTACTGCATCCAGTTCTGGCGTCCCCATGACAAGAAAGACACAGACCTGTTACAGCKGGTCCAGAGGAGGGCCACGAAAATGATCAGGGAGATGGAACACCTCTCCTATAAAGAAAGGCTGAGAGAGTTGGGRTTGTTCAGCCTGGAGAAGAGAAGGCTCCAGGGAGAYSTTATTGCRGCCTTTCAATATATAAAGARGGCTTATAAGAAAGATGGAGAGGGACTTTTTGCCAGCGCTTGTAGTGACAGGACAAGAGGCAATGGTTTTAAGCTGAAAGAGGGTAGATTTAGATTGGACATAAGGYAGACTTTTTTTATTATGAGGGTGGTGAGACACTGGAACAGGTTGCCCAGAGAAGTTGTGGATGCCCCATCGTTAGAGGTGTTCAAGGTCAGGTTGGACAGGGCTTTGAGTAACCTGATCTAGTGAAAGATGTCCCTGCCGATGGCAGAGYGGTTGGACTAGATGATCTTTGAAGGTCCCTTATAACCCAAACCATTCTATGATTCTATGATTCTATACCTTTTCTGAGCTGCTCATGTTTCTATAGAGCTCTGTAATACTACTATGAACCATCTGTTTTGCAGGCTGTAGGGTCTTTCTCTGTTTAGTAATTGCTTATTAGACC
>JAYKAV010003214.1:214060-229760 GCA_035582835.1 Phoebastria nigripes | reverse complement strand
GAGTCACCATCCCTGGAAGTATTTAAAAGACGTGTGGATGAGGCACTTAGGGACATGGTTTAGTGGGCATGGTGGTGTTGGGTTGACGGTTGGACTCGATGATCTTAGAGGTCTTTTCCAACCTTAATGATTCTATGATTCTATGATTATACAGACCTTTATTCATTCTTGTTCTTTCATCTGGATGACTCCCAGATACGTCTTTTTGGAGGAGAGATCAGAAATCCAGGCACAGTATTCACAAGACAGTGGGTTCACCTTGGATTTGTTAAGAAGCCTAATGATGTTTTGATCCTTAAYCCTCTACTAATTATTCTGAATATTTCAATTACTTTTCTGACAATGATTGAGCACAGAGCTGATACTTTTCATGGAATTATCTAATATAATCCAAGATCTCATTCCAGAGAACTAGCAGTAAGCTTTCAGTCYTTCATTATACTAGTCAAGTTAAACTCTTTCTCTCCGTGTGCTTTGCTTTACTTTTACTTGCACTGAATTCCACCTGCAGCTTAATTATCCTGTCATTCATTCTCAGCACTTCTTTCTGCAATCCTTGGCCCCAWTTTTTACTACTCACAGCACCTTAATGTAATCTGTAAATTCTGTTGTGCTCAAAATAAATTTCAATATTGTTGCTTAAATTGACAAACAACACAACTGCATAAAAATGTATCAGAAAATTTAACAGATGAAATGTGAAGGGCTAAGTTGGACTCGTGCTTCAGAGAGCATAGGGAGCAATTCTACGTAGATACAGAATGTTTCCTGCTTACCTGTTTTTTCCAAGAGAATAGAAATTCTGTTCAAAATTTGGACATAATGAATGTAATTATCTGATATTAGATAATCATATTATTCCTTCTATAAGAAGAACAATAATCTTTCAAAACAGTTTTACGAACTAACAAGCATATAGGAGACTGTAAAAAATGAAATTTGATAACAAATTATATTGTCAGGTCCTAAAATAACAATTACTCATGGAGAACCATTTCAAATCATTTTATAATGGCACAATTCAGCTGTAGTTTTGGATTATACTGAAAGTTGCATTTCTTTCAGATAAATATATTTTATCCWCTGATGGGTAACAGTTTTGATAGCAAAATAATTCCAGTCTGCCTGTCACAATATATATAGAATTAGATAAATGTGCTTGGTTAGAAAAAGACAAAGAAAACAAATGCATGAGCGTATTAGCATAACTTTGGTTTTAAGGTTACAATGGCTATTTCCTTAATTTTCATTGAAAAAATATATTTATTTATTTTTATTAAACRGTAGTCCCTTGCACCTGACAATATCTGGAGATGCAATCTAGTAGTGGAAAATTAAAACGTGCAGTTTCAGCTACAGGGGCTTATCTTCAATAATGGAGCTATCCAAGCAAAACTTTCCTTTATTGAGAGTTTCACTAGCGGATGGTCTCTGTCCAGAATGAAAGCCTACTGAAGTAAGAAACTTCTTTGCTGATGATCTCCCTGAAATTTTTCTATTTATGCCCCACCTTCTAGACTCATTAAATTTCTGGAGGTGCTCTTTCCTATCTGTTCACCATGAAAGCCAAGTAATGCATAGTAGACATTGTCATTTATGCTTGACAATATTTTATACAACTTTTTTCATGCTCTTTGCCTGACTATTAAGCAACTACACAGATTATACATAAATAAAAAAATCAGGTTTAAATAGACTGCTGATTTAAACCAATATTTTCATATGCTTAAATAAATAAAATTAACATACAACTTACGGCTTGAAGTTGATGGGTGGCTCGGTCACACTCAGTGTGTTTGGAATAAAGTGTGATTTAGATTTTGAAAAAGATAATGATTTCCTGATAAGGTGAGGGGGAAAATTTCTCCTGTTACAAGTATACTTGACATGACAAGATATTAGCTCAATGCACTAATGTTTGAAGTACTGGAGAAGCAAGCAGAATAATACTGAGAAAAGCTCAAATGAGAATGGCATTATTTTCCCTTGAATTTTTTTACCAAAAAAAAAGTGTTGTAATAAACAGCATTCACGTTGAACAAAATACTCTGGGCTGATAAACTCCTGCAGGCTTGCCTTCAGGGTCCCTGTTGTTCATAGTGGGCATAGGAATCAAACCCAGCCCCTGCTTTCCTCACATCCATATTAAATGAACACAGAGAAGTACAGACACACAATCACGCCTACACATATGTGTTAAACCGCGGGTTATGCTCATTTCCAAAGAAGTAGCACCAGGTCAAATAAAAATCTTTCTGAAATGTTCATGCGCCATTTAGTGGTATTTTTCTCGGAGAAAAAGCGTCTATTTACATGAACCTAATTTACTGTAGATGTAAATTTGGTAATAGCACTTGAGGCTAAAGAGTGATCTGAAGCTAGTAATAAAACTTTAAGTAAAATTATATAATTAAAGCTACACTGAGAACATGAAACAAATATATGTGTATATCTCTATGTATGTGATTAGATACTATGTCCATCGTTACCTAGTAGACATATGAGCTACCAAAATAAAATGTAAATGCTGTCGTGCTGCATGAGGGAGAGAATTAAATCTTCATAGCTGGATCTACTAGAGATGCATTGAAATCAATCTCTTTAAAAGACATTTTAAGGACATAAACAAGTGTTGTATATACCCAGGGCAAAATTAAACATAAAAATGTATTGCCTCTGAGGCAGAACAAAATAGTTTCTTGCAGTGAACAATATTGCAGAGTCGCAGCATGGGTTTTGAATTCTATTTCAGCGAAGAGGCTCTGAAAAAGAAAAACACATTAATAATAAGCTTCTGCCTGTGATAATGGAAGTTTTGAAATTCTTGATTTTAGTGTGCCACGTAAGTGAGGAAAATCTTCATGGCTTTTTTTTCCTTCTTTTTTTTTTTTAATGCAAAGCAACATCTTATTCTCTATACTGTTGGTGACCATGTTGTGATTTTATTTCACTTAGTAGACAGCTAGCAACAAAAAAGATATGAGCTCACTCATCAGGAAATGTTTCTCTTTTCCTCTCTTCTTCTTCTTTTCCCCCACCTTTTCCCCATCTAACCGAGCTGATGCCTTACATTGCACCCGGCAATACATAACTTTACTGAATCAAATAGAGAGAGAAATAGCAATTCTTTTTAATATGAATCCCATATGGGAAATCTGAATCTTTGTCAGATGAGAGCATCATAAACAATATGACAGCACAGAACTACAGCATATTTCCATAAAACCTTGTAATCATTTGCCTTTTATTTTACCTTTGGGTATACATGCCCATTATAACCCTTTCCCCACCTGTGCACTGCCAGTGAATGACTCTTCCACTGGAAGAGGTGAGCAAGCATTTTCCCCCTCAGACTCGGTAGAATCATTAGCACTTGGATGAACTCACATGTAGATGAGTTATTTGAGAATGAACACAACCTCTGAGAGTTTACAAATCCCAAACGTTTAGTCATCTTGCAACAGGACATAGGAAACAGTCAAACCAGAATTCTTCCAGTTTCTTTATTGTAGCACCAGGATGGATGGCTTGAGTAAAGTATTTATTTTACTTGTTTCCTAATGGCAGTTTGTCTGGTGTGCAAGATAATGAAGGAGAGGAATTGGAATATACAGAAGAAGAGCTGAATACACATAATCATCATGGAACTTCACACTGTGATATATTATCTTGATGTTGTACAGCAGATGTACTATATTTACTTTAATATCTTCAAAACAGCATGGATGCAGCATTGTGCATTCTACAGTCCCCATAGGAAATCATTCTCATTTTCCATAATTTTTTCTTTTYTAAAATCTTGGAAGACTCTCTTGCTTTTATATCCATTTCTCCACTCCACCGCATCATTTTTTTCCTTTTTTAGAGTCACTGTAACTCCTTTGAGAAGTGTCATATTCAGTGTTCTTCCACTGATGAAAACTTGAATTTTAATTCTTATGAAGCATGCTATAATGGATCCAACAAGGAAAATAATACACACTGTGTGATTAAGCTTGCTTTCRTCCCCCAAAAAAAGAAATTTTCAAGGTCTTAATTTACAGTGTTCATTTATTTGATTTTGTTTTTTTAAGATGTCTTTTCCATAGTTTGAGTCCTGTTTTTGTATTTGGCTAGTTAAATGCTTTGCATCTACACTCCTTCTGCATGCTGTACATATTTCCCTCAGGAATACTAGTGTCTGCTGGTGGGAAATAACTGCTGAACAGCAGCTTCCTTTGTGCTGAGCTAATTTAGGAAGGTATTCACCTTGCCCTCAACTTTGTTAAACCAACTAGTGGTTGGAGGTTTTGACCTTTTATTTCTAAATATAAAAATAAAAATGTCAATGCAGCTGTAGGGAACCGATTAGAAAATTGCCTTTCTTAGGAGACAAGAGAGAATGACGAAGACCTAAGTAGAGAAGATACGTATTAATTCTCCCTTTTCTTCCTCTTCCTATTTATAGCCGGGTAAGAGAGAATTATAGACTCATTGCATTTTCTGTCTAGTGTTTAGCAATCACGTGGAAGAATATAGTCAAATTCTTATAGAAGATGATCTCAAAGCATTGTACGTTGTACAAATTAATTAAATCCAATAAGGTCCATGAAGGATCAGTTTCTGGGACTCCTGAGGCACTTTGGCTTGATTCCCTAGTTTAGTTTTATTTGGTAAATGGTGGAAAGTCATGCTAAATTAGAGTTGTGAGGCATTAACACAGGACAGGAAAAAGCTATTGTAGCAAAGACAAAACAGACCAGAAATGGGCAGGATTTTTAGTTGTAGAAGCAGTGTGGAAAAGCCAACAAACAGGACTGGGAAGGGATTTGAACTGTGGTCTTGAAAAGAKATTTCAGAGTGCACTAAAACAACAGAAATCCTGAGTCATTACACCTGATTTCTTTCTCTCAGGAGAGGTGATATCTTGACTACAAGGAAYAAGCAGCAGCTAACCGTGGGCATGGAAGGAATGATTTTCAGAGGTTGCAACAGAGGTGAGCCTCAGAGGAGATCACGAAAAATTCCCTAGAGGGCCTACTGTCAACTTTTGCGCTAATATGAGAATTAATAATCTGTACATTTGCATCTTTTCTGTGGTCCATTTTCATTGCTAGGTTGTACATGGAGACTCCCTCATGTTGGTGAGATGGTAACTTCAGTCTAATCCTAAATTAGAATGCATTTTACACAATATATTTGAAGTTAGCATTTTCATTACGAATATTTTTTTCTAAATACAGAAGATTCACACATTTAAAGTTTTATTTTAAATTAATGAATCCATTAGCTCAGGAGGCTATGCTTGGTGAAACCTTGGATGAAGACTCCTTGAGTCCAAGATGAACTAATTGCATTCAAGAAGAACAAGATCTTACCTAATTTATGACAGTCTGTGAAGGGCCCATTTGCCCCATGAAACTCCTGACATGCTTTATCCATGGTCTATTTTTAAGGGAGAGAAGGCATCAGTGTTTTCCATAAGACAAGGAACCCTTCATCAGTTGGTTTCCTCATTTATTTATGTGCTTTATCTCAGACATCTGCAAAACAAGCAGGAGGCAGAAGCCCATGCCATTTAATAATAAATGACTTGTATCCTAGAACATGTTGTGTCAGAAACTGGTGTACAAACTTTCTGCTGTCTCCTCCTAAGTATTTTGCTCCATAAGTGCATCTGGAAGTTTGGCTGTTTCCAGGGGTTTTTTTTGGAGCTTACATTCATTGACACTATAACGAAAACTTACATAGTTCATTACTGCTGTATGATAAGTCTAGGCAAAGAGTTCATTTGTCTAGGCAGGAATATATGAAATATATGAACCAAGGACCAATTTTAATGTCGTTCATGAGACAAGAAGGTCTGTATATACCAACAAGCACCCAATATTCAAAGACAAATATTTGATATTTGTCAGAAGAAAAGCAAAATAAATCGTTTAAAAAAGGCTGAAGATTTGAGATAGTGTCAATAGATCATACACATACATAGAAAATGCATGGCTGAGCTGGACAGTTATAGATTTTCCAGTTCAACACTTTGTCGGCCAACAGGATAAGCGTTTTAAACACATTACAAGATTTCTTTGATAAAATACTGCATTATTATAGAGGAAACCTGATACCATTTTGTGCATCAGCTTAAAAATTGAGTTTGTTTTTCTTAAATTTATTAATAGTAACCCTTCTTCCAAAGTCATTTGGTTCACTTAGACTCTCAATATTCTTTCTGTTCGAAAGCCATGTGTACAAGCATTATTGTGCCCTGGACTCTCACCATTTGCAGTAATCTCTGCAACTGCCAATATTAGTGAAACCCCTAAAAAAGAAACATCATCCTTTCTCACATTGCATGGATTATAATCTTTCTTCACCATTCCCTCAACCAATTCTTGTCTTGGCTCAGTCCTTGATCGTAGCTTAGGAGTGGGGACTCAGCTGCTCATGGGGATTGTAGGACCACAAACAACACACAGGAAAAATATTCTTGTGTGGGCAAAATGTCCTTCACGGTTGTCTCTATTTAATCTCATGTTTTTGCACAGATTGAAAAGCAAGTGCTATGGCGACATGGCACCCCAGAAAGAATTGAGTCAGACAACGGGACCCATTTCCGAAACACCCTCATAGACACCTGGGCCAAGGAGCATGGCAYTGAGTGGGTGTATCACATCCCCTATCATGCACCAGCCYCYGGGAAAATVGAACGATRCAATGGACTRCTRAAAACTACGCTGARAGCAATGGGTGGTGGGRCATTCAAGCATTGGGATACACATTTGGCAAAAGCCACCTGGTTAGTCAACACCGGGGGATCTGTCACCCAAGCTGGCCCTGCCCAGTCAAAACCCTTACGTACTGTAGATGGGGATAGAGTCCCTGTAGTGCACATTAAAAATATGCTGGGGAAGACAGTCTGGGTTTCTCCTGCCTTGGGTAAGGGAAAACCTATTTGTGGGATTGCTTTTGCTCAAGGACCTGGGTGCACTTGGTGGGTAATGCGAAAGGATGGGGAAGTCCGATGTGTACCTCAAGGGGATTTGATTTTAGGTGAAAATAGCCAATGAACTGAATTGTATGATGTTAATTGCTATATAATGCTGTATGTCACCACTTCTATGGTTGCTATATGTCATATCAACAGTATTGCAGTAAGAATCACCCAGATTAATGAAGAAGGAACTCTGATGAAACCAAGCAAAGTGCAACAATGATAGAACCGGACGAGCGCAGCGATAATGGAACCAGAACTGGCTTCAGCATGCAACAATCCAACACCACACACCATCTCTCCTGCCCTGAAAGACTGCTATGACAGATGGAGCCCAAAAGTCATGGACTAAATGAACTCAATGGACATTTTAGAGGGATGGCCCATAGACTAAGGGAATGACATCTGTGTATATATCGAAGGGCAGGAAAAATGATGATGATTCATTGGAATGTATTGGAAAATGTGAGACCTGAGCCTGACGTAGGTGGTATAGAATAAGGGGTGGATATTGTCCTGGTTCTGGCTGGGACAGAGTTGACCTTCTTCCCAGTAGCTGGGGGTGTGTGCTGTGTTTTGAGTTTGGTATAATAGGAGCGTTGATGRCCCATTGATGTTTTGGGTGKTGCTGGGTGGTGCTTGCACCGGGCACTTTTCGGCCTCCCATGCCCTGCCAGGTGCATTGGAAGCTGGCGGGGGGAGCACAGCCGGGGTGGTTGACCCAGCTGGCCGATGGCGTATTCCATACCATGTAACGTCATGCTCAGTATAAAAACTAAGGGTGTGTGGGGGCTCTGGGTCCCGGGACGGGCTCTCGTGTATCGGGCTACGCATCGGTTCGGCAGGTGGTGAGCAGTTGCATTGTGCATCACCTGCTTTGTATATTCTGTTGTTGTTGTTGTTACCACTGTTATTATTACTGTTCTACTTTGTTTTATTTCAATTATTAAACTGTTTTTTATCTCAACCCACGAGTTTTCCTACTTGTGCCCTCCTGATTCTCTCCCCCATCCTACCAGAGGAGGGGGGCGAGCGAGTGGCTGCGTGGTGTTTGGTTGCTGGCCAGGGTTAAACCACGACGAAAGCGTTGAAGTATTTGTTTAATTGTGGTGTATCTCATGTTGGTATTTCATCAAGAAGGTGTTATTTTATACATTTACTTTAACTTTCACTTTTTTTTTTGGGGGGGGGGGTGTATTGTGTAGAAGTAAAAAAATTTAGCCAGATACTAGTCCAAACTAGTATTTCAAAATCTCAAAGCCTTTTTCAGACACAAAACCTATGTCCCACTCATATTTGCCACTCCTACATTTCATCCTAGCTGCCAGCTAATAGCTTAAAGAATAAATTACAAAGTGCAGCTACCCCAATTATAATGTGTTATTATGAACAGAGGCTCTTCTACATGTTAATAAGTGTATAGGCTTAATTAGACTGTTGATAAAAGACCTATTTGAAGCTTGCTGAATTCTTAAAATTATTACTCTTACAGACCTCAGTGGACTTCAAAAAAACTCTGACTTGATGTCTGGGGAAAAAAACCTCACTGTTTGGTATATCTGGTTTCTGTGATAGCTGGCTGATTGAGGGCAGGGACCACCAGGTCTTTTTGGGGTGAGCTTTTCCTTGGAGAGATCGAGGGCTACAAAACTTGATGTCAGATATATGCAATCAGCTTGCAGCTGTAGTCTCCCTCCTTGCACCCAGACAGCCCAGCAGAAAATCTAGCCAGCAGATATTTGAGGTCTACTGTATGGTTTTTTCATGCATCAGGTTAAAGTATGTTGCTGCTATTTTGTATGACAGGCTGCTGGAGGTTAAGCATCATGATTTTGCCAATTCGCTTAGCAACAGCTGTGACGACTATATAAACTACTATAGTCCTTTTACTGTCTGGCCAAATGACTAAGCCAGGGTGATTCATATTATGTGTATTTATTAAGTTGTTTACATAATAACCAGCCAAGGACTCTAATAATGAGGAGAAACTGGATTCATCCATATGGCATTTACTCTACTCCAGTTACTTAAGGTAGAAGCATTAACAGGAACTTCAGCAAATATAATTGCCAACCTTTCTTAATCTAAAGACTTGATAAACATAAATTAAGGAATTTTTAGCCTTTGAAAAATGGTAAATTGACAGGCACAGTGAATAAAACCTTTCCAGTGTACCCACAAAAAAAATGCTAATTTAAATAACAGGTCTGGAAAGAATGCCAATCCCAGTGGTGCAGCATAATTTTATTAAAATACTGCTTTTAAGGCAACAGACTACTACTGTTTGACCTCCATGTTCATTAACTATGATCTTCTGATGAAGCTTCCTATTAAAATTCCAAAGAGCTAGTGAAAAAGTGGAGGAAGGTGTAAAGAGCTGTGAATGGTACAAATAAGTGCTTTGGAGCACTTTGAAACAAGATTTGAAGCACAGAGTTTTCAGGGAGAATTTTTATAAAAAGCAGAATTCTATCGTGAGAAATATAATGGAAATTATATTTTAATAACATTGATTTTTCAAATTTTAAGCTGATATTTTCTTTTTGAGTATTCTGTCAGTATTAAAAGCCAAATAGGTGATATGAAGTAACTACACTAGACACAAGATGAGCTTTTGCTTGTTAACATAAGACCTCTCAACAGGATTGTGTGCCATGCCATCCGAGGTTTGCAGTTCAGTCAGTGCCAACCTATGCATTATTCAGAGCTGTAGATCAAGCGACCTCTTCTAACTATTGAATCTATATTCACTGCAGTCATTTTGAAATTGAGTTAGAAAGGAAAGGTAATTCTGGGTTTGGTGCATAAAAGGAGGCGATTTCCATTCTTTCAGTTTGCCACAGCAATTTCAGTGTCATCAAAGCTGACAGTTAGAGAAGGAAGGATTTGATATAGAATGGTAGGGAAATATCTGGATAGGACCGTAAGTGGTGACTGAATTCACCCTCATGTTCAGAGGAAGGTTTCTCTGTGACTATGCAATTCCGGGCAGATTTTTGTCCTAATAGATTTAAAACAATACTACAAATTTTCTAGCCTTCTTAGAAAAGTAATTTATTATCTTCTGTTATCTTTGCTTTGAGCAGAGTTTTCCTGCTTTCCAGCCTGTAGCATCTTTCTGTGATTTCAGGTTCATTAGTTCTTATGCTCCCTGCAACGGATGTGGGACAGAAAGAGTTCCTTTTTTTATTTGCTGCCCTTTGTTACGTTGGTGAAGCGTGCATGTAATGTCTGTTTTATCATCAGATGAAGTGTTGTGTTAAGCATTAAGGGATGTGGGCAAGTGACTATGTTGTGGCCTGAGCATTTCCCTGGTAACTGGGTGAGGGGCTGTGGGTCCTGGCATGGATCTTAGATGGGTTTAGAGCCCATGCTGATATTTGGAGGATGTGTGAATATGAATATTGGGTGGGATACACCAATATTCAATACAAGGATCAGTAAGGAAAGAGAAATYTTGTTAAATTTTGAAATTACTGACATTATTGCAGCTCTTTAAGGGGTCAAAAGGGCAGATATGAAAGAAAGACCCTTTTACAAAGTGCATTAATGAATCAGATGAGTGTGCTGGTGATGGCTATGAAATATATGTGCATTTTTACTGGAATGTGCTGGGTTTATAGCATGATTTTGGAAGACTAATGAGCAAAGCTATGGCTGTCAGATGATCAATAAAAGATGAGAAGGTTTTTAGGATTAGCATCAGAAAACTGTTAAAGGGCAGCAGAAGAGAAAGAAAAAAAAAATACAACTTTCATATGACTGTAAAATGGACAGATACACAGAGGAGCTATTGCTCAGCTGTTGCTTTTCCTTCACTTCCTTCATGTTTTCTCTCTGCATCATTTTCCCCCTGCTCTGAACATTCAGCATGAAATGACTTTTCATTTACTCAGCCGCTAAGACTGGTGGAGACACCAGTACAATTTCTTGTCCTGCCTTGGTGCTGTTGTTGAATGATTCCACGTAAGTGAACACTACTTGACATAAAACAATTGTCAAAAAAAGATAGAGGAGAAGAGGAAAAGAACATTCTGACTGGTAACAAATTCCATCAAATACCTTATTTGAACCATCTGAAAAATATTCTGATTATAAGATGACATTGAAAGCTATGACATACACTCAGTGTCTCTCTTTAACACTTGAGGGTATTGCTTAACTCTCCATTTAGCAGAGAAAACTGTGTTGATCTATTGTAAAAAAGGATTAGAAATCAGAACAAATTTGCTAAATAAAGCCTTCTAGCTCCTCAAAGCTAATTGTATGTGTTTATTCTGAATGTGATCTAGTCGTGATTGTCCACGTTGTAGTGCAGCAGATATGAACGCATGTATTTCAACCAAAGAGGAATAATAAATGATTAATACGTTCTGATACCAAGCCAGAACTTTTCAAGTTAAATAAATCTTCATTGACTGATATGAACTTAGAATCAAAGTTGATTTTCATTAATGTAAATACTAATTAACACCACAGAAGTCTGTGTTTGCAATGAATGTAATAAATTAAAATAAGGGTTTTATTTGAACCACTCTGTTTCTGTGAAGAATTGTAGCTACACATAATATGTATCTCAAAAAAGAAGCCATCATCAGAAGCAAAAAATAGTACTTTATTCTATTTAAAAAGTGTTTGAAAATGTTACTGATATTTGTGTTTGTTTTTTTAAGGATGGGACAGGTAGAGAGGAAGCTGGGATAGTGCCATGTACCTTCCCCTGTTAATTTTCTAGGGTTTGTTCAGGTATAATGAGTGTTGGTCCAAAATTTCTGTCACCTCCAGCATTTCCCTGAGAGTGAATCCTAACGGAGAGAAAAAGCCTTGCTCCTGTCACTGCTGATCCTGTTACCCATGAAGGATGCTCAAGAATAAATGAGTCTAGCAATGGGGATAAAGGACAGAATTTTTAAGGAAAATTTAGAACATTAATAAATGCATTAAATGATATTCATTACTATTTAATCCACAAAAAGGAGCCAGAAAATGCTGATCAGCACTGAACATGATTGTCTGTAGTGTTCAATTATCAAAGCAGTCCCTGGAACAGATCTGGCTGAAGTCTTCGAGGACTGTCCCCAACCATTGCCAGGCGTGGAGCAAGCAGCACTGGGACCAGTGTTTCCACTGTCTGTTTAGCTGTGGACATGCTGTCTTGGAGAGGTGGACACATATTTAACATGGACACAAATAGTTCTGTGGCAGTTGGCTTTAAGTCAAGAGAACACCCATAGACATATTTAATTTACAAGTCTAAATTTAGCCGAAGTGTTTCAGCATGACTCTGGGTAAAACACAATTATTGCTCAGTCTGGTTTAACAAAATGAATGAACTTTGATATTAGGGGAAATGTTCCTTTTTAAATAAGAGGAAGGGATCATCTGGTTAAATATTAAATGAATATTAAAGTGAAACAGCTCCCTTCTGGGTGTGAAAATGGAGTATTGATAATGTGGATCCCAGACCTCTATAAAGCTACAATTCACTGTAGGCTTCAGCTCTTGAACAAATGGCAATTTAAGTATTAGGCAGCAAAATATTGCAGATGCTTCAGTACACCTCTGGGAGATGCTATACTTATGGCAAGTCAAATATAAAATAAATGTAAGGTAAAACCAAATAAAACCCCAGGAAATAAAGTTACAGTTGAGCTGCAAAAATCAGGCAGACTTCTATGGCACTAGCCAAATATTCCATGTGATATCAATTTGATAGGGATGCACAAATGCCGTGAAATTACATCCATACAGAGAGCAAGGACAGTCCTTCCCAAGTGGATCAAACTGCTGCCAGAAAGTTTACTGAACCAACAGTCATTAGCTCCTAGCTGGATGTGAACAAATTTTCATGAAGCTGCTGTTGTTTTAGAGGTGTCCTCCAGGGCTCAACCAGCAAACTTTGGAGGTGACGGTACAATGAATATAAACCCAATGGATCTCTTAGACACTTTTATAAACTGTAGGGTTTTCTTTTTTGTTTTGTTTTAATTAAGGCTGAGAATTATATACAACAGAAAGACATTATGAATACTGATTGGTGGGAAGAAAAAAGTTCTTTGGTATTTACTGTTAATGCAGTTCCTACTGTGATACTAATGATGAGGGAAGTAAAATAATCCGTGGAAAATTTATAAATTAGTAAGTCCCCTTATAGATTTTCCTGACACTTGTTTGTTTACAGAAAGCATTTGTTCCTTGTTTTCACTTCCTCAGCTGAGCCCAATATGATTTTCAGAATTAACAACAACAGTATTTAAAAACTAATATCCTCAAATAAAGTCTCATATTTTCATGTGCCAACTGTCAGTATATCCTGTCAAGGATTAAATGGGTTATTGAACAGGGATTAAAAAATTCTACTTATTCTGAAGTAGCCATAATATTATGCGTTTGGACAACTAGTTTCATTTATGCTAAACATAATAATATTATACAAGAGTAAAAACTAAATCTACACTAGAGAAATATCACAGTATTAATACTGTTYGTACATAGCAATATCATCATATCTCATCCTTGCCATAGGTAGGAGTGTTGAGATTGTTTTCTTTCACTACATGTTGAATAAGACCATATTTTATATTTCTTGAACAGCTGTTAACCTGCCCACCAGACTGTTCTAAACAGAATGAGCCTTTTACTGAAACCTGAGGTCTGAAAGTTTTTCTTCTGTTTCCTGGTTTAACACCGCTCCAGTAGTACTGATTATTCTGAAATGCACAAATACGTCAAGAGAGAAACTCAACAGTCACTGAAAGGGCATCAAGTGTCCTACTTCAGCTATTTAAACCTTTTAGCTTTGGCAGTCACTAGCTATGCATCATCCAAGTTTACTTCATAACAACATCCACAAAACTAGATATTGGTTTCAAAGATTTTAGGAACAAAAATGTAGTCTCAGGCAAAACAGGTTTGGAAAAGCAAAATTTAAGAAAAGAAGATCCTTCAAATCTGATTCAGATGAAACAGGCTAACAGCCAAATGGTCATTTTGCATTAGAAACCTCTTCTTTACTTGTCCTTGTTGACAGAATCACAGAAAATAAGGCTAACAAAGGCTTCAAGAGGTTATACAGGCTGAAATACAGTACTTTAAGGGAAGTAAATACTACCAATGGTGTTGTCTTCAAACTGTCTCCACCAATGTTTCATTGTTCTTTTCCTAACTTAGTTACCCCTGGCTGCAGATTAAGCCCATTACTCTTGTCTTACCTAAGAAAAGATTTTTTTTCCTGCTTTTTGCAGCTTATTACATATTTGATGACTGTTCCCATATCTTCCTTTAGTATTCCCTTGCCTAAGCTATCTCAGGTCTTTCAAGCTTCCCTTGTAGGTCATGTTTTCTAGATGTCTAATTATTTTTTATTACATATTTTTCTTTTTTATATTTCATTAAAAATGTGAACGCACCTTTTCATTATAGAAGATTATTTCTATTCTACTGTCAGCTTTCTTCAGGGAGAAGAGATGGAGTAATTCTTCACCTGCTCTATTCACTTCCCTTACTATTACCTTATTCTACTTGTTTCATTATTTTAGATTTATTCTGTTATAACTGCTTTTGATTCTTTTCTAACCCCTGCCGTCTTTACCAGCCATCCGTGGATGACTGGGTCTCTTTTAAAGTTTCCTTTTCTATTAAAGAAATCTGAGTAGTAAGCAGTTTAGTGTGCCTGATATACAATAGCTTTCACAACTTGGAAAATAAATTTGAAAGGGTCCTTTCTATCACTGGGGAAGAAAAGGCAGAGTCTGTCAGAGAAGTGAAAGTTCTGAAGATGTATATTTTATATCATTTTATTCCCCTTCACACTCAGGATATTGCAGAATTTGTATTTAGGATACCAAATGGGGAGTAAGGCTTAGAGAAAAGCCTATTGAATGGAAGGCAAATAAAACTCACGTGTAGACTGAAAAAGCAAGATGAAAAAGGAGAGAGAGCTGGGAAAGAAAATATTTTCTTCTCCTCAGCAACATTTAGATATTTGAAGATCTTTCTCATGCTGAATCTGAAAACCTTTCAGAAAAAACTCTTTCAACATACTCCTTTCTCCCTTCCCCCCAGAAGTCAATCGTCCACTGAGCAGTAAGGGGGCAGTAACTCTGGTTCAGAGAAAAAAGACAGAAAAAAGACTTAAAGCTTCAGGTCCTGGACTGCTGTTGCCTGACATGGCATAGTTTGGTGTGGCATGGTGAACCATGACATGCCTGTCAGGTTTTACGTCATCTCCCTCTTCAGAAATTTCATTCTGGCCTTGAGGATACCCTTTATGGCTGAAGTTTCAGCAACAGTGCTACACGTTCATTCAAAACCTCAATTTTCATTATTAAGTGCTGATTCAAAATTACGTTAGAAGACTCCCACTAGCCATGAAGAGTAGTTTGATAAAGTGAAGTGAAGGCAATAGCTTTGGGGCTTTCAAAGTAATGAGCCACTGTGAGCATAATATTCTGTCATGGGTTGGGTTAGATGTTATTGAAACTGGTAGGCGTAAGAGATACCCTCCCATCCAAGCTGAATGGCAGGGTTGTGCATTGTTTGGAGCTGGGAAAAGAGAGGCCACTCTCCAAATCACAGTTGTACATGGCAAGATGTCGTGGTTTAACCCCCGCCAGCAACTAAGCACCACGCAGACGCTCGCTCACTCCCCCCCGGTGGGATGGGGGAGAGAATCGGAAGGGTAAAAGTGAGAAAACTCATGGGTTGAGATAAAGACAGTTCAATAGGTAA
>JAYKAV010003214.1:202462-213850 GCA_035582835.1 Phoebastria nigripes | reverse complement strand
CAGTTGGGTCAGCTGTCCTGGCTGTGCTCCCTCCCAGCTTCTTGTGCACCTGGCAGAGCATGGGAAGCTGGAAAGTCCTTGACTAGTAGACTACTTAGCAACAACTAAAAACACCAGTGTGTTATCAACATTCTTCTCATACTAAATCCAAAACATAGCACTATACCAACTACTAGGAAAAAAAAAAAATTAACTCTATCCCAGCTGAAACCAGGACACAAGATTAAATACACCCTGTGCCATGTGGACAGATGGTTTTCCATTTTTGTCGTTAACAAATAAAATAAGTGAAATCAGGTGCACTGACTGAAGGTGTGGTGAGACAGTATAACTTGAGAAAAGTGGAAGAAAAGAGCATTGGAGCAGGACAGCCAAGAGCACTGCAACACATAGCTTAGGTAAACTGTGCTTACTTCTATGAACACTTAGAGCTAATATCTCTGAAGGATCCTACTTAGATCAGACAACTTCTTTTTCTTTCGGAAGCTGGATGAACATCTTTGACATATGCCTTACATCTTTGTACTTGCTGTAAATACATTTAACAGAATACTACACATCATTTACAATATGAACTGTCTTTGAGTCTCTATGTATTTCACCCAAATGAAATTAGAAGTCTTTTCAGAATGATCTTGAGACAATTTTTTTCCAAAATGAATAATATAGTGGTCTAAAATATTAAAAAAGTATTTTGTTTGACTATGAATTATTCAGGTAAATATCTAATCAGAGACCTTATATTTATGAATTCTGTGAATGGCATCATCATGCATTGGTACCAAAGAAAGAAAAATAGCAAAAGATTGCACTGTGATTAAACAACACTTTTTACTCGAAACCCAGAGTCAGATATAAGGTATGAAGTAAATATCATGGAAGTCGGATGTTTAAAAATGACCTGAGTGAAATATAATATTCTTAGCCAAAAGAAGAGTAAAATGGTGAGAGTTCCGTGAATGTTGTAGATGCCATAGGATGTACCATGCTAACCTAGGACCATGCTGGTAACTTGTAATTGTAACCTTGTCATTTATGAATTTGTTGACCAGAATAAAAGTGACACTGAACTACTTTAAATTGCCATTGTGACTCTTTTTAGTGCCATATGTCATAAAATTTCTGCTTTCTGCATGGACTCTAAGGGGTGTTATTAAGTGATGACACTGACAATACCATTTCATCCTGTCTCTACAGATCTCTATCCTTCTTCACTTCACCGACAGCCTGTATTAGACAGCCTACTTTTCTGCTTTTGACCCAGGTTGTTAAGCAAAGCCTCATCTTCATCTTTCTAAGTGAAATCCACAGGTCTGGGACTCATAGTAGCTGTACAGGCCAATAAATGTGGTGTTGCGGGTTCTTATAGCAGGCTGCAGACTTTGTGTTAAGCTAACAACGCAGGCTCCTGAGCTTGTCTGGGCCTGACTGGAGATTTGTTTTAGCTTGTTTAGCTGTAACAGCAATTATCGAATCACCAGGTGACTGTTGCCTACATTTTCTTTACCTGGCTTTATACAATTGCATGGTGTGACATTTACTGTGTTATTTTAGCTATTAGATATTGATAACAAGAAGTTATTCTGCATAGAATGAGCTACCCATGACCTAGAATAGAATCACAGAATCATAGAATCATTTAGGTTGGAAAAGACCTTTAAGATCATCAAGTCCAACCATTAACCTAACACTGCCAAGTCCACCACTAAACCATGTCCCTAAGCACCACATCTACACATCTTTTGAATACTTCCAGGGATGGCAACTCAAACACTTTCCTGGGCAGCCAGTTCCACTGCTTGACAACCCTTCCCATGAAGAAATTGTTCCTAATGTCCAATCTAAACCTCCCCTGGTGCAACTTGAGGCCATTTCCTCTCATCCTATCRCTTGCTACTTGGGAGAAGAGACTGACACCCACCTCGCTGCAACCTCCTTTCAGGCAGTTGTAGAGCGCAATAAGGTCTCCCCTCAGCCTCCTCTTCTTCAGACTAAACAGTCCCAGTTCCCTCAGCTGCTCCTCGTAAGACTTGTTCTCCAGACCCTTCACCAGCTTCGTTGCCCTCCTCTGGACACGCTCCAGCACCTCAATGTCCTTCTTGTAGTGAGGGGCCCAAAACTGAACACAGTATTCGAGGTGCAGCCTCACCAGCGCTGAGTACAGGGGCACGATCACCTCCCTACTCCTGCTGGCCACACTATTTCTGATACAGGCCAGGATGCCATTGGCCTTCTTGGCCACCTGGGCACACTGCCGGCTCATATTCAGCCGGCTGTCAACCAGCACCCCCAGGTCCTTTTCCGACAGGCAGCTTTCCAGCCACTCTTCCCCAAGCCTGTAGCGTTGCATGGGGTTGTTGTGGTCCAAGTGCAGGACCCGGCACTTGGCCTTGTTGAACCTCATACAATTGGCCTTGGCCCATTGATCCAGCCTGTCCAGGTCCCTCTGCAGAGCCTTCCTACCCTCCAGCAGATCAACACTCCTGCCCAACTTACAGGTGTCGTCTGCAAACTGACTGAGGGAGCACTCGATCCCCTCGTCCAGATCATTGATAAAGATATTAAACAGAACTGGACCCAATACTGAGCCCTCGGGAACACCACTTGTGACCAGCCACTAACTGGATTTAACTCCATTCACCATCACTCTTTGGGCCCGGCCATCCAGCCAGTTTTTTACCCAGTGAAGAGTATGCCTGTCCACGCCATGAGCAGCCAGTTTCTCCAAGAGAATGCTGTGGGAAACGGTGTCAAAGGCTTTACTGAAGTCTAGGTAGACAACATTGACAGCCTTTCCCTCATCCACTAAGCGGGTCACCTTGTCATACAAGGAGATCAGGTTAGTCAAGCAGGACCCCGAATGATAAAACCATGCTGACTGGGCCTGATCACCTGGCTGTCCTGTACGTGCCGCGTGATGGCATTGAAGATGATCTGCTCTATAACCTTCCCTGGCACCAAGGTCAGACTAACAGGCCTGTAGTTCCCCGGGTCCTCCTTCCGGCCCTTCTTGTAGATGGGCATCACATTTGCTAACTTCCAGTCAACTGGGACCTTCCTGGTTAGCCAGGACTGCTGATAAAGGATGGAAAGTAGCTTCGTGAGCACTCCCGCAGCTCCCTCAGTACCCTTGGGTGGATCCCATCCAGCCCCATAGACTTGTGTATGTCTAGGTGGTGTAGCAGGTCACTAACTATTTCCCCTTGGATTATGGGGGCTTCATTCTGCTCCCCGTCCCTGTCTGCCAGCTCAGGGGGCTGGGTACCCAGAGAACAACCAGTCTTAAGATTGAAGACTGAGGCAAAGAAGGCATGAAGTACCTCAGCCTTTTCCTCAGCCTTTGTCACTATATTTTCCCCCACATCCAATAAAGGATGGAGATTCTCCTTAGCCCTCCTTCTGTTCTTAATGTATTTATAGAAACATTTAGCATAGAGGACGACATGTGTGGGATGATGGCAGAGGCCTTGAAAATACAGACACAGGATGATAGCTGAGGGCACCAAGATAGCAACAACTCACCAGTAGTCAATTACTGGTCACCAAAGGAGTTCATCCTTGGGAGCTGGATAAAACTCACTCTATATATCAAATTCAAATGTAAGATGGACTTATACTCACCAAAGAAAGAACAAGGTTAGTGAAAGTATAAAAGCATGTTAGAGTGTACAAGAGCAGGTTAGGAAAAACACAAAAATTRCTCCAAAGAATACTATAGCAGAGTAAGAAGCTGTCAACAACAGACTTCTCCTGGCAAGGAACTCGGCATGATAACAACTGACTGTAATGCCCTCCAGCCCAGCCCCAGTCTGAAGCCACTGAGAGTAGGACCCAGATGAGCAGTGGAAGAACAAGCATAACATCAGAAGGTGGTGAAGAAGTCTGTATCTGCACATATCATTTTAAATGCATACAATTTGAACTGTTAGTTTTAGCATCATTGTAACTGTACTAGTAGTAGTGCTCTGATTAAACTTTTAAGACTTTAGACTAGCAATAAATCCTTGGCTTTGTATTCAAGGTGTGTTTCTTTTGTCATTAGAAAGATTATAAGCGTGAGAAACTTGTGGGAATTGAAGCAGCCTATTCTGTAACTTGGATGCAACAAATTGGCAGCACTAGACCTTCTGAACTCAGGCTCCAAACCCACCTGCACCTGCTGGATGGGTTTAGACAAGTCACTTCTATCTCTCCGTGCCTCATTATTTTTCATCAGCAAAATGAGGGTAGAGATACTGACCTCTGCTGATAGAAAGCACTGAAAAAGAAGAGCTAGGTAGTGTGAATCAGGTTTAAACTGGCATAAAATTCAATGCTGAATTTCAGGACTTGTCTCCCTCTGGAATTTTTGAAGTCCAAAAGTTCACAGGTTATCAGACAATGTCTCCACAAGTGCTCAAGTTTTATTCCTGTTGTTGACTCCTATATAATGAGAGAGAGAGAGAAGAGTCATCCTGTATCAATTTCTCCAGCATATACAATTTGCTGATCTCATGTCAGCTCCTAAGGAAAAAGCAACTCTTTAGAAAAATTTTCAAGGAAACAAGTAGAAGYTATGCTCCAAACTAATACTACGATATTTCCCATTTTTAAAAATCATTCATACACTGTGATTATTATTAACTAATACTCTAATCTCTGGCTCAATCTTTATTACTCTTACTTTATAATCTTTACTATGCAAGCAAAAAAAGATATCTACTTTTATGTAGATGTTAGCCAACATGAAATCTAGCATACTTTTACTTCAGAAATTGCATATGCCTTAACTCATCTATATGTGTTTTGCTGTGCTGCAATCTGCTCCTATTAGATGCAACGTCTGTGCAGAGTAGCAGTCATTAACAGGCAGGCAGAGATGTTCCTAGACCTTCTGGGACACATCGCTGGACTGCACTGCTTTCATGTTACGTGAAACGTGACACACAGGTGGCATGTTCCCTGTCAATACGGTCTATCTTGACCAAGATTCTTAGGTGGACAGGAGCTCCATCAGAGATATAATATAATAAATAATGACATTAAAGCACAGGCTCAGCTGTGCGCTTTTGACATCAAAACTCAATGAGTTTATATAAGTTATTGCATACTGGATACACATCAATTCAGTTTTTTAGAAGTTGAAGTTCACCTTTCCTTTTAAAGGGTTTTTGTTGTTGTCATTTTTGTTTAAACATGCTCAAATTATCACTAAATTTTAAGAGCACTGATGGGCATATAATTAATGTTAATTTGACTTTAACCCAATTTGTAACGCTGTGCTAGCGTAGCCAGGCACAATGTGTAAGTATTTTACATACGTGTGTGAGCAATGTAACCACCAAGGGGGCAAACAAAAATGTGCGTAGCTGCATGTCAGAGTGACAACAAGTTGTCACATTATTTACACGCAGGGACTGCAAATAGGTAGGGCATCCTCAAGCATACACAAGAGGGATGACAAGCAAGACAAAACCAAGACAAATAACATCAGAAGCAGAAGAGACTCCTCCTTTTGGGAGGGAGGCAAGTGACATAAAAATGTCAAACCTGAAGAGGAACAATGGAGAACGAAGAAGACAACCCCATTTTGATTTCAACTGCTCTTGCCAAAGTACTCTCCAGCCTGGGCACCCTGGCCAATGAGACTAAAAGCCAACCAGGATCACAGCCACCAGTGCTAACTGCATGGCATCAGCTCCATGGTATTGCATACCCAGAGCTAATACTCAGAATATGAGTAATAAAAAGTAACCCTTTTGTGTACATAGCGATGACAACAATGACATGTAAGATTTAACTGTTAACATAGACTGTGCTGTAAATGAGTGAATGAATGACAATGATCATAATAATAAAATAATACCATGATAATAGTGATATGAATCATAATGATAACAATGAATAATAATAATGATAATAATTACAACAGGAATAATGAGTGGAGTTTTGTTTTGAAATTTAAAACTGGCCAGACTTGTAAGCCTACTACACTCCCATTGCAGCAACCTCTAATTCTTTAACAGATATCTACTTATGTATGTATGTATGTATTTATCAATTGATAGATACAGATATGGATATCCAGTTTCAATAATCTTAAAATGCATGGATAGCTTTGGAAGAGTGATGCAAGTGCTGGTATCAGCCAGAGACCCTGGTACATCTGCTCAAGGGAGGTCAAATAAACCAGATCAACTGTTGTCCAAAGTTACTCAAGCTCTGCATTAAAATGGTTAAGCTTGGCTTTTTTCCAATATCCAGTCTGAACAAAAAATCAATTTATCCTTTTGACAAGTGTGGAAAATTGGCAGGTGTAATACTATACGGTTTTGCATACTTTTTTGTAATACCATCTGGCTAACCTATAAAAAATAAAATATGATACTTAATATGTCACTTGACTGAATTATTAAAAGCCTGTTAATTGACTTTGTATATGTAAGCGAATGTAGCATTTAAGCCTTTAAAAGACAGTTAAAGAAAGGACAAAATCTCACTGAAGGGTATGAGTTTCTTTCTCAACCTCAAGTCACATTAAAAAAAAAAAAAAGTGACAAGACTGCAACACATTCCATATTTTCACTTAAATCCTTTTTTTCATGCCTCCTGGACAGGGGACACACATACACAAAAATTCTCTCAGAGTGGTATAAAGGAGCCTTAGTGTACATTTAATTTGATTTAGTGCTTGTGGTTTTTGTAATAAGAAAGAAAGAAAAATAAAAAAAAAAAAGAAAATTTACATGGAACTGCTGCAACTGAATATAAAACTGTATTAAACTCATTCATTAACAACACACTTTCTAGGTCATTACCGCTACTTACCACTACACATACAACACTGTTAGTCCTTTGCATTTATACCCTAAATTAGTTGTTTAAGTATGTAATACCATGGAGCTGATGCCATAGGGTTATCACTGATGGGTGTATGTTTTGTTGGCCTATGCTATCATGATGTTACAAAATGCATATATACTGTTGCTGGCCACACTGTTTTAACATGTCAACTCTACAGACATACCTTTATCTGGAAGTCTGTTAACTTGCTTTACCAAYGATGAATTCCTGGGTTACCCCCAACTGCCTTCTCTCCCCTTTTTACCTCCAAAAATCTTCTGAGTGAAGAGGTAAACTRAAAGACGAGTTTGTCTCCTATTTCAGTAAAATGATAACAAAYCTGAATGAAGCTGAAAATCTAGGACTTGAATTTCAGCAGTTCCATTACAGAGTAAATTGAATTTTACTGATTAAGACAATAATGCTGACATACCTCTAACAACCCGGTTCTGAAAAATAAGAGCTACGTGTTGATGTGCGGTTGTTTCTTATGTGTAAAAAGTCAGAAAAGGTAGCTTTAATATTTCTCAAATCTCAGGAAATTACCACTGCTTCAGAAGTGCCTAAACGCAGTACTGCATTTCCAGCCTAAAAAAACCCAACAAAACAAAACAAAGCAAAAACCCCTGTCCTGATTTGTACAGAATAAAATCACAAGGAATGCAGAGAAGAATTATTAAAACGAGAAAGCATGTACCTAGAAATACTGTTAAATAAAAATAAAAATTAACATGATACTATTTTGTGTTGAAACATTCAGTTCCTGTCATCTTGTCCTCCATTAAAGTTGACATGAACTGATATATACTGATATACTTTGACAAATGATCATGTTTGTATAGTTATTAAGAAAATAATAATTTGATTTCTAAAGCTATCTTTAAACACAAGCTTTTATGTATGTCGAAAATCTTCATTTGGAAATAATAGTGTTGAAATAATTTCTCTTGTATAGTGCTAAACTTTGAAAGAGGACATATTTATAACCGTAATAATTTGGAAAGACTTTTTTTCTTGTAAGACGATGTCCAGTCTACTCTAATAGGTGCTGAAAATTCAGGTACCTCTTGTTCTTATACTCTCAAGGGAGTAAAAGCATTTGATTTGACACTTGAATTTTTTTGTCAATTACAGCAAATTTCCCTTTGCTCTACTCATGTACCTCTGTCTTCTGTAACATAAAACAATTAAAAACAATTTCACCTATCCTGCTGAAGCACACAACTTGGAATTATATTATCCAAATCTAGGTCTTCAGGATTTGACTCCATCCACGTACTAACAAAGATTTCAGATCATTAAGAAGAACGTGAGGTGCTCTGGTGGTTGCAGTGTTGCACAGTATGCCATGACATGAAAAATTCCAAAAATATGAAAAATATGGAAAAGTCAAATGTGAATGTCTTGAAATTAAATTCAGTAATATGGAGATTTTTTTTCAGGAATATGCTAGAAATGAGCAGTGTCTACTGAAAACAACTCCATTTCATAGACCTACAGATTTCTGATAGAAAACTTTTCTAGCTTAGAAGGACAAATTTCACTGAAAATAAATTTATTTCTACATTAACATCCTTTCAGTTTGTACACCTTTTGGCTTATTTCAACATGCATTCAAGCAAGAAATCTCCCACACATCAGTGACACTAAAGTAGATGCAGAACCTGTAAAGTCAAAGTTTCAGAAGAATCTATGCAGATCTCAATGAATGCAAAAATATCTTATTACATGTAAAAGATTTTTTAGAAATGAACTAATTGCATTCTAATGTCATAAATGAGACTTGAACTTTCTTGAAAGCCTGGCTCCCACTTTCTGAGAACTTAAATATTCCCTTTTAATTTCTAAACTTTTGACTTGATTAGAAAGTTTTTTTCTTGGATTTAGAAAACCTAGACATAGCAGTTCTGCTATTTTCTTGTGTGTGTGTTATTGATACCTTGAAGCTAATTGCTACATTGCAAGGAGCAATAGAAACAAGTCTTTAAAATGTCCCACTAACAAAAAGTGCATGTAAACATTCTCAAAGACTTGAGCATGGACAATCTGCAGTCTTACTCCATACCACACCTGCCCAGCAGTGTTTTCAATAGTGTTCTCCCTCAGCACTGGTGCAGATGTCAAACTATAGCTGATGTCTTCCTATAAAAAGTATTCTCTTGCAAGGGATAAGTAGAGCTTAACTAATTTGGACTTGTGAACAATGACTTGGACCTACTGACAGACATAAGATAAATTGGAAATTTATGTTTATTCCAGTAGCTGCAAATCCTTGTGAACAAGCTTCTTTGGAAAAGCCCAGAGAAATGTCCTGTTTCCTCTTTGTCAGATTTGTTCTTCATTATGAGCATGAGTTACTTTTGTCAGAATGAAAGTGAAGAGAATGCCTGAAAAACTGGAATACAACTTGGCAGAAAATTAAAGCTTCTCCAAGGGAATAAGTGATAGCTTCCAGATAACAGGTATAAAAACATTCTCCCCTTATATATAACGAATAATGTAATTATATGAAATTTGCTTTGAGGATAAATTCATCAATAGAATAAATTTGTCCACTTAGTCAAAAAATTTGGTGCTGAAGGCAATTCAGGACCCAACTGGAGAGTTTTACGGAAGGAATGAATATGAACTGTGAAACTCAGAATATAGCAACACTAATGAGGAGGGATGCATCACAGGATTTTCTAAGCTCCGAAACTTGAAAGACTCTCAGTACACAGAAAGTTTATTTGAGGCCCTATTAAGTGAAGTCTCAGCTAAGACACTGACAGATCACTTGTGGGAAATAGTAGGTGTATGCAGCCATTTCAGGAATACATAAATTTCAAAGAGATTTATTTGGTGTGCTCTCCAAAGACTTGAAAAACTCCCCAGTCAGATGAAAGTTGATAACAGCACTAAAAACAAAAAGACTCTATAGACATTAGAAGGAATTCTTCTATAACTTTTTTCTTTTTTTTTTCAGCTATGGTCCTTTCCTTTTGGATAGTATCCTTATCATAGTTATCTCCATCCCTTTTGCCTCTAGGGTTAATTTCTTGTACTTTGTGCTTAGGAATGTCTCTTGGAGGTGCTGGAAGTGTCAGCACCTCCTTTGCATAGGGACAGGAAAGGTTTAGAAATACATCAGCAGCAACCTTGAAATCTCTGTTTGCTCCTTACCCATTGCATGGTGATGCTAAATTGCTATTTCTAGGGTGAGCATTTCAGCAGGTATGAATCAGCCTATTGCTCTTGATGTGGCAAGGCAACAACCCTGGAACCAGAAATCTGAGTGCCTGAGAACCATGTTTTGGAGCTAAACCTCATATCTTGGTCAGAAGATTTTTGAGAAGCCATCTCAGCTTTACACGAACATTCTGAGTAACCAACAGCAGTCACTGAACTTTCTGGGAGTCAGCCATGCAAACTATGTATTAGGATGTGTCCAAAGGAGGGCAACAAAGATGCTGAAAGGACTAGAGGGCATGAGTTATGAGGAGGGCCTGAGGATACTAGATTTGTTCAGGGTAGAGAAGAGGAGACTGAGGGGTGACCTCATTGCTGTCTACAACTTCCTCATGAGAGGGAGCGGAGASGGAGGTGCTGATCTCTTCTCTCTGGTGTCCAGTGATAGGACGCGAGGGCATGGCTTAAAGCTGTGTCAGGGGAAGTTCAGATTGGACATTAGGAAAAAGTTCTTCACCGAGAGGGTGGTCAAGCACTGGAACAAGCTCCCCAGGGAAGTGGTGTCATGAAGTGTTTGAACAACACTCAGATATATGGTTTAACATTTAGGTTGCCCTGTGTGGAGTCAGGAGTTGGACTCGATGATCCTTGTGGGTCCCTTCCAACTCAGGATATTCTGTGATTCTCTGATTCTATCCATCACCAATAGCAGCATCAAGCCACTATCAGCAGCACATTGCAAGGCCACTGTGCAGTTCTTTGAATCCCATATTCTGGGGCAGATATGAAAATGGCAGTGCATGCGTTGGAGCTGTTTGGGTAGCATTAAATAATTCAGCATATTGACCAGAAGCTTCCACATCTTTCACATAAGCTAATTTCAGATAAAACTTCTATAAGACTCTACTTTCATTTATGCTTCAAGAAGGAGCTACTATGGGTCACATTTTTCTGAATCAAAGAGTTTCTAAACATTATTTAATTATAATTAAAAGAGAAATTTCTGGATTTTTACACTGATGCCCAGCTCAGTCTCCCTCAGTGTGGAAGAAGGTCTTGAATCTAAGGAATGAACTAACTAGAAGCATGAGCCAGCAACACTGAAACAACTGTCCATTCATTCTGTTAGTAATCGACACTCATGTAATTTGCCAAAACACTGACAYGATCAGAGGAGTTTAAGATATGCATGGCTCTCATCGTTACGTCCTAYCAGTTATAGACTATGCACATTGCTGGTATGGGCACACCCCTTAATGAGGAAAAAATCTGAGCAATCACAGCAAAAAGCATTTAATCTCCTACCTATGGATTCCTTGAGCCTTTCCCCCTCTTTTATATTGTCCTGGTTTCAGCTGGGATAGAGTTAATTTTTTTCCTAGTAGTTGGTATAGTGCT
>JAYKAV010003214.1:63772-202057 GCA_035582835.1 Phoebastria nigripes | reverse complement strand
GGGGGGAGTGAGCGAGCGTCTGCGTGGTGCTTAGTTGCTGGCGGGGGTTAAACCACGACATACGTCTATAGTAATGGGAAGTCTTGATGCATGGATCATTTGTAATTTCTTAATATAACGTTTGCTATGAAAACACATATGTTTTAGTTGCTGTAAGTTTGGCATTTTTGAGATAGCTACACTTCATTTGTTGATGAAGAGCTTCTTGTATGTATGTTATGGTAGGCAGTACACCATGCTGCATATAATTTCTAATAAGTGTTTGGGGACATTTCTGGATTCTCCTAAAAACAAAGAGTGACTCAAAGAATAAGGAAGAGTTTCTGAGGGCAGAGTTATGAACTGGTCATTATTAGTAGCCCAGAAAATTGCACAAATTTTACTAAAATGTTGCACATATTTTGCACTAACCTCATGGGCTCTTTTGTGTCCACAACATACAATTCCTTCCTCTTTTTATTCTTTATTTTAAAAACCGCTGCTATTTCTTCATTTCAGTCAACATGAGTCTAACTGGGAAAAAAAGCCAAAAAGATTCTTCCCTCTCCCCCCTCAAAACCCCCAAACTTTGCAATTAATTGAAGAAAAAGCTGAAATGAAAACTTATATGAAGGAGGAAAGGTAAGTGCTAGAGAAGTGAAATGCTTTTATCCTTGGTAAAAGGGAACATTGGTATTTTTCTTAGGAGGAATGAGGGCTGACTGGAGAAGGATTGCAATCCTAATGAAACATATGGTCTTGTCTTCCCTGGAGGATAAATTTCCTAGGTGGGTAGATGTTGTGAAAAGGAATTGTTCCCTGAACAAATAAATTTATTGCTAAGCAGCACTGCCACCTGTCTCCATCTACTTCAAGAAAGATTGGTCTCTCAGAAGAAAGTCTTGTTTTTAACTTATGAGATTTCTCTGCCATTTAAAGAAAGTGGTTAAAAGTAAGTAAAGTGGTTAAAGTAAGTATTATCAAAAGTAAGTAGTAAGTGGTTAAAATAAATATCAAAATAGTGACTTCTGTTTTTCACTTAACGAAAACCTTGTTTGTATTATATTACACCAAAACTTAAATGCAGAACAATACTGTTTTGGTAAGTAGATCATGGTAATAATATTTAGAATTTTAACTAAAAAGTAGAAAATAAAGGTTAATTCTGGTTATTAGAAAAGGCATCCATTGCAAAACTGCAGGTTTTCTTAATTACTTTTCCTCCAGGGACACTTGTTGTGGAATGATCCTGAGCTGAACGAAATATGAGTTTTCTCTCCCTTTCCTAATACGAAACCCTTGCTCATACCTGACAAGCCCTTCAGTTAATTATCTCTGAGAAAACCTCGATTAAGGCTTCTATTTATTTTTCTTGATACTTTGGCTTAGTCAAAGAAGTGCATGTTAGCTAAATAATACATAAATGAAACCTCCTTTATCAGGAACCGAAACCCGCAGATGATATACGCACAATTCATTAAAATTTTTAGCCTTGGTTTCTTTTAACTGAGAGATAAACAGTGTAACAAATTGCAGAACAAAAATAAATAAATAAAAAATCCCACTTATCTTCACTGGCCAATAATTATACACAAAAACCTTTCAAGTGTAATGAGAAATGAGGTGAAGTGAGAAATATTTTGATCTGGATGGAGCTTAAATAAACAAACAAAAAAAAAAGCAATGGCATATTAAAAATCTTTCCTCATCTATCACAGCCTAATGACAACATTTACATGACAGAACTAGGTGAACTCCATTGCTATAACAAGTTTTAGAAGCTGGAGCAGAGCTGAGATTGCAAGATGAGGTTATTTCTGAAGCAGTGTCCTGACAAGGAAACATTTTGAACTCAATTTATTTCTCGCCTAGAACAGACTTTTAAAACGATACTGATTTAATATGACTCTCTGGTGTCTACAAAGTTCTGTAGCCTTATTCTCAGAGAAACCACAACTGTCCACAAACTTGAAAGGCTTGAAAACTGAAATTGCACRGACTAAATGATCAAAAATATCCTGTTATAATTGTGCGGTAGGCTAAGAACAACGGTTCTGAATTTTTTTTGTAAACCACGCTTTCAGCGATTATTGTCGCAGCATTGTAACAGCCAGGTCACAAGGCTCAGTGGGAGACTGAGCAGGGAAAGGCATTTTCATTTTAAAACAGAACTGATTTCTCTCACTCACCAAAATAGTCTCATGCTACAATACCCACAAGCACCACGAAGTGTGGGGCTGAGTGATTTGGCCAGGGTTAATTGCAGGTGCACCGAGGATAGGTGATGCTGAATATAGAGTCATCATCCTATCTCTTACTTTCTCCTTGAACYGGTAACTATGTGCGGGTTTTGGGATGTGCCTTTTTGTACGATTTAGGACCTCATAGTGACTCCGATCTGTCCTTTGTTTTAATCTGAGGTTTAATGTCTCTCACTTTGGACTGCTCTTTCTGGTGCTTCCACACCCAGACTCTCCCATTCATTCTTCATTCATATGAACCTCAATGTTTCTGTTACAAATGTCTATGCAAGGGCAACTATGCTGGTCATTTACATAAAAAAACCCAGGAAATATATAACATTATTTAATGGTGTTTAGCAACAAAGAAGAAACCAGCCTTTGACAGGTTAGGTTGCTATCTAATTTAAGACATCTGATTTGTTCCATTAGTCTCCTGAGGTTCTTTATACAAGGAAACGAAAAAGATGCCTGTAGATATTAGATTACCTAATTCAAGATTTTATGCATTATATATTTGCATTATATGTACATATATTCATAAATATACATGTATATCTCTATACACACATCAAAAAACTATACATATAATCAAGCTCTGATGCAGTCTTCCTAAGAGAAAACCTAAACTCTGACATATTGCATTAAAACWGAACTAATTATATGTGTATATGTATATGCATATCTGTATATATATGTATATATGATAGTTAATTTGGAAATGGCACAGCTGTAACATTGCAACCAGTGGAGATATAACCAGCAATAGCACCAGCAATTCTGCCAACAAATAAATAACCACTATTTTATATTCTGTCTTGTTGACTGTGAGATGCTACATAGACAAGGGGCAAAAGCAATCTAAAATGGAATGCCAAAGCAGCGTCTCCTTGGATAAAAAATGTCGTGGAGGTGACCAAGCAGTAACAAAAGCAAAAGAAATATCAGAAATTTTATTCAAGGGTGCTGATTCAAGAGAATTTTGTGATTCAAGTCACAGCTGTTAGAAGTGATTCAATTGCTCGGTGTATATGTGTGAATTCAAAGGCAGTATCATACACAGCAGGTCAGGTCTCTCAAGCTGTATRTCCCTGCTATGGTAGATTTGCCCAGTTTCATGGCTTCTTTAAGAGCTTTCTCAGCCCCTGTTCTCCAGTGATGCCCTCCAGGGACTGATCCCCGTTGGGGGAAGGCAGTTCCCAACCTTAGAGTCTGTACTGGTAGTCTTGAGTGCTACAAGCACTATCTCTGAGATCAAACTTAACTTGTTTTGCTTTCACTCGCCTTCCCCCAGCTAAAAGTCCCTCAAATTTCTACCCTAAAATTCCCCAGAGATCTCCAGCGCTACTCTGAGACTGGCAAAGACCCCCTGCATTTCAGCAGTGCTGAGCATCCCTGGGCCTAGCTCACACCATCCTCCCGCGGGGTGCTCAGGTGGGGAGGGCAGACGTGCACAGATGCAGGTAAAAATCACTCTGTAAGGCTCCCTGGCACCCAGAAAGGGAGTGTGAAAACTCCGGCTCCACAGTCAGGCTCGGTTTTGTCATCCCTTAATTTCTGACATGGTCTTTGACAATAATCTTTTAAGAGAGTTTTTCATTGGTTTGGTTGGTTGTTCCTCTCTAGGTATGYAGTTGAATTCAAAGCAGGGTGCTGAAGTGATGATCCTCTTTGAACTTGTCCTGTCAGAAATTTTGGAGGCCATTCAGATCCAGACTTCATATTAGGAAACATTTCTTTACTGAGAGAGTGTCAAACGCTGGAATCGGCTTCCTAGAGAGGTGGTCGATGCCCCCTGCTTGTCAGTGTTTAAGAGGCATTTGGACAATGTCCTTAATAACCTGCTTTAACTTTTGGTCAGCCCCGAAGTGACCAGGCAGTTGGACTAGGTGACCGTTGTAGGTCCCTTCCAACTAAACTAAACTAAACTAAACTAAACTAAACTAAACTAAACTATTCTATTCTATTCTATTCTATGTTGTGTATGTTGTGATGATGAAGTTGTCTGTACTGTGATCAGTCACAGACAGTCCTCAACTTCTGGAGACTTCGCCTTTGCTAGTTTGTGACACAATCTGAACACAAACATGTGAGTTTGAATGCAAACAATTCCCCACGTACATGTAATACTAAAGCCCTGAGAAGAGACATATTTTTGTATGAAGATTGAGAAAATTAGGAACAACCTGCAATCAACATTTACATGCGTTTTCATTTTAAACTCTGAAATTCAAGATGCAGCAACTGAGCGTATTTTGATTTATGATTTTTTGAAACATAAAGGTATGACACAGTTTATAGTTACAGCCTACTGAGAGAAAGTAGATCAAACTATAAGTTTTGTTACTTCTTCCTAGTCAACCTGAGAAGACAGCATGAGAGAAATTTGATCAGCACTTGTGTACTGATCAAATAGCAGCAGCAGTGAAGTTAGCCACCCATGAATTAACTGTCCAAACGTATCAATATCCCACAAAATAAACACCATGTTTCAATTCCCAGGTTTCATCAATACAGTAGAATGGATAGAGGCACAAAAGTGATAATGAAAAATGATTTGTAAACAATGGTAGGGTGTTGTGTGAAATGCATTAACGCAGAAGTCTCAGCAACCGATATTTGGCAAAGCATTGCAAAATATTCTGGGACATTTAATATTCCTGGAGTCACACAACACAATTTTTAAAATGCCAGAGTTTCATAGCTTAAGTCAACAACATCAAAAAGATTCTGTTTTCAGCATGAAATCAACAAAAGAGAGAGTAATTGAAAGCTGTACAATTACATTATAAAGAATCTTGAGACTATCAATAGTTTTCTGTAGGACAAATATTGATTTAGTCAGAAGATAAATATGCATCCATTTCAAGAACTCTGGAGAGTTCATTCATGCTGGAAATTAGTACATTGATCATGTCCTGAGATTTTCTATCCATTTTCTCCTTTCTACAAATACTTGCTGTAGGCATTCCTGAATTTTGAAGAAAGGAAATGCTTTTTCTATAGCAATTCATTATTTTCTAGTGATACTCACCTTGCAAAGTTCAAAACGGCCTCCAGGGCATCTGGAAACATAAGGCTGCAGGGCTATGTGTCTGTACAGTTATATATGTAAACACATGTGTTCATATGTGCACTCATGTATATGTTAGTACACTAATTTTTAAAAATGGAATTGCAATAGAGCTCTAAACCAATCAGTGAAGAAAAAATAGGTTTTGGTACATTTAATAAAAGCTGCTATGAAAACAAAACATGATTGATTTTCCCTTCAGTTCTTTGCTTGCAATAGGCTAGGAATAAAGTACATGACCCAACACAGACACCATCAAAATGTTGACAGGTAATTAGCTAATCCCAGAGCTGCAGATGCCCCTGGAAGTGCTGATTAGGTGTTTGCTCCACAAAAAAAATTAATTACACCTAAAACGGCTGCACGAAACGTCAAGTCATCAGTAGAAAACCATGGCTACAGCATGAGAGAGCAAAGGCTTGAAAGGAAGAGATGAAGAGTGACACTTGATGAGGAAAGGTCCAAATTTTTCTACAGAATTTCTCATCTAGATTTTTACTTCATTGAGCAGCACTTTGTGTAACATACCAATAACTTAATTTGACGCAGGATTTGAGGGGGGTGGACGGGGATGGGAGAGGGAGAGAGAGCAGGATAAGGACAACATTTATTTTTAAGTTGGCTAAAAATATAACTATGACTTGATAAACAAAAATGTTAACATTACCCTAGTCCAGGCAATCACACAAATACAGAATTTCTCAAAAAGTTCATTCAGGAAATAAAACAATGTTATAAAAATTAAAGAAATTGTGATTAAAAATATTTCAATAAGTGTTTAGTATCAAACAGCAATTAAACAATATACACATTTATATGAAAAATATGGGTTAGTTTTAAACATTTGGAAATGAAAATAACTTTAAGATTTATAACAAAAAAAATTTTCATTTATTGATAATCACTATTTTTTATGGCCTGCATTCAATGAATAGTTTATTGTTGTCTTCAGTACCTCACTCTCATTGTATTTATAAGCATGGATTAGAAGAGGAAACAGTTTCCCACTTATCTAGTGTATCGCCAGCTAAAGTTCAGAAGTGAGAATCTCAGAGCAATACTGAAGATATACTTTCAATATACCCTGAAGTGCATTTTTTAGCTACATTTAAATCAGTGGTTTATTTTCTTGATAGAGTGCACTAGTCCTAGAAGTACTGTGCCRTTAAAGAAGGGGACGTGTTACATGAGATGGATCATGTCTAACATGGAAAAAGCAGAAAAAAAAAATCTGTTGATACGATCTAAGTGGCTTGAAAATTGTGCAGTTTTCTTACAGCAACCATTTTTATTAGTCATATCAATGTGGTTATGTGTTGTTATTTCCATTTGATTTATGTTTTAGCTGCTGGTGGGGATCAGTTAAGTTTATAACTACATAATAAGAGACATCCATTGCCTCCAAGCTAAACAGACAAGGAAAATGATGGAAGGAAATTTTATTACATGAATTTCACTGGTAGGAAGCAAATGCACATGGAGAAGAAGTGCCGTCTATCAAAATTGTAGGGAATGTCTGCAGAAAAACTAAGAAATGGACTGAGAATACTAAAGTAGCTTTGATTAGCTTTGATCACAAGATCAGGCTTCCTTTCTAGGAGCGTCCCTTCAGTATTATGTGCATTCTTTGAGAAAGAGTACTCTAGAAAAGTTTTCAGTGTGTTACAAGATGGAACACTGGAACACTCTTACTGAACTTTATAACAGGTATAGTGCTAAATATTTTTGGTATAAAAATATGACATTTCCCAGGAGATTAATTTAGAAGATGGGAACAAGATAACAATCATGGTGTTGTATTCATAATACTATTAGTTTGTAAAAATAGTAATAAAATTGTTTATCAAAGAAATACAAATATCTCTTTTTTTAACTTGACAATAACTTTTTTCCTAATAATTATTCACAGACTCTGTGTGCTTTCTCAGAGAGGATTATAAATCCTGAGAACAAAGAACAAACCAGGTCCTGGAGTCAAATTCTTTAGGCAATCTTTCAGTTACTCGTTTTATCTTAAWATATTTGCTTTCACAGATATTCGTATTTTTCACATTTGTAGCCTTATTAAACCTTTTTATCCAGGTTTCCAAGTAATTTCAAGAGAATCACATCTTCCAAAACAGAACTGCATCAATAACCTTCATATTATTGGGGAAATGAATGTATAATATTAACAGATCTTGGTCATCTTTTTTCGGAGGTAGCTGTCCAGGGTGTTAGGGAATAACTGAAGTGTTTCTACTGGGAAGTATTTTTTTTAAGGTATGTTTTCTTTGGTAGCATCATTTTCTCTTCATAAGCCAAATAGTAGAACAGCATCAATTAGCAGTCAAGAGGAAAAAGCCAGCGGATGGAGCTCTAAGGTCTAATTTAATTTACAGATTGGTGAAAAATGCTGAAGCTATAAACAAATCTTCCCTTTCTGAGGTTTATGAAGTAAGTGCATAATAATAACTATCAATACCACCTCATTCCTAAAGCACCTTTCACCTCAATACCTCAAAGCACTTTATAAACCATGAAGTAATTATACACTAGATGTCAATAAAAGGAGTTAGGCAGGTTGAGCAGGGAGGTTAAGCAACTTCCCTGAGGCCTGGTCTCTTCAAGATTGTAGTAGAAGATGCCAGGCCTAGGTTCAATAATGCATTCATGTTTGGAAAAAAAAACACCACCCAAAACCAAAACCCAAAACCCTGAAGAAAATACTTAAAAGTATTCTTGATTCAGTTTTCTGTCTTCAGCTAAAGTAAAAAAACCTTGTTCATAACTTTCAGCTCTAAATCAAGGAAAATATCAGCAAGAACCCTCAATGTTTTAATATGACTGGGCATATTTCATGATGCCCAGTACTTTTGGGCAAACTCTGGTGTAGAACAATGAAAATTTTTTATCATAATTGCAGCTAATTTTGATGTGAAAAATAAGAARAAACCTCACACATATCTTTTGTTCTATTTTTTAAGCTGACTGTATAATTTACATTTTAAGTGCTCATTAAGGTGAAAAATGTCAGTACTGTAGAAAGACCAAATAAATTACCTTCATGTCTTTTTCCCCCTTTCTTATTACTAATCCAGAGACCACAAAAGAAAGAGTATTCTCAATTAATACAGGAATGAATTTATAATATGTCAAATCACATGCTGGTCGAACACCATTACAGTTCATTTTAATTAGGCCTTTTTCACTGCCTGCAGACAAGAGTATCTGTAGTAGACTTTAAAATACTATCACTACTATTATATAGTTACTAGTGTTTAAAATCAATTATATTTTATGGAATGTTATTGCTCACAATTTTATTGCTTATACTGGAAGATCATAAGATTTGCTGTCATCCAGATGCTTTGCAGAAGYGTGTTCAGTGCGTCCAGCTCTCTAGACTTCCACCTTCAGCCTTCATAAAGAACATTCATAGTTTCCAAAAGCCCTTTTAGAGGGTTTAGAGGAGTGTCTTTATTCACTATGGCTGATTAGAAATCCAAATTTCTATTCCCTAATAAAGTTTGAAAACCTATTATCATGAATCAAGACATGAAACAAAGTATTTTAGGCTTGAGACTCTGAAACCTTGTGACAGCTTGCTTCAGAATCATACTTCTTTTCCCCACAAAAAAACCCAAACCAAAACAAACAAACAAAAAAACCCAAACAAAAAAACCTCAAAAAGACCACTTTCAGCAATAGGCAGTAAGCCAACAAAAACCCATTCAATTTAGGTMAGCCGTATCACGGCCTCCCAACATCCAGAGTTCTTGGGCTTTCGTTCAAGTTCCCAAATCTGATGTTTTCCTGCATATCAGCTCTTACCTCATGTCCATGGTTCACGATTCAGGCTGAAATCTTACTAATCGGAACATCTGAACCATGAAGTGTCTGCACACCTTATAAACACAATAATTTAATTCTTTTATTTAATAAAGAGATGTTGTTTTGTAATTAATTAAATATCAATATCACTCTCACTAAAAGAACTTCCTACTTAATAAACCTTGTCAAGCAGCCTATATTTGGAATGATATTGTTTGTGCCAAAGAATAAACATACAGGTAAAGTTGCAGGTACTATAATTTTAAGTCGTTTCTTTCTGCACAGGATCCTATAGCATTATTCTCTGTATAACTTACTGCATACATTTTCTGCTGTCCTAAGACCTTTATGTTTAAGATTAAGTTTCTTATATAATTTTGTACAAGTCTGAAAATTTAGTTCTGAGCTATTTCAAGGAAAGAARTCAGGCTTAATTCAACTATTTTCCCTATTATTTATTCTCACAGGACCAGATATATGCACCTTTGGATAAACCCATTTATAACTGTCATGTTTGAATAAAATACTATAAATTTACTCAGTAAATTCGTATCTGATTTAACTTGCTGAGACGCTTTTACCTTTTTCCTGTTCTCTGAAACTGTGGAGTTCAGTTATTCAGAATGAATGTAGATTCTCACCCAGCTGACTGTATTTTCTACAAATGATTTTTTTTTTTTTGTAATAAAATGGAGTTTTATAGGAATGTGTGGATAATTATTTTAGAGAGTTTATGGAGAGGAAACTGATCGAGAATTAATTTCAATGAACCTTAACTCTTATTTAGAATTTTTTCTTCATTTTCACACAATCTCTTTTATAATTTGTAACGGATATACCAAAAACCCTATTGCATGCTAGAATAGGAAAGATCTGTCATTACTGTTAATCACAGTGAATATTTCACAGCTAATATAACGTGCAAGAAAGAAATGGCCAGTAATTATGKCTTCGGACTGGGAAGCATGGCAATTGGTTTGGGTCCTGTTCCCGACTGAGGTAGTGTTTCCTAGTGACCCTGAGTAAATTGCTTTTATAATATGTAAATGTATGATGATGTAGCAATAAAAAATTCCCGGTGTGCGAACAAAGCAATGTAGAAACATGTGACACAAAGATAATGTATTTCTGCCTCTCTCTTCACTTATCTGTAAAAAGTGGTAAGTTACTATTCATTATGCATGGAACGATAATGTTCAGTATGAAACCTATATTTTTTTGGCATTTCCTCCTGAAAACGTTGTCTAAAATATCCCAAAAGGATATTTCCAAAGGAAATAAAGATTTTCTCAAACATTTCTGTTAACCACTTTTTATTAAAATTAAAGGATTAAAACAAATGTTCAACCAGCTCTATTGGTTAGCTTAAATGACAAGAATAAGTGGAGAGATATAATGACGTAATATAGTAAACCATTGTGAAGCTTCTGAATAAATGATGCTGTAAAAGCTGAGGATTATCATAATGTTTGGTTTTATCTTTTTCAGCAGTGATGAAATCTCAGGCCAGATTCTGCTGTGTATGTGTGAAGTTAACACTGACAATAATTGTTCATGTCACCTTGTTTGATATGGGAGTTTGTTTTACTCTAAATAAAGAAAATAGCACAGAGTCTGACTTCAGATTGAAATGCTTTTGGGAGGAGGGAAAATGGAATCGTTTATCTATCAACATTAATAATATGCTGATAGATAAACAAGGGAGAATGTGATTGTTTATCTACCAGCATTTGCATCATTACCATTACATGGATATTTTAGGCAAAATAGAGCAAGAGAGCAATTATCATTCCTACCAGTTGTAAGACAAGTTGCATTTATATGTTATTTAAGCTTTAAGGCATCCCAGGAGGTAGTGATAAAGCCTAATATTATAATTTTCATCATAACTGAAGGCAGTCAGCTGTCAGGTTTTCTACTTTTTATTGCAACCAACCCTATAAGTGGTGATAGGTCTGCTAGGTGTAAGAATACCACACCCTGCAGTACGTTATTGTCTTTACAACAAAGCTATATGAAGAACTGTGGGGCTCTGCTCAATCAAATAATGCAAAGCCTTCAAGAAGATGACTCCTGGCTGTGGTGCAGTCAGATCAGGCCACATCAGGTGACAAATGGCCTGAGGAAGAATGATGAAGTACATTGAGCATCATCAGTCCTTAGACATCTGACTGTAAATAGGGTTAAATCCCTGGTCAGGACTACAAATTCAAATCACCAATTGGAGGAAATCCATGTCTAAACCTGGACGTATCAGTCATGCAATGCTGCCACAGGGCTAACTTGGTGTTGCGGTGGCAACTCATCCACGCTACAAAGAAATGTGTGGGGGTCCAATTCCAGAGGGAGTTTAGACTCAGATTTCTTTTTTTTGGACAATGTCAACACTCATCAGAGGCCTCCACCTGAGCTGCAGTTCATAGCCACACAGCATTTTTGAAGTTTGGACTCTCACAGACTCTTGTGTGATTTCAATATCTACTTTAGATGCGCTCCAGGGTTCCCAGAGGATACCCATTAACTTGGACAAGAAGGACAAACAGAGAGTAAGCTGATGAATCTAAAACATGGTGGATAACCTGTAGAATGTCCATTTTATGCTTGACCAGTTTGAAAGGGAAAGTCAGAATAACAGTAAAGCAAAAGAACTGCTTGTATTTCTGAAAATACAGGAGTTCTCCAGTTTCAAATTGGAATGGCTATGCTGAACATCTTGCCCATTAGTTTTCACTCTCATAGATGCATATTCTAAGTGCAAGACTAAATACCTTGAGTTCTGGATCAAGCTTTCTTACAATGAAGATGAGAATTTTACATATGAATATATGTCAACATCTCATAGGCGATACTCTGGGTTCCCCACAATGCAGAACAAAATAATATTGGCTTATCCTTTCTAGGATAAATAACAATAAAATGAGCCATAATAAGACCCCAGATACATCCTCTTTAGGTAACACATGAATACATCTTCTCCAAAAATCAGCACTAACAGTTAATCAAGAAATTATAAAAACTTAAAGGTCTTTTATATAAGCCTATTTTGCCAAAATAATTTTGATTTTTCTCCTACTTTTTCTTATTTGGTGCACAGGCAGTATCTTCCATCAGAATCATAATAAGCCTGGAAAAAATATATTTCACTCCATTGTGCCTGTTGGCAGACAAATGCTTTCCACGTGCAGTAGGTCAAACATAATAGTAAAAAACAGGTTTCCAGTAATAACGGTAAATGTAATAGTGAGAATGTCCTGACATCATTGAAGTTAATGATCCTTTGCATTTCTACCGATATGTGGAATACAACTTGATGTTGTGAGGGGTATTTAAAAGTGTCCTAATCTTTGCATCATTTTGAAGCCTCCAGTCATACTGATAAGATCAAGGTCCCAGACTAAAGGAAGCTGCTTAAGTTCACATTCCTTAAGCACCTGACCCCAAGATTTGGGGAATACTGAAGACTGGGGTTCTAGTAGCTTATAACAGGCTATTTGGTAAAAGGCATGAGCATCCTCAGCCAACACTTAGTCTAAAATTTTCAAAAATTTTGAATATTTGAAACTTAACAGCACCTACAAATCTTCACAACAGCAATCACACAGGCAGTGAGTATGTATCTCCATCTACACACAAACAGCAAGGCTGACCAAACTGTCAAACAACTTGAGTTTTGAAACACTTGGTAAAAAAGGTCTCCTCTCTCCAGTTCCAGCCAGTCATGGGATGGAAATTAAAAGCTCTCTCACTTTCAATCACCTCAATTTATTCCATTAGCTACAGCTACTCATATATCATGCTGCTTGTAAGGAAAACCTATGACTGAAGAATACACTTAGTAATTTCTGTGTCAATATTCAYGAAAACATGGCATTGTGGTATTACAAAAGCACTGACAGCAAAGTTTCTTGGTCAGCTTCATTTTCACTAAGCCCARGTGGATTTGGGCTTATTAGTGAAGGTAGCAAATACTTTTCTCAAGTGGAGAAAAATAGACTCTTAAATTATTTTTTTAGATATAATAAATAATATGTCTAAAATTAGATAATCATAATAGCAGTAACAAGTCTTTAATTAGCCTCGCTACCAAAAGGCCAATTGTAAACTTGTACCAAGATCTAATCTAAACCACTTAAAACTATGAGCAACTCCCTATCATAACAAAAGGAGCCAAGTCAAATTTCTGCCAGTGAACACACTTTTGCCTAAAATGGTTGATATTTCATGCTAAAGTGTAATGTTACATTTTCAATTTCTCAGCTTCAAAAAGATTTTTTTCATCCACAAATATTTCAAATTGAATGAGAAAAAATCTCACATACTTCTTTTTTTAAAAAAAAAGTATCTAGTAACCGTGTCCTCCAAAAGGCCTAAAAGTCTGAATTTTATTCTGTCTGATATGATGCTATGAGCGACACAACCATTATAAATTTGAGTACGTTTGTTTAAGTCACTAGAAGAAGTTTGTAGGAAAGCTCCACATATAAGGAAACTCCATGAAAAGTTAGTCTTTATTGATGCCCCTTTACACGCAGTGTACCTAAACTCACGTATATACAAAAACATAAACCGTGAGCTGGTGCTGCAATGTTGTAGGACTTTCCATCAAAATGTTGGGTTTCCTGGTCCTTTCCCTCATTCCTATCTATGCAAGTCCTACTACTTTCCTTCATGCCATAGTGCAGCTGTTTTCATGGGTYGTGACAAGTGTGTTAGTAAAAACATTAGCTTTGGAAAGTATGCTAGTAAAGTTACTCAGCAAAGAAAATACCAAAATGTAGTGCTCATTCAAACACATGAAGCACAACTTTTAAAGTGTCATAGGACAAGCACACTTTGTGTTCCCTTACACATGGGTTCTTCACACAATTGTTCTTGTCTCTTAATTGGTAGAATAATCCTCAAAATGGCTAAATTCTCCAAAAAGTTAACTTGAAAGTACTGGAAATCATATCAGAGAGACRTTTTCACAGGTTTAAACTAAGCAAGGATATTGGAAATATTTCATAATCAGATATTTCCCTGAAATACCTTTAAAATTTACATGTAGCAAGAAATTTAATGCAATTCTCATCTTTCTATGTTTTTTAAACTTTCAAGGTATGAAAATAGCTCTTGATAAAGAAGTGATTTTAATGGGTCAAAATAAGGAGGGATGGGTGATTTTTACTTCTCTCACCTCATTTTTTTTCCAGTGAGTACTGAGTTATCATAGGCAAAGTCTGTGACAGCTAATCCAACATTTGCCAGCACAGGGAAAACCTCTGGTCTGAGGAAGGGCAGCTAGAAATAGGACCTTTGAGAAACAGAAATAACCAATTATTAAGGAGGCATAATCACCTTCCTGAGGTGCACAATACATATTTTAGGTGCTTGATTTTTCCACCTATTTAAGCAAAAGATCTTTAGAGAAGCCCGGCCAAAACAAAACTTCATGAAGCTGCTTTCAAAAGTTATCATATTCACATAGTAACTTGGCAGTTAAGAGTTTATCGAGATTTTTCCTCTTCCTTTCAGTCTCTTGTTCTTTTATGTGTACTATGCTATGTGAATAGTCTATCTTCAATCCAAACAAACAATTTTTATCCACGGGCTAACTCCTGTTATCCTCATCCTGAATATTTCAGTGGCTATTCTATACATTATGTCTCAAAGCTACCATCATCAGGGGTCAGCAGAGACCTGCACGTGCAATCATTCATCCACCTTTCAGACAGCGGACACTCAGAGTAACACACAGACCTTCCTAGGAAAGGGATATAGCTCTGTAGGCAAACCAGATCACCGATCATAGCCCTTGAGCCATTGACGCACAATACGTCACAGTTTGCAAACCATTATTTAGCCGTATTCTAGAGAAATTGCTGAAGAGGAAGAAGCTGATGGATATCCAAGCCAGTTTATGTTCAGAAGCAGCAGGTCGTTATATCTTTTGCAAAGCCTCTGTTTTCTTCAAAGGAGGTTTGTAGAGGCTTGTTTGTGAAGTTTGTTCCTAAGAAATAGATATCTGCTACTCGCTTAGCTATTGAAAGAAACTCATTTATGTTTATGGATCTTCCATCTCAAAGACGGAACCCTTTCTATAGGCAAACTCTTCGATTTAGCTATGTAAGGCTGAATTCAGATACACACAGACACAGAAAAGCCCTGAACCCACAAACAAACCAATAAAACAGATTGTGTAGCTGATGTAGCCACTGGCAGGACACAGCTGGAGTTTATTATTCGTGTATTCATAAAGCAACCTTGCCCTCAAATCTTCCTATTGTGATGTACTGCTTTTGTGTTTCATAGTGTCAGCATTGATTGAAGCTGATTGACTTCACTCCTGCTGTAGGATACAAAATATAAAAAAAAAGGAGAACCTGCTTCTGAAGAGACTCAGGCTGTTGCTGAGGATAGATGGCAGGAACAGCACCAGGCGCAGTGATTAATAAATGATGGATTCTGGAGCAGACCAATATATTTCTGAAATCCTCCCATACTGCAGGGTGCCTGTGTAATACACCATTCTCAGACCTGATAAGAAGCAAAGCAGAAAACAGCAAGCAAACTTTAAGATATCTGTACAAGGAAAGTGGTTTTAAGAGTTCCAAAAAGCATGGATGTTTGAATAGATGCTTCAGTAAGAGATTTCTGGGACAATGAAAGGCTTTCTAAGGTGTGTAGCTTGTAAATACCCTTCTTTTCATATTCAGGGAAGGCAGATGACAGGCTAGCTTTAAAAAGTCTATTAAATCATATCTGATATAAAGCAGGCGTACAGTCTAGAAGGAGTTATAAAAAATGTGCCCTGCCTTTTTAAGACAGTGAGTGAGATTCCGATTGACACCTCCAGCTAATACCTTGGCATGGGAAAGCACAGCCATTAGGTTAGAACAAGGAAGCTGAAAGCCCTCAAACTAAGTGATGCTTATTTGAAAATAGGATGTGAAGGGAGTACAGGAAAAAAAACAGATCTTCAGCTGTTTACCCAAGTCATTACAGTCTTGAAAAGAATTGGAAAGCCTACAAGGACTGTGTCTTGAGAGAATTCATATCCTCAATGAGTGCAGCAGTGTGATTTTTCCCCTAAGGGAGAAGAGTGAAAAGAAGCGGGTGACTGTAACCTGAATTGAAAGCCGGGGGCTGAAGGCAGAGAAAGGAGCGGAGCAGCACCTACCTGGGGAGCTGAGGCTGGGGTTTGGAYGTGGGGTCCTGCCAGAGAGACTGTACAGAACAATCTCCGAAAGGGGAACGAATGTTCTCTAAACATGGGTTTAGCTCAGGTGTAGCTGTACGGCACGTCGTTTCTTTTGTTTCAATACGGTTTTCTTCTTTTCTTTTGGTACTACAGCCCACGTTTGTTTGAATGTCAGGAAACATGCAAAGTCTGGGGAGGAAAACTACCTTTATCATATAAGATGCGGGAATGAAGGAAGGAAAGTTATCTGCTAGGGAATTTGAAGGGGAAAAGATGTGGACAAGAATAAAAGGAAAGAAATACAATTGTCTTGGAAAATGTGAGAGCAAAGCCAGTGCGATTATACGAGCCTCCTTATCTGTAATCCTGGGGTCTTAAACTAAACTTTAAAACAAAACAAAACAAAACTACCAAAAACCCCACAACAGTTTTAGCTCTCTGTTTAGCAAGAATTTCGGGTCCCAGTTCTGATATGGCACGACTATAAAACCTTTCATCATGTTGCTGTGAAAAAAACCTGTAGAAAAATGAGAAAGGTGAACCTGCAGAGACAGGCTGGGCGGTTGAGATGGGGCGTATTAGCGGCTCAGGGATTCTAGAGGAAAATCACCAACATGGAAAGACATAAAATGCTGATGGGGAAAAAACAGGGAGGCTAGTTGGAAGCTATGAAGTTGTACATACCCTACTTGCAGAGTTTCAGTGTACCTGGTTAATGGTGCCTGAACAAACTGACGCAAAAAAATAGAGGATTTGCAGAACTTAGAAATATTCTTTTCTATCCAGTTGTTAAACAACAGAAGATTTGCATTTCTTTTCACTTTTGGGTCCTTACATCCCCCCCCMAAGTTATTTTTCATGACGCTGAGCTTTTGAGATTCATTAATACTAGGCATAGCATTGTTATATTCTGCTTTGCATAACGAACAGTGGCTTTTCATTAGAAAGAAAGCCTGATGAAAACCAAAAAATGTTGTATTTGTTTGTTTAAAATATAAAACCAGTCTAACTTTGAATTTAGAGAAACAGTTTGTCACGCTAACTGCATCTCTGACTTTCCTGGGGTTTTTTGGTCTTTTTTTTAAATTCTTCCCTTCTGACTAATTAAAAAAAAAAAAAAAAATCCGATTAGACAAAACATTTCCATTCATTTGTTTAGCAAGAAATCATTTGAACATGAAACAAATATGGTTGGTAGAGAGGAGAATTTCTTAAGTAGTAAAACTACCCAGGAACAGAGCTGTTGTTAGCGCCCAAGACAGCAGAGAGAAACCTCTCCTTGTGTACAGTGAGTGAACAACCCCCGGACTTTGGCAGCTGTTGCTGTTGCTACCTTGCACCTCTGCCTAGAAGTAGAAGACAGAGGTGTTTATCCTGTGTCATTGCTTACATTTGAGATTCAGATCAAAACAGCAGCAGGACAAGTTTAGCTGCATTTAGAGACATTCGGTAGATAGAAAAACGTGTAATACCTAAAATATAGAGATATTTTTCCCTGAGTAAATGAAATAAAAGGTTGGATTACACCTTTGTATAAATAAATCACAGTAAAGTCTTTTTTTGCAACTTTCCAGACCTGTTTCTTCATAATTTCCTTAACTTTCTGACCTTCTTAGGATATGGAAACAGTGGATTGGGGTGATGAAATACCACAATAGTCTTGCAGCTCGGGCTGAATTTTTGTCATTAGATCTCAGCCCAAAAAAAGCAGGGTATGTTTCCTCAGGAAGGATAGGAGATTTGGGGTCATGTGCAGAAAGGTTATCTTTCTCTTCTGGGATAATGATCAGTGTGGGGTCAGCTTGTGGTGGTCTCTCAAAGTCAGTTCCACTATGCTCTTTCCTGTTAATAGTTTATCACAATCTGAAAGTAGATTAAAGTCCTTTATCTAGGAGAGAGAGAGGTCAATCTTTCTAGCACTCCTAAAATGCAACAGCATCCTTATTAATGTTTCAGTGCCTGTGTTCAGTGACTAAATGAAACTAGGATTAAAAAAAAAGAAAAAAAAAAAAGGATCCCCAGTTGAAAGCAAGCCAGACAACATTTCTCCAACCTCTGGAAAATAAAAATAAAATCCTCATAAAGAAAAACTTCTGAAAAACTTCTGACAACAGATCTATATGCAGAATGCATTCATCAATGTAACACAAAGTGAACAAGACCCTTAAAAGGGACAATGCTCTACGAATAAACGTGTTTCYACTTGGCATTAGTTCATTAGTCTGTCACAGAGATGTGATGTACTACTCAGAAACTCGTTAGGAAGTGTACAAGATGAACAATTTTTGGCTATAAATGTCGGTAGGACGAGGTAGGTAAGCATGAGAGTATGTTGATTAGCAAAACCAGAAGTGGATCACTTATGGAAGCTTTGCAAAATAAGATTGTAACCRTGCTCTGTCATTCCACTATGCTCTGCTTGATGTCACACGGAGGAAAAACAATAAGGTGTGAAGGGCCTCTAAGAGTGAAGAAAAGCACAGAAGTAAAATTTCATTCATGCTGTGAGTAGCTTGATGCGAAATTCAAGCAATACAAGATCATTGTGATGGACAACAGAAAGGCCTTTTCACAGAAAACTAAAATTCCCTTTGGAAACACTGGTTTACACTGTCCTGTCAACACAAACTCTATTTTTCAGTATTTCTGTACTGTAACTCCGCTCGGGTAAGTCAAGCTAGGCCAAGGGAACATCAGCAGCTGTATTCTAGGAAACAAGGGCTGATGCTTAACGTCTCTGAATAATCAGTAGTGTTCCTAGGGGATATTTTGCTTCCTTTGGAGCCTGCTCCAAGCCAATATCTGAACGTGGCATTAAAGAGGCTTGTCATTTTTCCTATGAAGTATTAAATTGAGCCCATGTCTATGTTTTTCTATGAATGATTTAGTGCATTGTTTTATTTTGATATTATTGCCAGTTTCTCTACCAGCAAATTATTTTCTCTCTACTTGCAATGCTGGCTTAGAATCACAAAATAGAAGAACTGTAAATATCTTTTTTTTTTTCATCTAGAAGTGATGAAAAGTAAGGTAAAAGTGTCAATACTCCTCTCTCCCGAATTCAGGAACTGTTTACAATGTACTTTGAGATGAATATGAAGCTTCATAAGCTGGTAGAATAAGCATCAATGGATAACTATGAGAAGTGGGAGGAGTATTAAAGGGCAGAAACAGGAAGCTTGTGATGTTTTACGGAGCAGCGTCCGATATTTTTGATCAGATCAACAAATAGCGAATCTTGAAATGTTATAGTTCATCCTGTGCACAGAAAAAATGGATTATAAAAAGAGTCATAGAAGCTATTTTAATAGAAACAGACTGATAGTCTGACAGTAAACTGTACCTGATGAGTTGGATGAAAGCCAAAAGCAAAAGAGCAAAAACTGAGAAGACATAAATCTCATGTCATCATTTTTGCAATAACTTCTTAAATTTTTCTGTCATTGAATAGTTACACTTAAAAAGCTATCATACATCTTGAGCTTCAGTAATTAACTTTTTCTTTCTTTTTTATGATTCCAGGAAAAGATGATTTAAGAGGTTTTGTCTCTTAGAGACTCTGGCTGACAATGTTCACATCTGAGGAACAGTGTGATACGTCAGTATTATAAACCTGGTTTACATTCCTGTGGAAAACCTTGTGCTTTAATGTGCTGCTGACCTTGCTAGGGCTCATGTCCCACAGGAGAAGGTGATCAGCACTGCACTAGGTCAGTTGAGCTATCTGGTATTTATACTAGTTCAGCAAGGGCAGTTGTATGATTTACTAGCAGGCACTATGTAATTACCTGAGGCCAAAACATTAGACAATTTTAATACATAGAGCATTGGACATTTTGCAGGTCAAATAATTGCAGCTGCTTTTTTTTTTTTTTTTTTTTTTTTTTTTTTTACCCAAAAGAGGTTTTCAATGCAAGATTTCCAAATATTGAAATAGTATCCTGATCCTCATCTAGAAGTTAACTCAAAAAGGAAAGGCAGACACACACACAGTATTTAAGAGTTAAGACAGGAATATTAATAGGGATTGAGCACTGCAGAACTCTGAACAGGACCCCGAAGAGTCATTCCGAGACGGCAGAGGAGAACTCAGCTTTATGAAAAGGCAAACACCTTGAGCTAGTGGAAACCTTAATCACTGTCACAGAGCTCTTCCTATCCTTTTGCTTCATAAACTCTTTAAATAGACTCTCTAATTAAATACCGCAGGATTCTGTGGTTCTAACAGAATGACTAAAGGCGAACCACTGTTCTTGCAGGGACGAGCGTAACCACAACCCCATCAGAAGACAAAGTCTTCAGGAATATTTTCCCCCAGTTTGTGGATGATAATAGTGGAATTAATGGGAGATCTTTGAAAGACCACTGGACTTAGATTTAATTAAGAATCCCATGAACCACAGCAGAGCACAGTGTGAAATATAATTGTTAATGTAAAGGTTAATGAGTTAATTAGCCACATTTAAATGTTTAATTCAAATAAATGTTCATCCATTATCTGTAATGGGAGCCATTTTGTTTCCTCTATTTACACAGTCTAGGGTTTTCTATCCCCAACATTCTCTACAGGTATGAAATTCAACACATGGCAAGCTGGCTTTAGTTAAAAACTGGGGAAAAAAAAAAAGGAAATTATGGCCTTGATTCTAAATCTAACTTTTTATTTCCAGCTATAACATAATGGACTTGAGTGAGGTTTAAGACACATCCCAGAGCAAGCCATAATAATTAATCTGCATGACTGGATTTAGCACAAATCAGACACATCTTGCAATTGTAGTTCTTCTCCTTGCTTCTAGGCAGCAGTAAATTTACACCGACATAGACCAGCACAAGAGTACTACTGGCTATATGCTGGCTCAATTAGCCTGGCTAATGAGCAAATATGTTACTTTTGGTCAGAAAATAAGCAAGTGATGAGAAGAAAAAATAAAGATCTTCACATTTCTCTAATGAGAACACAGAGATATCACTGCAACTTTTGAGTTTGCAAAAACATTCAGAAGATTTTTTTATTTATACCCAGTATGTAATGGGGGTGGGAGGGGGAATTAGCATAAATCTTACTTTTTACATAGAAGCGCCATGATCCATGATCATTACTTCCTTTGTGGGAAGTGGCAGTTTGAGTTGCAGCCCAGGCCTAAAATGTGAATATACCGCTTTAACTGAAGAACATATTGATAACATTCATGTTAGGAACTTGCTATTTACAAAGAATGGATAGATCTGACTAAAGCGTTGTGATTTCCTCATAACAAACTGGGAGAAACATGGTATTACAGGTGCTGTAATAGAAAGAAAGTTGTTATGCTTTGTTGAGAATTATTTTGTCATTTTTGTTTCTCAATTAAAAATCAAAACAATTGCTTTATATTTAAATTTGCTTATTTACAGTAAAAGTTGAACATTTTGGGACATTGGGTAGATTAAAATACATTTCTGCATGTGTAACTTACCCAGTAATGTAATATAATCTGCCCTTATTAGGATTTCTATTATAAAGGTTTATGTTGCAGATGTTTTTAGCTATTGTTTTAATCCAATATTTTGGACACATTTTTTAGAGTGATATAGCTACAATTTAACTGCTAATCTACATTTCCGTGATCTCTTGGGGGTACTCATATCAGAAGATTCCTCATGATAGTAAATCCAGTTTCTGGGTGCCTGCTGTTGAACTAAAACCACAGCAATGGAACAGCACAGACCAATATTCCACTGTGAAAATGTTCTGCTGGATCAAACATTTTCAAACGATCCTAAAAAAGGCATATCCTGAAAGGGATTTGAAGTTGCAGAGCTCTGGCAGTGTTTGTGCCAGACTGGTTACTGCATGCACATCTTCCCCACTTGTCCTTTAGCAAGTCCAATGGGTTTTTCTTCTTCTGCCCTTTCTGGTCTCATTCTTACCCTCTGTGTGTGCAGGTCTTAATTTTCTTGCAAGCTTCCTTTCCAGCCATGCACTTTTCCTTATGTGTAGTCAGCACCTAAGACAGTGGAGGAACACTAATACACCCCTAATGACAAAAGCCACAAACATCTGCAGGATGTAACGGGGACAGCATCCCACYAGGCACCAGACACATAAGCAGTGCATGGCCCCGAGTGCAATCACCTGGTGTAAAGCTCCCTCGTGTACCATTCTTAATTCACATGTGGGTGGTACTAATTCCTGCACGACCATGGCATAGCTAACCAGCACTGCAAAATGAAAGACTGGATCCCAATTCTAAAATATAATCAAGTCCTATTACGCTACAACATGTTACTGTATAGATAAGACCTGCTGTAGATCACACTAGCCAGTTCATCCTAATTCTCTTTTTCCATCATCTTTTGCAGATCTCTTTCTACCCTTTTACCACCACCGGTACCTGTGTGATGCTATCTTTGATCTGTGCTTGTCTGTATGCACTCATTCCACCATCTTTCAATTACATAGCACCACTTTTCACCTCATTCAAATAACATGATTCAGGTTACCCTCTGAACACCAAAATTATCATGCTGTTCAGGGGAAACAAGCACTTGATATCTTTTCAAAACTGTACTCCTGCTTTCCTTGGTTCAAAGGGGAAATCAAGCCATGCATCTGTTAGTGCTGCTTCAGCTTGAAAACAGGTCTTTATACAGGCCTTTGAGTCCCCATCTGCTACTTTTTATTTTACTCTAAAGCAAGTCAGCATCAAAGACACTGAGGAGTAGTGACAGGCAACGTAACTTGAATCTTTCATAACACTGATGTCAAAAAGTGTCACGACACTGTCAAGGATCAGCCCGGTATTCAATCTTTTGGACAATAAATGTGTATACTTTGGAGGGATGCTTTCCAAGTTGAAAGGTCTCTTTCTCTTTCACCCTTTCCTCTCCCCCACCCTCCTGCCAGCAACCCATGTCCTCAGTGATTCAGTCTCGCTGGAGAGTCAGGGCTTGTTTTGGGAAATATCTCACTACTTGTCATCTTTTCAGCAATAAATATTTTGATCAAAATAAAATACAAAGCTTGGATCCTCCACCAGGCTGCTTCCCAAGTTGTAGCAGAATGAATCCAGAACACTGCTAGACCTTTATCTTCTGAAAATTTGGTTAAATTTAGTTAAGCCTAAGAACAAAAATCATTAGAGGAGTCAGACATACTATCATATAATTTTCATTTCCTTAGTAGATGGAGAATGATATATGATATACTCAGCTCTTCTGTTTTAAGCAAGTTCATGACCATTAATTGATGATATCAGATATCTGACATGAATTGCGAATGACATGCTTTGAATGAATAATGTTCACGCAAAGACTGTTCAATCTAAACAAGACTGCCAATATGCCATTCCCAAAGGATTAACGCACTAGCACTGAATTAGGCATATATTACTCAATATATTGATTTCAGAGCACTATATTAACTGAGAGAAGCGTGTGTATTAATGAAAACTCCCTTGAAATATATTTCCTTTTAAATTACAATCATGTTTTATTTGAGTGGATTGCTAAGATATCTGAAAGTGGACTGGAAAGTGACTAAATATTAAGGATTAATTTCCTTGGTATTATATGAAAAAGATTGCTTTCTTCTTACAGATAACTTGCCACCAGAAAGCTAAACTGTATRCAGACTTCCAGTTCATAGGTTTTAGTTATGGAAGAAGGAGATATTACACAGCACAAGGGTGGAAGAGTGAGAATGTCTCAGAAGTAAKAACAACACAATAAAAATTAATATTTAGAGTGGTTGCATACAAAATGTGGGATCAAACTGGTAACTTTTAGCCTGATTTTCTAAGAAAATGGAATGTTTACATGTATTTGCTTGTCTCACTTCCCTAAAACTCTTAACCTTACTGGCCAATTTCACTCAAATTTGGCAGAAGGGCAAACACCTCAAAGACATTTTAAATTAATAAAAATTTTATAAAAAATATAAAAATGAATAGAAGAAAAATTCTGTTAATATTTCTCACGGACGGAAACACCGCTTTATAGTCTCAGTCCATGGCAGACAGCATATGATCTGCACAGTGCCAGGGGAAGCCATAGATTTTGTTGGCTCTGTGGCTCCTGAAYTACCTGCCCTTACATTTTGGGCCCTGAATCTTTAGTAACCTGAAGGAAGCAGAACTGTGTGCATATCCAAAGTTAACAATGTCATAAGCCTTTGTCTAAAATAAGCTCTTAGACATTGTACATCCACTTTTGCGGAGCTCTGTGCAGCGTCAGAAAAGTAAAAAAATGGAGCTGTGTTTCCCAGCCTGGTGAGCATTGCTGCTAGCCCATGTGCTTGTAGATGGGAGAATTGTTTTGGAGGTGGAAGGAAGGGCTCTGTTGTAATTTTAATGTGAGCCCTGAGCTTCTGCCAACATTGTATGGGGTGGCAGGAGCAATACCGCCAGTCCTGAACAAGCTTCCCATGCCTGGGCAGTGCTGGCAGTTGACTAAATCTTTTCCTATTTGTTCGTACCCAGATACCTGAGAGATGAGAAATGGTAACAGTAATCGCATGAAGTAGTGACTTGTTTGCAAAACATCACAAGTCAAGTCAAGTTTTGCCAGAAACACTTTCATACCACCCACCATCTATTCCTGCCAATTTTTGTTGCTCCCTGTGACAGTTAAATTTGCAATTTGATTAATGACTTCATTCCAGTGCTTGGGGTATGGTTTATATTACTTGTTCCAGAAAAGAAAGGCAGGTAATTAGAAAATACAGTGAAGTAGCTCAAAAGATTTTTTAAAGTTGTTAATGTAGTAAGAAAGTAGCATGAATAAATATGACAGAATGAGGGGCCTCTAAAAATATCTCCTTCAAGTTGAAGTTTTCTTTTTCTCTGCATTTTTCCTGCTCATTGAAACAAGGCAGCCAGGTCTCTGCTAAATGCACAAAGGAGCATGAGGACTACGTTAAATGTTAATCTGGTCTAAATTATGAAGCGGGTCTTAAAAGTGAAACTTCATGTTCACCTGCCGGTTACTGGTCATAAAGCACAGCAAAATCAGTTCAAACAACTTGCTTTAATTATGACTCACAAACATTATTCTTTGTGCCAAGTTGATAATTGAGATAGTTATTTTCCATGATGTGCAACAGCAGCTGTGGGCTATAACACAGACGAGTCATCTTTGCATTGCTCATTATTTTTCAGTAATTGACTAATTTTATCCTTCACACCTGTCTTATATAAAACCTGGTGGCATCACAATAGCCTAAAAATGTTGATATATATCCCTTCTGTCAATCCTATACCTCTCTCCTTAAGGACTTTTTGAAAAATCTTTCAAAAAGCCATATTTTAACCTTTTGTCAAGATGCAAGTTTGTATAAGCCAACGATCACCTTATGTGACTTATGTATAATAAAACTTGCACATGGACTTGAATTGGTCAGGAATTCTGTGTTTGACATGACGAGAATTTTTTATATGAATTGTCAATTAAGTGGCACAATTTGAAATGCAGAGAAGCATTTGGAAGTGATATATATTGCTCGTGATGTTGCCTTGATACGTAGCTTGCATTCATGTACCCATTAAAGATACAGCTCTACAGCCTTAACAAGAAAGTATTCAGAGCAGATGGAAATATAAAGAGAAGAGATTTATCTGTCTTGTTTCAAACTAGGAATATGAGATCAAAAACTCAGTCTCTAGTCTTGTGAGAAGTAACTTTTCTAGATATTCTTTAAAAAGCAATAGCTATTCCAAAATTGTAACATAATGTTGCTGCTTTTCGTGTACCTGCCCTTGTTTTGGAGTGCTTATGCTAAAGCAGATTTCAGCTTTCTTCTGGACATGCTTCCCTCTGTGTTGGTATTAACTGCAGAAGCATTTAGGTTTTTATCTGAACTGCCTGAAGCTATGTGGGATGAATGTGGACCTTAGGATTTCTTGGAAGAAACACCCAGTACTGACATCTTCTAAGATCTGACATTTCTAACAAAATAACAGAATAACTGAGGTTGGAAGGCACCTCTGAACATCACCTAGTCCAATTCTTCTGCTCAGACAGGGCCAGCTAGAGCAAGTTACCCAGGACTGTGTCCAGTTGGGTATCCCCAAGGCTGGAGACTCCACAACCCCTCTGGCCAATCTGTTCCAGCATTTGATCACGCTCACAGTAAAGAACTTTTATGTTTAAGTGGAATTTTCTGTGTTTCAGTTTGTGTGTTTTGTTCATTAGTTAAAACCCTACCGCAAGTCAAACCAGTTGAATAAAACAGCAAAAAAGAAGTCCTGAAATATTCAGAAGACAGTCATAACTAAAGAGGACTGTAAAGTTCATAATTATTTTATACAGACTGGAAAACATATCTATCTGGCTTACAGAAAATTGATTAGATAATATAACTTCAGAAAGGCTGGCATATGTTTAATAGTGTAGTCCCAGTTCACTCTGAAATTTTAGCTGTATTCAGTCCTACCGCATATACATTTTATCAGGGACAGTACTGGGGAAAAAAACAAATCCCTTCCAGAAATTGTTCCTAGTGGTTATCTCAGAATGTTGAACAAAAAATTAAAATGACCATATGGAAGTCAAGGTTTTGTTATTATATCAGATTTGTTGTAGTTATATGTCAGCACAGTAATAAGCAGATAAAGCAACTTTTTGTTAATGTGGCAGTTCTGGTTATTATTACTCATACGATAAAAACAAACAAACAAACACAATTTTGGCTCATCAATATTCAGCCTCCCTGGGGAAAAGAAAAATGATAGATAAGGATCTCTAGATTGCCCATATGTTGATGGAAGAGAAAAGATGGAGCTTGGCTAAAGCTTGGTGTAATGAGTAGTTCCCCTAATACAATATCCTATTAGTACCCCTACAGCTGTTTTACATTACAGCAAATCTGTGGTGAGGTAGACCTTAAGGAACAAATCTCTGCTTGGGAGCTTTTTCACTTGAGGGTATTCCACATCMTTTCTTCACACTCAGAATGCCTTATTTCCTTCAAATTACCTTTCGCATCCTCTCTTAATTGAAAAATCCTAAACCCTCGGGGCTTCCCATAGTATGTTCTCTCTCTCTCTCTTACTCACTGGGTCAAGTGCTTTCCTTAGCTTCCTCATGCCCTTATAAGTTAAGCTGTTTAGCATCCTGCAGCTTAATGTAAAGGAAATTAGACATGTCCAGACTATACTTATTTCCTTTTTCTTTTTTTTTCCCATCTGTATTACAGGGAATGGTCCCTGTTACCTGACTTCAAAAACACAAGAAAGTTCTAATTAGCAAAACTGGCTTATATTTTCACTGGTACTTGGTAAATGAACAAAAATCAGATGAATATCTATAACAGTCTATAGTTTTTTCTTCATACCATTCCTGTTGACAGGACATGTGTGACTCAGCTAAAAAGATCAGCCAACAAATTTCAGTCCTTCTGAAGAGAATGTGGCCATGTAAAGCCCTTCTCAGACCTTCTAATTTCCTTAACAGCTTCTGTCTTTAAGTGACAACTTCACATCCTCTGACTTCAAACTCAGGTTCCTTAGTTAAGGAAAACAAGGGCTGATATACATGCACAATGAATGTGAAAAATGTTTTACATATTTTTCATATTTCTGCAATTTGAACATTTTGGTGTGGATCCTTTGTAATCTTAATGTCACTTCTTTTCACTGCTGTCATGTCCATTCTCACTACAGTTCACAAAAATAGTTGTTCATAATTTTTTTTTAGGGTTTTCAATATGGTTATAGCCAGTCAACATTACCGTGGACAAGGTAGAGGGCAGTGGTTCTGAAGTGTGGTTACAACTCTTTCATGTGTCTTGGAGACTTTACATGTAGCTGTGGAAATATGTTCTTATAAGCCAAGTAGGCATAGTGGCATCTAGACCTTTCACTGTAGATTGTGCTGCTCTATTACAACTGATGCTGAAAAATGTTATAAAATGTCGTATAAGTATGCTCTCCCCAATGTTGCCTTCTAACATAGCATTAAACARCTACACATTGCCATCCCCTCTACATGTGACAGTCAATGATAACAATGGGCTCAAAGAGCTGTATTTCTAATAGTTTCACACATTTCTATGAGCAAATTGCTGATGCTTTCCTGAAGTAACAAGCTATTTTCTCTGCTAATAAGCTTTGGAAAATTCTAGTCTGCAGCTCTTAGAAGCATCTTTGGATCAAGGTTATTTAAGGAGTTCAGAGCAGCAACACCCAATCTGCAAAAGTCATTCACTTAGTTATTATACATACCTGGACAGGCTGGAGGAATGGGCTGAGAGGGATCTCATCAAATTCAGCAAGGACAAAGGCAAAGTCCCACAGCTGGGATGGACCAGCCTCCTGCAAGGGCGTGGGCTGAGCCTGCCTGGCCAGGGAGAAATCCACATGGTCCAGCACTATGTTACAGGGAGACTGCTGACAAATCTAGAACCAAAAAGGAGCACTACAACTATGCATGAGTCTTCCAAATTTCCATGCAAATGTGTCTCAGGCTTTGATACTTTCTCTGTGCTGTTTCACTTTTATTCCTTAGACACTTATCTCTGTGACTCTGTCTGAAGAAGGTTGTGCTTTCTGATGAACTGTTGATCTGCTGAGAACAGACGTTTCCTCTGGTGGGAAATAGAGTGCACGGCAGGAAGGAGCCAACACAGACAGCACCACCTACTGTCTGTTCTTCAGTTCAAATTACTGAAACATCAACTGACAGTCTTTTAACAGCATGTTTCAGCGGAGGTCAATGCTAAGGAGGAAGTCATAGTATTCAACTTCATCATGCTTTTTCTCACCTTCATGTCCAGAGATGCAAAGATGTATGAAGAGCTGGTGAATGACCTCTGGATGTCACACTGATTAATTGGTGAAGTTTGCTTTCACCACTGGATACCAAGTGGCCTGTCAGATTAATTATCATTCCCTCAGAAGGCTATTTCTCTTCCAGTGCCTCCTCCTAGAGTCCCTACATGCCTCATGCAGCATGGGGCGTTTCCAACAAACAGTTTTCRGGATCATGGAAGCCGCTTCTAAACATCCTTTTTCTTTTGCATGGGATGAAAAAATCAGTTACTCATTAGCAGTGCTAAAGTACTGTTTAAACATGTTAAAAGGCAGATTTTCCAAATTACATGACAGAAGTTAGAAACTGTCATTGTTAGAATGGTATAGTGGACAGTAACGATATAAATATTTCAATAAGCAAGTTTACTTCTGAAAACATGATTATATCCAGGAATTACCTGAATGTCATAGAATGTTTGAAATCTTGCCTTCTGCAGAAATGAAAAAGCAGGAGCCAAATCCTCTATTCCAGGTTTTACGCTAGTCTACTTCCATGTAAGTCTGGATCCAGACAACAGTTTAATCATGTGTTCTGGAAAAAAGTTCAGGCCCTCGGATTGTCTTTCTGAGACAGTTTAGTGGTCACCAGAATTGGATTTAAATGACCAGAGATAGTGGCCTAAAAAGCAAAATAGTCCTGCCATGAGCTAAGTGTGCTCCTTCCGTGTTCTTTTCAAGGGCCTCTTCTTACCCCTGAAGCTCAATGTCTTCTTCCATTTGTAGGTTGCAGTGAAATTATATTCCAGCCCTCTTTCAATGTAATTCTGTGGTTTTTACTTGCCCTCTTTTCTTTCTTTTCTCTATACTCATCTTTTTATTTTCTCTGGTGAATTTACTTTACTGTGATGCTGCCTTTACCTTAGTGAAAACAGTGTTGTTACGGTCTTCACAAGAAAAATCTTTTGATTTGATATTATCCATAGGTCTTTTGAAAGCCGAAGAAAAGAATTTAGCAGCTGAGTGGGTGAAGTTTGTACATCAGTGTTCAAGATTATAGGCAGGCTGAATTGTTCCAAATGAGGTCGGTGGTTACACAGAAATACAGATACATTAGTTTCTGGATTTTTCAGTTGTTAAATTGTGTTTTGTTGGCAAACCAGGATAAGTTTGTACAAAAGAGTATGCAGAGAAAACAAAGTTCACTCACTATATGGCATGAACATTAATAGTATAAAAATAAATAGATCTGAGAATGGGTATTAGACCTTTTTCTATCATTTCAGTGACAATGTTTAGCAGGTCATATGGATTTTCCCATGTTTTCAGAATTCAAGATTCCCGTACCTCTGCCCGAGACACACAGAAGGACCCATAGTGATGGGCAGGACACGGAGCACAGCTGATGGCGTGTCTGGGGCAGTGGGATAATGTGGCTATCCAYGTGCTTGGGGTCAGCAGGGGATGGCAACCTGCACCAACACAACAGCCACCGCTGGGAGTTGGGAAGACCACTCACACACCCACCTCGTCGTCAAGCCCAGTGCTGCTGCGTAAATCTCCAGACARGACATGAGAGCCTGTATACCTTTGAGAGGAGAACGGTTTGGTGTGAAAACTGGGCTTTGAGAGATGGAAGAATGGATGGACTGGCTGAGGGAACTGGACTGTTTTTCAATGGTGAAATTTGATTTTTTCATTGAAAAAAGCAGCATGGATCAAGGGAAGGGACAGAAGTAGGCAATCTGCATAATATCCAAATTCAAGACCAAAGTTTCTTTCTTATCTGTAAAGAGACAGTTGGCAAAGATGTATTAACTTGATAGTCATGATTCATCCAAATAATATAAGCAGACGTTCAGACAAAAGTAATTGGAAATCCTTTGAATATTGTGTGTGGGTTTGTGGTATATTTTAGATACACTTTATTTCAAAATTATTCAGAATGTGCTTAGTAAAATTATATTTCTTATGTCAGAAAAGGTATCTTTCTGATGCAAGAATTATGAGGACATGAAACATTGCTTTTCTACCTCTTTTAAGCATGATCAAGCAAAGTTAGTTAAATACAACAGGCCACTAGAGCCAGGCTGCTCAGACTCATTCAGGGCCAAGAAAGTCTCTTAGTGAAGTCTAGTTTAGCAGTATTAGAGCTCTAATTAATCAGTACTAAGGTGCATAACAATCATTTGTGCCAGCCTTTTTGAAAGGCACAGGTCCCCAAAATTTCATTTTTGAGCCAGACATAGCCATAACAATTAACAACCACCATTAACATAGTAAAACCTTTGAAGTGATTGTATACAGTCTGTTAACTTAGCTAATTAGTGACACACAAATAAGTTCTGAGACAACTGGGCTGTGCCAGCCACCTTCACAACTGTCCTGCAGGAGCAAAGCCTTTGTTTCTGTTTGTGATGGAGATCTCTGTGGACAAAAGACATAGTCTTGTGCRTTGTCACAGCATCACAGGATAGGGCATCTTTTATTAACTCTTCCCCTCCTTCCCCTGCCATGTACATACCACCTCCAAYAGTTCAACAAATTAATGTTCTTACGATGTTTTTTCTCAGGCAGGCAGATTAGTCACAATTCTGCTTGAGGTGAACTCATGATGGGAACTTAAGAAATGGATTTCATATCTACTGAAAGCTGTTTTTGCATCATCATTCATTAGGAACATGGATCAAATGGGGGACAAGCAGAATGATTTGCAGAAATCGTGAGGAAAAAATGAAAGAATGGCAGTTGTTTATCCTGAAGACAAGAAGAAATAAAAGGCTTTTGCAGAGGAAGACACTATTTTCCAAGTCTGTGACGGTTAGGACAAAAAGTAATGGACATGAACTGGCTTGAAATACTTAAATCAGGTATCAGGCAGACTTTGAGACATTCAGAGCTTCAGTATGATCACATCATCAGATGCTTCCCAAAGTCTTTTGCTTCTCTCTAGTCAGAGCTTTTACCACTTTTAAAGCCTTCTTTAAGACAGATGACAGACAAAATCCATGCTTTTTTTAAAGAAGTCTCATTATACTGAAGACTCCCCAATCCCATCTTCAAGCAATTTAAGCCACTTCTTCCCCTTTTCTGATACTAGTAAAGATATTTCCACATAGATAATTTTTACTCTATAGATACTTTAGTCTACTGGCTGTTACAATGTACCATAGTTTGCAGCAGATATATTGTCTTTTTTCTTCTTCAAGGAAACCTCCAGTGACCCTAATATTTAATGTCATCAGATTTGAGTGGTGCATGATTAGCAACCTCTGAGCTTGGCTCCTTTGTGCAGCGCAAAGTTTGCGTAGCTTCACTTTCCAGAGCCAGCTCTGGAGCTGCCTCTGTTGCTGTGTTATTTTCCATTTCGAAAAGTTGAGCACAGAGCCATAGAGAGGAAAATTTAAATGAAAAAGTTCCTAATGCAGTCTAGCTATGACATGATTACAACTAGGTTAAATGTATTACTTCTCCACATATTACACTAGAGGTCATACAACATCTAATTTATTTCCTTGACTTTCACATTTCACACTCCCCTGAATGTAATTTCTTTCAATTTTCCCTGCTGTCGGTAATTGGTGTGCCACACATCTCTTTTCTCGAACAGACTCAGTCTGATTATACTGGTACTGCATTCTGTGTATCTATTAAGAACCCGGGATCAAACTTTCCCCCAGGCCTGGTTTCATTTCTCTCTCTCACATACTCATTCATTTGTTAAGGGCATGAAGTCCTCATATATTTCACATTTAGAAAGGTTTGTACTTTCTTAAGAAGAAAAAAAAAACCCACACAAAACTTGCCCGTGGCTGAGGCTGTCTTTCAGACCTCACATATTGTCTTGGCTTTCACCTCCCCCTGTGATGTGTTGCAGTGTTTTCAGAGATGTCTCATTTAACACAGACAGGGACTCCATCTCATCTTGCAAAGTCTTTAAATGATAGTGACAATGAAATGTAAAGTTTGGATCATTTTGTAAACAGTTATAGGGAAATGAAATATTGAAGACAAGAGCTCAATTTTGTTTTCAGATCTCAACGTTCTTGCCACTTTTATTACATTCATGAACAGTTTCTCAGGGTCTGCTTCCATTTGTAACACCAGTTTTATGATCGTGGAAGTCTACTGAGTTCCAGCAAGTAAGTATTTCTTACATCTAGTTTTAAAAYGTAGCAGAGAATCTGAATTGTAAGTTCTTGAAAAAATCTCTATCTTGTCAGGTAGAGACCCTGTCATTATTCCCCAGCTTTAAGTGGTTCAGTCTCCAATGAAATATTCCTTTATATATCTCTTACATATTCCCATGTATTAACCTTGTAACAGAAAGAACCAGGATCTCTTTGCACCTGACCTCCCTCTATCATTTTAACTACTTCACACTGTTCTTTAGGTTTTAAGAATCTGCGTTTTGTTGTTCTCTTGCCACCTGACTGAAATAATTACTACTTTGCTTTCACATTTACAACTGTAAGTTATGTGAAAAAGACCTGCAAGTCAGTAGCAGGATAGATTGTAAGAAGGAGAAAGGAATCCATAGGGATGTCTATTCCAGCATCCCTTCCCTCCTGGCAAATCCTCCTCTCCTCATCCCTGCTGCTTTTGCCAGCAGCCCAGTATGAACTTACTTCTGTGGACTTGTGAAATTGTGAGTCAGGTACTGACTTAATTTCAACGATGTAAAAGACATGCGGGCTGTCATGTCATATCAGGCCTGCAGAAATGATTCCTGTATGAGTTTGAATAACCCCTCTTAGAAGTGTTCTGATACTATGAGCTGATAAAAAGGTGTATTTCTTAGAAGATAATGGAAATGTGGTAATACAAAGACTCACAACCTACTGTACGTAAGCTTAGGGAGGATTTCACAGAGCTGGGAAATTTCACAAGCAAATGCTCAATTCAGAATTAATTGTAGCATTTTGTTAATTCAAATCCACTTTGATTTCCAGATCCTCTATTGAAAGTTTTGCTGCTGAAACATTGCTTTCTGCAGTATTCTTTTCCTGTAAACAGTGAAAAGTAGGGTTTTGATTTTTTGGAGTGATCGCCAAAAATCTGCCATTTTTAATAGAACCTGTCTTGGTTTTTGTTTTCTTTTCTTTCTTTCTCCAAAGTCTTATTTAATTACTTTTCTGAACTGGATGTTGTGCATCATTCTATGATCTACCCAAAATCCCTTTTTTGAAGAATACAATATACCCCAATTACTTGTGTCTGTATATTATCATCAAATACTTTATCACAGAATTTGCCAAGTCACAGATACTGCTGGAATGACATAACTGACAAATAATTAGATCTAAGTATAAAAATGCTTGCTAATTGCTCACTAGTTACCATTTTTGTATACATAAGGCAGTTAAAAATAGAAAAAGGTGAGAGCAAACCCTGTTTGAAAGGCAACTCTTGTATTTGTCCTTCCATTTAACTCCAAACAGGAGAGCAGCACATGCAGGAGCAACCTCCACAGAGGACGGCAGACTCTTGTCTACAGGAAGCAGTCTGGGTCTTTTGTGGGATCTTGCCCATCTGCATTAGAGCAGTTGTCTTGCAACCACTTGCTTTTCCACACAGTGAAATAATTCACCAAATACTGAACATTATTCCTGTTTCATATCACTTTTCTTCAATTCCTCTTCTGTGCACTACTACCTTTTTGACTGCTCTGAAGCAGCAGATTTTCAGCATATATTGTAGTAATTATATTTAAACAACACMTAAAACCTAGTAGATCACTTAGGCTTTCTATCTTCAGGATAGCTAATTGCTGCATTTTCAGAATGCTACAGTTCATTGAAATGCTGGTGTAAAATACTGCAGCAGTTAGTGAATGCAAGTATCTCCCATTGCCTACCAGGGAGAACAAATCATAATTCAAATTAACCTTACTGTGTAATGAAATTTTGTTATGTGTCATTATGTTATATTATATAATATCTATAAATAAATCCTAGCAAGTCATTTGCTTAAATGACAGGGTTTTTTGTGTGACAGARTGAAGCTAGAATCCTCCCTATGATTAATTTTTCAAATAACAGCGAAGTACAAAGTGGAAAACATATAATTTTGTAAAATGACAGCATTTTGGGCCCTCAAAACAATTCATTATGTTTAAGAACCAATAGAGATGACTCTTCAACAATATATATCATGTAATTTAATTATAACAAGGAAGTTGGTTTTGCCTGACAGCCTTCTGGAGGGAAATGTGCTCAAGTGCCCACAAAGCCAGCTGTCACACTTTTTCCCCTTCTCCTGGACCAGATCGAGTAATATGCAATCCTTTCTATAACGAGTGTTGTTCTGTATTTCCAGAATCTCAAAGCAATTTGTTTGCAGTTTACCAAGAACATTTCCAGGTGTTCCAGTTCAAAAATATATCTACAGGCTATTTTGATGTTGTAAAGTGCTATGTTTCATCAGAAGGTGTTGCTTTAAAAGGTTTTCAATTGATTGTTTTAAATGGTTCAAAATTAATCAGGCATATTGCTTCTCTGTCATTTTGCTTTTCCAGCAATTGTGTTATACATATATTTTATTGTCAAAGTAAAGCTTTCAGTAAGATTGTTTTTATGTTTCCAAGCTGATCTTTTTCAAGATGTTGTGGGGTAAAAAAAAAAAAAGAAGAGAAAATGTAATCTTTTAGGGGAAGCTACTAGTTTTTGCAATTGTTTGCTTCTTTCATACTCAGATACTTCCCACCTTTTTAAAGAGCACAATAACAGAAAAGTGAATTGGGCCTGATTCACCATCACTTTTCTCTAGTTTTATGTTGAGTAAGTGTTGCTTTTAATGTCATTACAAAGGCATAAAACTAAAATAAGGCAGTAGTAATTCAATTCCACACACATACCAGGTAGTAAAAATGTCTGTAGGGAAAGAGCTTTAAATATATTTAGATAAATAGATGCTTCAACCAACCAACACACACAGGTTTATGACTATCCCTGATCCATGGCAGACTTCTCATCACTGTCACTGGGAGTTGTGAACGTGTGAATTGAGGGTAGGCTATGCCTCGCAGAGATCATAACATCTTTAGCGTTTTGTTTTTGCTTCTTTATCTTTCTCGACATTGCTGGAGAAATCAGATTTGCAAAACAAGAATGCATAAATAGTTTAGTCCTCCGGTCGCTCAGTAATTCTTAGCAGCCAAATTCATTCCTGGTGCAGCTCCATCTGTTCGCAATGAAATTACGTGTGGTGAATTTTGCCCAAAGTGTTTAAAAGCTTGAGGAGCCATTAATTTTTGTAAATTTTGGAGGCGCTACCAACATGAGAAAGAGAGGGGTTAGTGATATAATTTGGGAGGCAATGGATAAGAAAAGGATTTAATTAAGGGTAATGGGAAAGCATTATGGCAAAGGAAATTTGCCAGTAGGTTGATTTAAAAACATATACATATTCTCAGTGCTCCGATCAATTTAACAGTTCAGTAGTCATCAGAATAATGTTGGAGTCCCACTGTTCAAAGCAATTAAATGCATGTGTTTCAAATAGCAAAAACATATAAACCAGAAATAGAAAATGACACAGGTCTGTTTCATCACCAAGTGCCTCTAGTTTGAAATTTTTCCCAGCATGATGGCAATGCCTGGCAAAACGCGGTAATGTTGACAATTAGTTGGATTATTAATTTGTCATCTCTGATGCTCATTTCTTTGGTCTAAATTTTGGTTACAACTGATCTGACAAAAAGCAGTTAAGTGCAGAATGTAATTTCAAGTTCCTTAAATGTAAATCCTTTTTTCTCTTCAGTTATTTGCTTTTCTTCTTCTCTTCAAGCAACCTACAATTAAATATACTACTGAAATGGTGAAGAAAGTAATAGCATTTTCGAAAGAGCTATATAAATTGGAAGAATAATCATCAATATAAAAGAATGCAGCCTCCTATACTGTATCATTAGATCAAAAATACTTTAAAAACTATATACGTAAATTTATAGCTGCTTATTTACATCCCATTCCATGAGTATTTAATACCATTGATTTCCCCTTTTGGAAAGACCATTAAAGGACAAGCCAGACATACATGTTCTTGAGAGAAATTATTGAGTGGGGTGTTAAAATGTGAGCAGATTAAAAAGGCTACTTGCAAGAGGCAGGCATACAGAGTTAACGAAGTGTGTTCCCTACAATCCATCAGTTGTCACATTGCAGCTATCTGGTGATAAAATCAATATAAATGCCGTCAGATACACAACATTGCTTCACTGGGAACTCTAACCTCAATATGTCATCATACAGGTATTTAAGCATTGGACCAAGTTGTATACAAAGCTTAATGTGGCTCTGAGCTTGTAAACTCTGACAAAGGATTTATTTATTTTGCAATTTTGTTTGCTTTCAGCACACTTCTGTTTAATGCATTCATCTTAGCAGTTATCTTCCTGAGGTGGATCAAGGTGCTTTTGTAACCAAAACTTTTCCAACACACTTCAGTCAAGAGAAATCACAGTTTTAATCAATTTAATCAATCTTAACACAGATTGGAAAATCATTTAAAATTTAGGTSTTTTAAGAGATGTTTTTCATTGCAAAAAGTGATTTTGGAGCTGTACACTGAGCTTATTTTTCCATTCTCTCCTTTTAAAAGTGTGATTTTGTGCAGACTGGTGACTCTGACACTATTCATGTAAAAAAATAAATCCAGAAAGTATACATAGGCTGATCATGAATTTAAACTGAAATCAGATTAAACTGGAACACAGCATCTTTAGATAGAGAAAAACAATTCTTATTTGAATATGTGTCTTTGCTGATTTGAGAAGGGCATTGCTTGCAAAGCACGTTATAGATAGTTGATGATTATAGATGTCAGTGGGACAAAAAATAAGAGGACCCCAAATGAACTGTGTAGGTCTTCTTGCAAAGACTACTACCCATGTTGTGACCTTTTGAGCAGGACTCTCTGAGATGAGAAGAGACAGTTATGAGCAAAAAGACCTCCTTATCTCAGATCTCTTATAGTCATGAGTCAAATCGAGAAAAAGCAACATAAGAAATCACACTGTATATGATGGTTCTTAATGTTAACATCGAGCCTAGCACAGGACCAGTACAGAATGCATAAAATTTCTCTGTTGCTCTGTTTCCAGGAGAAATGTTAGGCATTTCTTACTTCTCTGCTCTTACCCTATTCCTCACAAAACCGCTGATACCACTTCATCTAGTCCCTCTCAACACTTCCTCAGCTGTCTTCAGTCATTTTCTGCTAGCATAGACTTTGTCCATAGAATCTTCTACATCAGCAGTTTACCCTTCATAAGCATGTTCAATAATATATCTTTATCGTATAAGTCAAAGGACCTTTTAAACAAAATGGAATACAAATTTAAAGCAAAATACTTCAGCCCCAAATAAAATAAATAATAATTTAAAAAAACCTTCAAAGTTGCAAATCCTTCTATTGCATGAAAAATGTTTGCTCACATGTTCCCATTCATCTGCCTACATTTCTCTTTCTTTTACCTGTATCTTCATTGCCTAATATCATCTCCCCTGTCTTTGTTAAGGGCTGTCCTTACAATTTCTGTTACATGGAAGAATTTGTATCTCTTCTTCTAAAGATAGTTTTTGACAATCTAGATCTGAAGTGCTGGATACCCATCCACCATTATCGCATTTCCTAAAGCAAGACATTCTGTTTTTTAGGGAGATGATAGGGTAATGTGTAAGAGCCATTATATTCTCTTCTAGGCTGAACACATTTCAAGACTTGCCAAACTGCGTTAACAGCTCCTGTGGTCTGCCAGTGCCATAATACCATCCCATCTGCGGGCACTGCCAACAGACTTTCCACTGGGTTTGCTCACTGTTTTTCAATGTGAACAAGTTTGAAATCTAGAGATAATAACTAAGCACGTAAAACCATGGACAATGGTTTATTTTAATGACTATAAATGGTGTTGATGTTCATTAGTGTCAAGAATAACTAGGATCAGCGTACCATGCAGGCATTCATTTACTTCCCTACCATGGTGCCCAAGAGAAATGAAAARCATGAAGACAGGTATTTCACCCCTCTACTGCAATAAATATGCTAAGCTGAACCTTAGGAGGATAAAAATCATGTCCGGGAAGCAATACTGACGAGTTTGAAGCAATTTTCCTCYACTGATATTCTACTGCAGGTCAGTAGAAGTTTCCTATCCTGTAAGATCATGTTGGAGATGCTCTTATGTGGTGTGGTTTGGTCAACTGTGGAAATCAAAGCTGCCTCCCAACTGATTTCTACAATCCTCTTCCAGTGTATTCTGCTCTCGACTACTACCGTGCCTTCTGCTTGCAGGGACCCTGTGCTGTGCCCAGTTCCCCGCCACTGCTCCCCTCTCTGCCACACCTGCGATGGCTCTCCTGTCCCTCCTCCCTCCCCTGTACCCCATCCTCTCCACTCGGGAGCCTCCATCCATGTCCTTCCAGGCCGTCTTGTCCTTGGCCCAAATCAAGCAGTACCGCAAAACTCACTACTATATCCAATAAAGCTCAAAAATAACATCATTCCGCATGGACATTTCAGAGTATCTGTTCTGCCCTGGCAGGTCAACTCATTTTATGAGTCACCTGCCACAATTTTATTTTATCTCCGTGAAGCCAGAAGCAACAGAAATGGCAGGAACCTGCTTCAAATGTCAACCTCATTAGGCTTTTAAACAAATTACTTTAAATCAAAGTTACATATTTTTAGCAGAAAGCATATGAGTTTTATATTTGTTGCAAGTCATGCACTAGTATCCACTCACAACAGTGAAATAAACATGAGTAGATAAATGAGGATAATTTTTATTTCCTATTATGTTAGCACTTGCATTTGAATCGTGTTGTTCTCTGTTCTCTTTTATGGCTAGTTTAGGTGTGATCTTAGAGGAAAAAGAAAGAAAAAAAGTAACCCAGTCAACTTCCTACACTTTTTATCCTGTATTTGAACTACAGTACCACCATCATGGCACATAATTTTACCTACATGAAGGTAAAAATTACATAATTTTTCATTCCACCATGTGTTCTACCTTCTGATTTTCTCATTACAATGAGAATATTACAATATTGTAATATTGATAGGATGATTTCTGAGCTGTTTTGTAATATTTTATTTCACAAAATGTAACCTCCTCTTATTGCCTAATCCTTCCGGTAGCGTTGTGCTATACCGCTCTGATCTGTCTTGCCAGCCGAGCTAGCTAGACGATGCCCAAAGGAACAGCCCCACAAAAGGTTTATATTCTTCATCTACACAGTTAATGAAATACACATAACGTAACGTCAACTAAAACAAAGAGTCAGAGGTCCATCCTAGATGCAGATATTGGATCCAGGTTGAGTCTCTCAGGGATTCTTGAATCTATAAGTAAAAGAGGGAGCAAATCAGTATAAATTCCAACAAGACTGTGAAAAGCAGCTAGAAAAGCAGGCTTTTGTGAATGGAAATTGAAGTTCCTGAAGCTCAGTCATGCTGTCAGATGTTTAACTTCCTAGTGTGAGAGGAAGTCATTTAGCCGGGAGGGAATTAACAGAGAAATGCTTTCATAATTGAAGTTTTAAATTGTTTCTCTTATCATTGAATTATAATCATGCATGGAACTGACAGAGGGAAATAAGTTCAGAACATGAGGAAGCATGAGCAGGATGATTAGCATGTTTTCCCTAAGGTATAGATCCAGCAAGAGAAATAGAGTGGGTTTTAAAGATCAGAGGTAGAATTGTTGGGCATGAAAAGAAAAAAGATTTGTAGAATGAAACTTGTTTAAGCTAAATCCATTAGACATCTTTATACTCACATAAATAGTTCACTTTTTCTAAATGTACTTTTCTAAGTATTKTTTGTTTGTCATAAAAGACCCAAATTGAAGTAAGTTGCCCACAAATGCTTCTTAATTTAGTCTAAAAAGACTARACTAAAATTCAGCATCCTTTGTTTTATTTGGAGGGGAGGGAGGGCAAAGGAAACATTGCAATGAAGAATTGAAGAATGAAAATCAGCAGAGGTGAGTATGTGTACGCACATTTCCGATCACCTGATGTATCGGTATCACTTGTTGCCCTCTGCTAACACACTTTACAAGCACTGAAAGCATTCTTATGAGGTGAAAGAATAAAGCAGCAATTTCCAATCAACTTCCATACATTCCAGAAAAAGCTGAATACTCTGCCAATAGTACTGTCTCTTGTGTATCTGGCTGGACGAGCCAGCCTTGTGGGATCAATGACACAAAGATTAGGCCAAATCATCACTGCAAAATCTCCTTTTATCAAGATGAAAGCTTCCCTTAGAAACTTTTGGAAGGCTGATGAAGAGCAGTTAGTTGACATTTCTGCACATGGGGTATGCATAAAGCCTGGAAAGGATATCCATTGACAACAGCGTTTGTATTTATTCTTGTTTTTGAGGTGTGGGTTTCAGATGAAGTACCTCTTGTGGCTTTCCCATCAGTAACTGCTGTGGAAATAAATACTACTGCAGGCCTGCCCTGCTACATGGCTTATGTAGATCATAGCTCCGGCAGTGCTCCCGTTGTCAGCAGTTTATAAGAAAGCTTTATAGAGGAGCGTTATAGCAACTTAACATTAGGATAATGTTTTGAACAGCTGTGGATTTTCAAATGTTAAAAGCATTTAGAATYATTGCCTACTTCTTCCAATGATTAGCTTAAAGAGCAGTTTTACTTGTTTTTTATTAAACAAAATAAACTTTGTTTTGATGACATAATCATTTTTGGTGTGTTCAGCTGTTCCATCTCTTTTTCTACCCCCCACTCAAAGGGGAAGAATGAAGGACTAAGGAGAAACAGAGCAAGAAAGTCAAGCRCCTCTTTCCCCACCATTTAACATAAAATGCATTGATTTTTTTTCTTCTAAAATTTCAAGACATATTTCAACAAGACATTTCTTCAATAAAATAAGCATCAAAACCTTAATCTCATTTATGTTTTAAATTATTTGCAGTAAAGGAAAGATTCTCTTAACCATGTACTTTATAGAAAGACAGCCAGCTCCAGGCAGCAAGACAGAAAGGATCACTGTTCAGATTGATAGACTGAGCAAAGCTGTTTCGGTAGGTATTGTAGTCAATGTACCTCTCAAATAGTCCAAAACTATCACTCTGAAGAAGGCTGTTGTTTTCCTGGAAAATGAAGAATTAATGCTTGAATGAAGTCTTCTGAGTCTTTTTAGTGAGGGGCCTCGACTTGGGAGACCCGCGAGTGTGCGTGTGCTTGTGAACCCCGGGAGCGTGGTGTGTGTGCCTGCGGTAGCGACCTCCTGCCCCTGCCCGCCCCAGAGGGGGAGGTGGGTGTCAGTGCTGGTGTATGATCTGGGTCCTGTGTGTGGACTGTACGGGCTGGTACTGGTCTATACTGGGCTCCAGTGTGACTGGAGGAGGTGGCTGATCTTAACACCTCTTAATAACGTGTRTATAGAGAAAAGTGTTGAGAAAAAAAATGCCATTTTGTGTATCCATGTCAACATGCCAAGCCCAAATTAGATGTACGTGGAGAAGAATTTGTGGCCTCCACGTAACTTGCTGGCGCAGTCCCAGAGTGCTTCATTCCAGCTCCAGGGCCATGAGTTTGGGGTGCTCCCCTGGTGCATGCTGAAGGCTTCTCCCAGCCAATAGAGTCTGATGGCTGCGTAAAACCTTTGTGTGTCACCCAGTGAACCATTTCATCTGGTGTTAAGCAGTTTAATTACAAGGTAACCATGTTAGCCTAAACCTAGTGGTTGTACTTTTTCCCCCAATGAAGAACGCTTTCTTGCTGAATTTTAAATGTCATGAGCTGTGTGGTTTCTGAACATTTTGTGTGTGACATTCAAACTAAAGATGCTCACTTTTTTTCCCTTTTGATGCTATGCTAATAAATTATTTTTTCACCCTTTGTGTTTATAGACGCCAAAACTTGTATCTGTTGACCCCTAATTCCATCAGGTCCATAACCCTTTGGGTTATGTGTTTGAGCAACACTGGGTTGCACACTTTTTGCATGTCACCAAGGCAGGCATGGACAGAAACCATAGCTGCCACTCTATTATCACAYGACATTTCCACTTTGACCTGTAGTGGCCACATCTGCTTACAGAAACCTTACAGAAACTTTCACTCTTTCCACCGAATTCCAAAAAGAAGCCCTGTTCTTGCTGCAAAAATATTTCTTACCTCACATCCAGCTTCCCAATTTCTCTTCTCCTCCAGGTCTGCTACTGAAGAGGAACATCACGTCTATGGCCACTTGTCCATCTGACTACAAGGGGAAGGTTATGGATGCATGCTATAAGTTCCAGTTAAATTTAGCTAAATGGGAGATTTTTGTCATTTTACACTAGAAAAGAATTTTAGAAATGTGCAGGCAAATAAAAAATAAGACTGTTCAAATCTGTTTACAAAATCTCAACCACTGTCACTGTAATGTAAGAGCTTTATGTTTTTTATGTACTTTAGTCTGAAACATTCACTGTCACTATTGCAGTTTGCAATTACAGTGAAGTGAGGCAGAAAATAGAAGTTCAAGAACGTGTTAGAGTAATGAAGTTTGAACTATTATTTGAAAGGTTGTTGTTATTTTAATAAATATTTAATCTTCCTAGCTGCATGGATTCCTAATTGATCTTTAACTATTATTGTTCCTGGACATTTCTCATCAACTTCTAACTGCTGTTTTAAGGCAATGGGGAATAGAGAGGATAATGTGCAGTGGTTGTGGGAGATTGTTACACTACACCATTCAAACACGCTTAATAAAATATTTTTAACAGCTCTTTGCCAGAAAGGAAGAACAGAAGTTCATATCAGCTACTGTAATGTCTTTCTCAGAGCTCCATGGTCATATGCCAGTAAACCATCACTGACAATTTAGAGTTTATATCCAGGTTAGGTGCATGTAGATTGTTAAAAGCTTTTCATATTAGTTGAGTGAAAACACTTCATATTACTGAAATAAAGCTTTCTGGTTGGTTATCGAGAAGTCTCTTCCAGCATTCATGGAAACTCATGAGATGTTTAGAAAAAAAAATCTTTATGATGCATCTATAGTATTTTAATAAATAATGTGTTTATGTCCTGAGTCTGGCTGGGATGGAGTTAATTTTCTTCGTAGCAATCCCTACAGTGCTGTGCTTTGCATCTGTGACCAAAAGAGTCTTGATGACACACCAGTGTTTTGCTGATTGCTGAGCCGTGCTAGCACAGTGTCAACTTTTTAAATTTTGTTTTTCTTTTTCCCACTCTGCTCCCCCAACGAGTAGGCTGGGGATGGGCAAGAGCTTGGGAGGGGACACAGCCCGAAGAGCTGACCCCAACGGACCAAAGGGGTATTCCCCACCACATGCAGTCACACTCAGCAGTAAAAGCTCAGGGAAGGGAGGAGGAAGGGGGACACACGTTCACGGTTATGGTGTCTGTCTTCCCGAGTCACTGTTACGCATGATGAAGTCCTGCTTTCCTGGAAATGGCTAAACATCTGCCTGCTGGTGGGAAGGGGTGAATGACTTTCTCTTTTAGCTGTGCTTGAGCACGTGGCTTTGCTTCTCCCATTAAACTGTCTTTATCTCAACCCACGAGTTTTCTCACTTTTGCCATTCCGACGTGGAAGGAGTGAGCGAATGGCTGGGTGGGGATTTACCTGCCGGGGGGGGGGGGGAGTCAACCCACCAGAGTTTACATGACAAGGTTTGCAATAGCATGTTAGGACAGACAGGACAATTTATTTCCTGATAAGGCTGGCACAGAAGGTTTATTTTAAGACAACTTTATATGTTAATAAGTTAGTGGGTGTTAAGTAGTTGTACGTTTTTTAAAAATTATTGTTGTTGTTATTATTAGTAGTATTATTAGTATTATTAGTATTATTAGTGTTACTGGACAGACCTAAGAACTGATTATAACTTCCATGACATTTAAAATGCAGCAGCTTGTTCAAGGCCTGGTTTCTGTATATTTCGAGATCCTTAACATGACCGGGAAGCAACAGACAAATTTAGGCACCTCCAGCACAAATGAATTTTAAATATTGTGCATCAGAAAACAATAATTTTATTCTCTCTTTTGATTTTATTTTCAGTGAAGATAAGTTCGTGGATTCATACTTTTTTATATCTATATTATGGAATTAGAACATGTTGTTGAATTCGTTTTTAATAGTGATGTAGAAGTATTTAGTTAGCTTTGATCTCATGTTACACTTATAATACACTCTACCAATCAGCACTAGAGAATTGATCTATTAGAATATTGTCTTCTACCGGTTTATACATAACATGATTTATATAATAATTTTAGTAATTTTCCTTAAGAAATAATAGAATAGTCTTATCACGTTTATGCCTCAAGCATTGCTACGCAATGATTTTTGCTAGGGGATGACACTTAGTACCACTTTGGTAACAGCTAGCTATTGAAATATGTTTGAGGATTTCAACCATAATTAATACTTTGCTAATATATTCTAGGCTTCATGCTTTGATAGACAGAGATACTAGCCTAGGAAATAAGAACTGATTGAAGTGCTTTGAGAAACATATGTTCATTCTGATTTTTATACTGATGCAACAGTAATTTCAAATGCACTCCTTGCGAGGAGCTTATAAAATTAAGTATTGTTTTCTGAATGAAGGTTAGGCAATTGGCCATCATGTTCCTAGGTCAGGAGCAAACAATTTGCATCAGTTTGCATTTTCATATTTGCTGAAAGATGAGATCTGCTATTTAATTTCTTTTTAAATGCTTATCAGTGTCTGAGAGGAAATGTGCATTTGCATGTGATCCTTTGTGACTTTGTTCAATATTTGTCAGTATTACAATTGCATGTAAATTACTACTGGCTGATTAGTATAGCGCAGTGTTGGCCACACAATTTGCACATACAAACATGAATGTATGTGGGATTTGATACAAGATTCCTATTCAAAATTAACCAAGGTCATCAGGAATGAGAGGAGCTACAACTTCGTAGGAGAAAAACTTCTTTATAACAATATGGTCAAGGGTGTAGGATCTTCAAGATGCCATATACACTCACCTGCTAATAATAAACCATTATTTGTACCATGAATAGTAGACTTTCACTTTTAAAAAACAAAATAATGGGTAACTCTGAAGGGCAAATTCTAGTGGGAACACCTGAATGTCCTTCCTAGCAATGCATTTTGTGTCTAGCTTCAGCCTGGAGTTAACTAGAATGAAATATGTTGTAAACAGAAAATCCTTTTTTTTTTTTTTTTTCTTTTTCTTTTCCTTTTGTGCTTGAATAAAAATGTAAAACACTTTAATAACCCCATAGTTATTTTATAAGGCCAGACTACAGATTTACGTTTCTATAAAAAAAAAAAAAAAAATCTTTGCTATGGAAAATAGAATTGATTTTATTTGTAATCTACTGACCTCACTATAATTACTGATGTAACCAAAGCTTGACTTTGACCGAATAAATACTCATCTTGAATCATTAGTTTACATTATTGCATCCCCTTGAATAGGTTATTCTTTATTTATACGTCTGAGCATGAGAAACACACAATTAGATGTCAGCTTGTAATTTTGACATGCAAGCATACTTATGCCAAAAGTAATGAAAAAAATGAAGTAGATTTGGGGCAGGTAGATGCCACCCTAGTAAACTGCATGGGAAAAGCTTTCTCTGAAGTTTTAGCGTTAGTAATAGATGTTCACTGATCTTTAGATATCTCAAATGCTTCTTTACACTTAGGGAGTACAACAGGAAAAGTCAGTTAGTTACCCACATTCTTCACTGGTGCAAGGGCAAATAAAGTAATGGAGCAGGGGGAAAAGCATTTTAAATAAGTTGGTCCTCCTTATTAGTTGGCATACAGGGAGTGGGGGCCTTTCTCCACTCCCCAGTTTCTCTTTTTTTCAGAGTCCTAAATTTCTGAAGTACAAGAACATCATCTGGACCATGATGCCTCTCTAGCATCACTCCCTTTGTGTATTAACATGTTAGTGGGACTGCCAGGTGTCTACATATTACTGTGGTTTTCCTCTGGAAAATGTAATCCGTAAAAGCTAGGTCTGTGCTATCTCTAGTGTCGTGGAGGAGTAGAAATTCTGCTTTGTAAAATTGTATTTTGTTTTCTTCTTTTACATGCCTACTGTCTACTGTCCAGATCTACACAGTGAAAACATGTTCTAAAGTTACTTGGGAAGACAAATACCATCACTCCAAATGTCCCTCTCCTCCTTTCATCTTCCCCCAGCTCTATACGCTGAGCATGACGTCACATGGTATGGGATACCCCGTTGGTCAGTTGGGGTCAGCTGGGGTCAGCTGTCCCAGCCGTGTCCCCTCCCAGCTTCTTGTGCCCCCCCAGCCTCCTCGCTGGTGGGGTGGGGTGAGGAGCAGAAAAGGCCTTGACGCTGTGTAAGCACTGCTCAGCAGTAACGAAAACATCCCTGTGTTATCAACACTTTTTCCAGCACAAATCAAAACCATAGCCACATGCAAACTACTATGAAGAAAATTAACTCCATCCCAGTCAAAACCAGCACAAACTGAATCTTCTCTTTGCCTTAAAGGACTCAGGATAAAAGCTCCCATTAATGGTAGCAGCAGTAGTTATGATGTCTCAGCACTGACTTCAGCCTTCACTGGCATTACACAGGATTTGGTAAGATTCAGCTCGAAGCTCTGATATACCTCCTAAAATTCCCAAATGTTAATGCTCCTTAGCATGAATTTGGCACTGGAGGAGTGGTCAGTCCCAAGCCTCATGAGCTGGATGTGAACATCTTTGCATGGCGAGGGGTGATTGGACTCATTCATCGTGCTTTAAAGCACTGCAATGAAGCATGCGTGCTTGGCAGGAGACAAGGGTCAGTCACCAGGGTCTTACCACCCCAGTGGAAACTGGGACTGGGACAGACTGTCTTTGTTTTATATGTGGGAGTTCAAATAATCATCTTCCAGCCTGATGGCATCAGCCTTGGCACAAAAGTTAGGTTAGTTCTGAAATGAGTTTATTATACTTATTCACATCTGTGAGTGCGTACAGTACACATTCACACAGTACGGACATACAAGAAAAATTAAAACGCCAGCCTCGGACTTTAGAGAAATATGTCAGTCCTTGGCTCTGTTTTTGTGACTCTTATCAAGTCACATCCATTTTCTATAAATTTAAGATACAAATGTAAAAGCTTTTGTGATGTACAGAGATTACAGTAACAGAGGTCATATGAGTACCTTGAACGGAKGAATATGGACTCCATCTTTGTCACTTATATGTATGTCACGGAGAAGAAAAGAAAAAAAACAAAACCAAAACCCCCCCAAAAAGCTTATGGCTTGTGATACTGGATTTGGATGTRTTGGATTTTTTTTCCTAAAACCTCATTAACACTCCTCAGAAATATTTCGTTTCTTCTTCTTCCTTCTCTGATATCATTAATCAATGATATTGCTTTAATATTAGACAAAACAGATATCAACAAATAAAACAATCTACTGTTAAACACACGTTAAGAGTCATATACTTCTTTCCATAAAGGAAATTTTTTTCTTCTTGCATTTCTACATTTAGTAATAGGATTTCTTAAATCAATCTTGATTTTTATACTGTCTCCCTGAGAGTTCATTGTAGTGTTCTAATTCACAGAGACAGTTTCAAATTCATAGCTATGGTTTCGAAGAAGGTGAGCTCAGACTGGCGTAAGGCTATAGTGATCTGCAGTCACACCCGTTGACCCACTAGATTCTGGTTAAATCTGGTTTGCTTTGGAATTGCTTATTAAATATGGTCAATATCTATAGCTTAATTTACTCTGTCATTATAGTTGTGATGAGAGTGGTGGTTACAGAGCAAGCTAATGATAAAAACATGCTGAATAACTGGCTAATTAAAGTCACTACACTTTTTGATAGTTTTCTTAATTGGTCCTGGGGGAAATGGGGAGGATGTTGAATTACCATGCTGATTAGAAATGCAGTAGCTGCTGCAGTTCAGATTTTATTTTGGAGAAAAAGATAGTGGCAGTTGGAGAGTCATCAGAGGATAAGAGCAATGATCCCGTTGTATGACCACTTTTAATAAGCAATTTGTCAAGGCACATTCATTTTTTCCCCCATTCAGCAAGCTTATAATGGACTTCCTCCTAAGAAGTCATAATTTTACATCTCTCTTGAGTTATTTGGGTGTGCAGTGCAGGAGGTACCTGGAAGGAGCTAGACCGAGATGCGCATTAAAGCAGCAGGAAGCAGAAAAGGACATCTGCAGCTGATAACTTTAAGCATTTTCCCAACAAAAAGCAAAACCAAACCTTAGGTATTGAGGGAGTATAATTCTGTATTAATTTCCATCTACTGTAACATTATCATGCACCAAAAGGCATCCTAAGCTGCAAAGAAACCTTGTCATTTTAGTAAAAATTGTGTTGTTGGAGATTGTGCAGTTTTTGTTAGAAGAAGAGCACATCCCTGTATTTTGCATTGAGTGCTGTTATTCTGTGAGACACAAGAATAGGGAAACCGTGCTTCATTTTGCAGCAGTATGCAAAGCAAAGCTGTCTGGAACGGTAACAGGTATTTGGCAGGAGGACGAAAGSAATGAGTTTGATTTTCCTGGTCAGATCAACACTGGAGTTGGTGTGTGTGTGCATGTAATGAGAAGGCATYGAGGAGAGTGATTTAAAGTGCCAATTGAGAGTGGTAAAGTGCTATATGCATTATAGTAAGTGGAAGAGGAATCATGAGATGCATCTGGTTTGGAACATTTAGAAAGTTGTAACCTAAAGGAAAATGAACTCAACACTAAAATCAGTATACTAATTAGACCTGAGCTTTATTCTGGGATTTCACCTATTCTTTATGACATGCAACTTAAAAAAACCMGTGCGAACAGGAGAGCTTAGCTCATTCTTGCTACTGCGTAGAGGAATTATCATTCTGAGAATAAGCCTGTGTTGAAAGTGGTGCAAATAAACTGGCAAAGATCTTGATTTAATCTTTTTGTCTATACATGTATATGCACCTATATGTAGATATGTTATCTTAATGACATTTTATTGAAGAAGTTAAAATAATCTGGAGAAAAGCATATATTAAACTGTCAATTTCTCATTTTTAAAAGAAGTATATTTATTTTATTTGTTATTTATATAAATGAGTATCCATACTGCCTTTACGAACCAAGTAGAGCCAGTTTAGGCTGCTGAAGTAGCTACAGCATGTAATAGTTCATTCAAAATCTTGTGAAAGGATTTATTACCACATATATGTCATCTAATTTTGTTGTTTCTGCAACTTAATATTCGACTGTATAACTGTATAACACTGAGTTCAGTGTAATGCATTTTTATGGCTTTTGCTGTAGCTAAACTAGGGGATGTGGAAGCAGCTTGCTGCTGGGAAGAGACAAGGACACGTTGTTGGCTCCCTCCGACCCCACGCTCTCACAGGAATGATCTCAGGTGCTTTAACAGAGTCCCTGTGTGGACATCTCCCCACAATCTGGACGTAGCCAGTGCCTATTTAGACACATGGAAAGACATCTTACTGACCAGGAAAAAAAATCATGTCTTGAGATTTACCTTTGGCAGCTGGGATAGAGGGTGGGAGAGCACTACAGCAAGTACCAGGTCACGTACCATGCAATGATAAAGAGTAGAGCCCCAATCCACATTTTGTGACTTCCCTCTTAACTGAAAGCTTTGCAATACAGGAAAGAGCTCACTGAACACTTCCACTTCCCTTGCGCATTTTAAATTTTTGTCAATAATTGTTTCTTCCACGAGCTCCCCTTGCACTCACATGAAGTTTAGCATTTCCATCGTGGCTTAAGTGTATGCTGCGTAAAGCACAATCTCCTGTGATCTCCTGGCTCCCACTGATGCCCCCAAGATTTCGCACTAAAAGAGAATAGTTGATCCCTATTCACTCTTTTCCTGCCACTTAGGATTTTATAGACCTCTGCCATGTCTCAAAAATGGAATCTTCCAAAACGAAGTTTCTCTCAAAATGAAGTCTTAGCATGTTCTTCTGTGGTAGCTGCAGTCATGGTCAACACGCTGGAGAGTAAACCAGAAAATTCAGGACTAAGCAAGTCAAATGACTCCTTGGTAAACCTACTTATTCTTCTGCAGACCAGGTAGAAAGAGGACTTAAAACATGTCTTCCTCATGTGATAAATATATATTATGAAAGATGTATTTCTTGTGGAATAGCCCACAAAGTCTTAATTTAGGGCTTGCTGAAAGCTATTTTGAGTTTGTATTAGTTAAATTATAGCTTTAGGGATTGATGTTAAGGAGTCCCGGCATTTCTGATCAGCTGCTAATGAAAGGATGGTGGACCTCAGTTACTGGATCATCAGCTGTTTTTTTTTCCTTAGCAGGCAAACAATCTTCAACTTTCTGTGTACAGAAAATCCAATATTAAAGAAAAGGCCTCTAGACTGCATAGGAGGTTAATATTTTTTTTTTAACCGTATTTCAGAAAAAGTGGATTGGAAATGTTTTGATTTAATTTTGAACTAATTGAAAAAGATTATTTTCTTAGATGAAAAATTCCAAAACATAGACTTAATTGAGTGCACATTTGCTCAGACCTACACTTTCTAACGTGAGCAACTAAAATTAGAATTCAGACACAATGGTGCTAGATTTGCAATTTAATATAAGACCTTTAGGAATCCTGACAGTTTTCTCCAGGGGATGAAATAACAGTTGCTACTTTAAGAGATAAAGTTTTCTACTATTATCATCATACTATTTATGCAGCTATGACTAAAAGTGACAGAATAATTCTTTACTGAAATAAATGACATGGTCAACAACCTTCCAGTAGCAGATAAAAGTTTCATGTCAAGTGATTTCAATGACCAAGCAGAAGGTAACCTGGCAACCTGCAATAAATAAAGGGCCCCAACGGAATGGGTCAGGCAAGCATCGATGAACTTTCTGCTCCTCCAAAAGTTCCTTCAGCATAATTTAATGAACAAAAAGACACTGCCTTCCTGATGTTCAACCAGCACAAAACATACTGTTTTAAATGCCTGATGCCTGTTGATTATTATATCAGGTATAGGCATTTGTCTGATGGTGGAAGTCATGGAGCCATCTATAAAGCAGTTTTCCATTACATCGTCTTACATTACCATTCATTTTCAGACCCTATTGTTGTGATAATTGCCCTACAGTATTTTACAGTGAATGCCCTATAAGGAAGACAACAACAGATGGAGAAAAGAGGAAAGGTGTACTGGAAAAATACAACCTAGCCATGTGAATAGCAGTGCTAGGAGGCAGAAAGAAAACACATTTCCTTGGGGATCATAAGTGAAGTTGCAGCACAAAAAGTGTAAATGAAGCTGCATTAGTCAATACTACTACTGCTAAAAATAATCATGAATTGACTTAAAATTGAGTCGGCATTGTGGCAAAAGTAGAATTCTGAAAACAAAAGATCATTAAACACTACTTGGCTCTGAGTGATGTGACCCTGCTTCTGTAGCACAACCATCGTCCCATTCTTACAATGACAGCTAACATTTACAGGTGTAGGGGTGCAGAATCATTCACAAAATCCAGAGTTAGGGTGGATTTAAAATATACGCGTACCATGAAGAGTGAGACAATTCCTCCTTAGGAATTAGTGACTTGAGTGAACTTGTAAAGTTGAATTATTTGAAAGCAGGTTTGTTAATGGATCCCACCTCCAGTTTTGTGATGACATATTCAGAACAGTAAATTGCATAAACTTCAGCAACAAGAACTTTGACTCAAGTTATAGAAGCTGTTGCAATAGCTAGTAGATGCTGGACATGCCTGAGATATCAAAGGACAAGGTCCAGTAAACTGAGAATAGAAAAGATGCATCCTAGAAGCACAATTTACATAGGCATCATGTCTCACTAGTTTAGTGAGCTTTTTTTAAGAAAAATGTACCTGTGAGCAGGACCCTCTGCATAAAGCAGCCACATTTCTCCAGCAGTAAGACCAGACAAAAGAAAAAAAGTTGTTGTCTACCCTCCATTGCTTCAGGGTAAGAAAGACCCAAATGTTCTATTTTCAGAGAGGTTGCAGCAATGTTAACACCAAGGGTAAATTATTTCAAGATTAAGCCATAATTTTTCTTTTTAATGGCCTATAAATAAGAGTTCCTTTTCTCTTTTTCCTCGACAATTTCACATGCTTTATTAAATGTTGCAAATTGGAGTTTGCCTTGTTGTTTTAAGATCGTTTGCAAATGTATTCCTTCTCTCACAGACTCGTTCATGCAGGGTCAATTTTCTGCCTATATTAAAATTCCCACACTCCCATAGGGAACAAAGAACGGTTTGTCAGAAGCCTGCAAAAGGAGACAAATGATCTGTGCTCTAGTCTAATAACCTTCCTGAAGAAGACAAATGTGTGAATTGCAAAAGTTTCACCTGTAAAATCCCTACTGATATACTAATTAAGAACTAGATCTCTTCAACCACTGCAAAAAATGAAGAAAAAATAAGATCCACTGAGAAAGACTGGGGAAAAAAGAAATTAATGGATGAGAAGTGGCTCAACGTTGTCCCAGAATCCTTTGCTGAGATAGGATTACACACAACCACAGTGCATTTTAAACCAGACTCTTAAGGATTTATTGATATTTGGAGGATCTGTAAACTGCATATAGTTTTCCATATGTAATCTCTCTGTCTCTGCCCTGTTTTCCTGTCTTACAGCTCTTATTTGGTAAACAAGACTCTCCGCGTAATTTTTTTTTTCTTTTTTTTTGCTGAACTCCTTATTGAAACCTGCCTTGAAGTTTTTTTTTTTTTTTTCCAGATAGGAAGGGTTGCTGTCCTGATTTTGGCTGGGACAGAGTTAATTTTTTTCCTAGTAGCTGGTATAGTGCTGTGTTTTGGATTTAGGATGAGAAGAATGTTGATAACACACTGATGTTTTAGTTGTTGCTAAGTAGTGCTTACACTAGTTAAGGACTTTTCAGCTTCCCATGCCCTGCCAGTGAGAAGCTGGGAGGGAGCATAGCCAGGACAGCTGACCCAAACTGGCCAAAGGGATATTCCATACCATATGACGTCATGCTCAGTACATAAACTGGGGGGAGCTGGCCTGAGGGAGGACCGGTGCTCAGGAACTGGTTGGGCATTGGTCGGCGGGTGGTGAGCAATTGCATTGTGCATCGCTTATTTTGTATATTCTTTTATCATTATTATTATTATTTTCCCTTTTTTTTCTGTCCTATTAAACTGTCTTCATCTCAACCCACAAATTTTACTTTTTTCCCTCTGATTCTCTCCTCCATCCCACTCGGGAGGGCCAGAGTGGGTGAACGGCTGTGTGGTGTTTAGTTGCCTGACAGGTTAAACCACAACAGCTGCATGGAGAAAGTTATTCATACCTACTACATTTTAAACCACTAAAATTAAACCACAGTAGCTGCCACCTTTTATCCTGTGTACCTCACCCCAAACCATTGAAATAACAACAGTAGCCTGTGATTTATATGGCTGACCATAAACAACTCAGTTCAAAATATGAAAAGATAACGGATGAAATTGGTAAACCAATTTTTCTACTTTACCACATAACTCACTCTACACTACACTTTTAGAGAAAAATTTTCATATTAGCACCAATTTTGTTTTAAAAAAAAAATTAAAAACAAACTACTGTGTACCAGAAGTTTCCATGATATTTCGCCCAGCTGCTGAGTTTTATTCTAATTCCAATAACTCTGAAACACTTCAAAGTAACTCATTAATGTCCTTAATGCTTTTGAAAATGACTTCTTTATCAGCAGTAAACTCTTCATGAAAATGCTAGATGCTACATGTGAATATCACAGTCTTGTTAAATGAGACTCATTAATCTTTATCTTGAGCAACACTACTTTCTGATTTTCAAAGACTTAGTGGTATTACTTTATTTTTTTTTAATTCTAATTACTTCATCCTGTCTTTTCCTTATCTGTAAAATGTGTGGGATATCAATGCAGTTCAAAGGTTTGTGGGAACAATAAATAATTTCAAGATTATGAGATGTTCAAATCCTACAGCAACGCAGACCTTACCATGACCTAGCATAAACGGATCAAATAAGCATGTGTTTTCCCATAATAATTCCACATTTATTTTAATAACTAAGTTGCTGCTTGAATCTTCTTATAGAGAGAAAAGAAATTTGTCCACACGTGCAATCAATTTATCATAATAAGGTAGCTCTCTGGAAATTCTGATATTGAGAGATTACCTGAGTGGAATAAATATCCAAGGAGCTTGACAGAGTCCTGAACAAGACAGCACTCACTCTGACTCCAAGCAGGGAAAATCTTATTCATAGTGATAGTAGTAAATTCTTATAGTACATTAGCTCCCAGAAGGTTTTTGCAGTACCAAGACTTCTGCTTGTCTATACAAACACACCGTACCATTCACCCTAGATGCTTACGGTAACAGCTGAAAAACATCACCATTACATGAAGCGCTTTCCCCTTATGTGATACAACTACTGTTTTTTATTCCTATTATGAGTATGATAAAAGGCCTCAGTCAGGATGCATTAGCATGGTAGAAAAGCATGATATTATAGCTCTTGTGCAGTTGCAGTTTTTCTCAGGCGAATAAGCAAAATCATATTTTGTTGTAGCAGCACAGTTAGTTCTACGACTGGGGGGAAAAAAGGTGCAGGAGTCTGTGAGCGAGTCGTTACCACTCCTTGCACGCCACCTCTCTATTAGCAGCAACAGCAGAAAAGAAAAGGCTGAGCAAGTAAGAAAAAGTGCTAAAAAGGACATGTTTCAGTAAGTGATAAGGTGCACATAGAAGTAAAGAAGCAGCAGAATGCTCCTTTAACTGTGAGAGTAACCAATGCTGTTGGACCGTTTCTGTCCAGACTCATGGTATAAATAGATTTACTTTGGGGCTGTGTGAGTGTGAGTTTTTCTTTCTTTCTAATCAAAGCTGAGATGCTGTAGGGGACAGCCACCGGTTCACAGTGGAACATGGACAGTACCAAGCCTCTTCTTGCTGTTTCAGATCCATTTCACAACTTGAATGCAATTCAGAGGGAGCCTAGATGCAAGGAGCTGGAGCCTTACCATGCAAACAGTCCAGTTTCAAACTAGAATGATTAGTCTGAACTAAATGTCTACCCATGTGGAAACTAATATACAGGAAGATACTATTTTAAGGATATCAGGAAAAAAAGAGTACTCAGCCATTATTAGTCTACTTAACTAAGTTTTCCATGTGATATCCCCATATAACAGTCACAAAAATAGATAAAAGTTCTTCATCTCTTCCCACGTGCTCCTGTTTTCATTTATTCTTGGGTGTACCTGAGGACCTCAATAGGTACATGTATAGGTTATATATTCGCACAGAGAGCGTATCTGGCTGGGTAGAGTAGTTATTTGCTGCAGCAAGAAAGAGCCTGCATGACATATCTACTTCAGGGCACTCTTGGAGACTGCTGAAAGTTCATTGCTACCTGCTGTTGGTGGGACACGCMAGTCAGGATGCCTGCCCTTGGAGAAGCTGCGGAGCCCGTGTGTGATTACTCCTGGGAGCTTGCTGGAAGCAACAGCCCATTTACTCACTGCACCAGCGCTTCCTATAAATATATTTATAACCCTGGCATGCCTGCCTTACCGTAATCTCAAGGGTTTGTCTGGTTCAGAGAAAGCCATAATGGGAACTGTAAACTTTTATGCTTGCCCTCTCTAGAAATTGTGTTGAAACTTTTATAACGGAGATTTTTCACCTTTTGCTTGCTTCTCCTGAAATCTTACTCACAAAGCAGTTCTATAAAGAATTTTAAATAGTGTGAGGTGTACCCAGCCAGGTTTATTGTCTGCACCTGCTACAGCTTGTTGTCTAGACACTTCACTAGAAGAGCTCAGTTGTCACAGTCTGAGTGCTATCTTCACTGTAATAACATTGATGAATATTTTTTGTTCTTATCCTAATTACATTTGTATTGAAGACAGTAGAATACTGCTTAAGAAAAACCTTTCTTTATGCAAAGGTGTTACACTTTCTTTATAAATGTTCCAAAGAAAGGAGAAGGGAAGAGACAAAACAGAAGTACTTTAGAGGTGTCAATGTTATTAATATTTTGTCAGGCTTGCTCCTGGTTTTAGGAACTGGAGCAATTATTATTGTCATGCAAAACTTCTCTGGTTGACTTCCCAAAACTACTGCTGAAAAGTTAAAATATTTCATGAACATTGAAGTGTATGTAAAATATGCTTCACACTATGTAAGAAAAGCTGAGATGCACAGTTAATAGACAGCTTGCAAAACCTTCTGTGACCTTACTGAGGAAGATACCAATTACCATGAGAAATGTTCGTAATTGTCCATTTGCCAAGAGTTATCAAGCGATATCTAACTATAGTTTTCTGCATACACAGTAGATGCACTTGTGTAATCGTTTTTGGTAAGGGACACTGTTTAAGAACGCCACAAGGGCTATTTCACCTTTGCAGCACACGCTGTCGGACTGATGCAGATCTCAAGGGAATGCATCATTAAWGTTTATGAAGTCTATGCAAATCCTCACTTGACAACCAAGGCCATTTACACAGACATAATATCGTGCTCCTGCAACGGAAAAGGAAACTCTTTCCTACATCCCTAACTAAATTCTGGAAGCCTGCTTCTCTTCTACTGCCTTTTGCTCCCTGAAGATCCCTGAGCAAACCAAAGTGTCTGGGAATTGTTCAGGCACTCTTTGCCGTTACAGAGGATATGTCATCCAAGTAGTGAGCCACATGGCCGTGTGACTCTAGTGACCATAACCAACTGTCATGCACAGCCCACAGGATGAAATTTGTTCACACACGCAGTTGATGAATATACCTGTCACTGTAATAAATAGTTGAGCCAAGACCTAGTGGGAAAGCAGGAGGAAATACACGGTCTTTATTCCAACCCCAAAACAGAATTATTTGCTCTTTAAATCCAGCAATTTAGTCAAGCAGTAAACCGAAGAGAAATTTAAAATGTACAGCCTTATTAAATTCTACTTAAAGCTACTTGATATTAAACTAAATACAAAAATGGTGTCCATTGTGGTTTATCATTTAACACAGATAGGAAACACTTCCTTATCTTGTATGTACCCATGCAAAGGCAATCAGAACAACAGCCCCTCCAAGGGGGGATCTCTCAGGTTCTGATACCTCAGGAAAGAAAAGGGGTGATGTGGGAAGATAAAGCTTGTACCATGGCTTGACCCTTTCTGCCTTGGTTCAGTGGCGACAAGAATGTGACCCATCATTATAAATGGGTCATAACATCTATTAACCAAACCAGGAGATGGATGAGTCTTCAGGGTTTTTTTTCTTTTTTTTCCCCCCCCACACCTCTTCTCTCTGGTAAATCACATAATCCGGCACAGAGATTCAGAGTCTCTGTGACATGCTCCATTTGGGCTTTCTCCCCTGCCAAGGCGTATAACAAGAGAATGAAATGTTCCTTTTCTGCCCTGCTGAAATCGTGCTCTCCTGCCTGTTATGAATTAGATTCGCAGTCTGAGTATCTCCCTCTGTGATCAGCTTTCATTACTAATAACCAGCTCATTCTGCCTTGCTAGAGCAAGAGCTTCTGACTCAGTTCAGACATTTCAGAGGAGCAGACAAAGACTTCTAATTAGTGCCTAAATATTCTACCTTGCACTAGCTACAAATTAGTGTAAATGCAGGCTGCAGAGGCTGTTTAATACCCAATCAAAGACACTGACAGATCTGTTCATTGACCAGGTGTTTTTCTGCTGCCACAACATGGGCGTGGGTGCAATTTGTGGCTTTTCCCTGTTTTAGCACATGATGTTGCCTAAGACTCTATTAAGTTTCTCAAAATTGTGCTCCAATCCAGGTTACCTTGTTTATCAACTCCTGGGTTGGTTTTTTTTGTGTTGCTCCCTGACCTTACCTTTGCCTTCTGTATCAATGATGTTGATATCCTTGTCCTGCAGTTCCCTGTGCCTTGTTCTGAGCTGCCCTTCGTTTTGAGGCATATTTTTCCAGAATCAATTTGTCATACTGTTTCTCAAGCCTTACCTCTGCTTAGGAAGTTTAAATCCTCTTCCTCCTCTACTCCTCTGCCCCCAAATTATTTTTTAAGCTGGAAAAGCTGGGGGAAGATGATATATTTCATATGGAGCAAGTATCAGATGCCTACCTGTATGTAAAAATGATATGCTTTGTATTTGCTTTTATGCATTGCTGATCATTTCAGAGCAAAGGTTGCTCAGCAAGGAAAATAAAAGCTTCTCTGTCTGCAGTATGCCATTCACTCGTTTGTGTATCTTCATCATAAGCGTTTTCATGCATCCTTTCACTAAATTAAATAGGTCATATTGCGTAGTGATTTATAACCTGGAGAACAGTTTGATTTCAAAGGGACAGCACAGGGCATAAATCAAAGAATGAATTTGACCCAACAATCTCTCTGAAAATATAGACTTTCAGAGCTCCTATTCTTTATTTCTGATACATCCTTTTCAAGATGGGGTGATAAAACTGAGTGTGTGGTTCAAGGTGAACTCACACACTGATTTACAGAATGGCCTTACAGCTTTCTCAGAAGTATTCTCTATTCTCTCCTTAGCACATTGTAACATCTTGTTTGGTTTTTAATCATTACTGAACGCCGGGCAGAGATTTTCACCGAGCTGTTCACAATGACAGCCGGGACTTTTTTCCCTGAGTACTTACAGTTAATTTAGATCCCATCAATGTATCAATTGTTCCTTCCAGTGTGCCTTACCTTGCAGCTGTCACAATGAATTTCATCCCCTATTGTGCTGCTGAGATACCATGCTTTGTTAAGATCTTCTGTCCTTTGTAGATTAACCTACTCTTGATAGTTTTGAGAAAATAGTTTCATGGAAAATTTGCCAGTTCACAACTCTCATCTTTCCAGAACAGGTACAAATGTTCAAAAACAATCTCCAGTACAGAAAGGAGCACTGAAGCTGAAAATGTCACAAATATACATACCTCACCAGTCAATACAGTTTTACTTAATACTAGGTCCCTGAAACCCAGGCAAAAAGCAGCATACTTCTGATGACTTCCTCAGTACAGTGATAACAGGTTAACATTTGGCTTTCTCATTAGATTAGAAATAATAACCTGTTGGCTTTACCCTGAGAGTCTAGGGAGGARCCAGAAAAGCTGTGGAGAGCTGCTTTCTGAACGGTGGGTCTGGGTAGGATCAGGGCAAAATGGTACTCAGCTGCAATGGCATTTTCTTGGACCAGAGACGAAACTCCTGGCAGAGAAGGATCTGACTGACCAGTGCAGGATTTTGCTGAATTGCTTTGCCTTTTTATTATACGTTATTAGTACTTTAGGTAGCATCCTGCTTGGAAACAACCAGACTATAGCAACAGTGAATGCACCGCTTCCTTGCTCATTCATCTTTYCACCGCTCTTTAGGTCTTTTCCAGGGTTTAAGGTGACCTTGCAACTTATGAAGGAAAATAAAGGATTGGAGTTAAACATCTTATAAATGATTGACCTACCTGGATGGCAGCTGATAACGTGCTGGAGGCTACAAAGTTCACATACTGGACTTCATTCTGAATGATAGATGCTATAAAGTAGAGATAACTCATATTCTAACAGCAACATTTTCTGTGAAATGGAATGAGAAATAAGGGGATTGTCCTGCAGTCAGAGAAACGACATGGTACAAACAGGAAAAAAGAACAATTATTGCAATATTAAGCTGATAAGACCAGTATTTTAGAATGATGTAGTGAGTTCAAGAGCAACTCGCTCTTTGCTCTGCTCAGCCAGGTAGAGTGGATGTAATGTAAAAGGCCAGCCAGAATCATAGCAGCCTGTGTTGGCAGAGGAATCCTAATTTGGGGAAAAAAAGAAAAGAAGAGCTTATTAGATGAAACCTTTCTTCTGCCTGGATATGAGGACACTTTGAAGACAAGCTTAGCCTGAAGAATGGTAAAAAGAAACGAATTCTTTTCATGCACTCATGCTGCATAAGATAATGGAGTTGCTTCAGGTCAAAATTAGAGCTGACTGAGAATTTAAACAAAGAGCCCTTAAAAATGCATTTGAATAAATTTTTTTTAAAAAGTGCAATAAAGCTGGCAGTGTAAAATATTTCCTGGGTCCAATGGAGACATTGAATGAGAGTATGTTCTTGTTACATATATGGGGACCTGTAGTTCAAATCTTTGGTCTGAACTGGCATCGCCTATCCCAGTTAGATGACCTAATTGCTGAACTATTGGATGATTCATTATGAATTAGGGGTTCTTCCATTTATTTTTCTTCAAAAGGTTTTAAAAGCAATTTTTTTCTACTCAGGAACTTAAACCACACTTATGAAACCTCAAAATAACTTTGTGGGAGAGAAAATTGATTTGCTACTCAGCATAGACGCTTGGCTAGTCAGAGGATGCTCAGGCTTCAAGACCACTGTGTAATTTCCATTCTCATTATTCAATGTTGTTTAGGTTTTTTGGACTTCAAATAGTTTTGTCTTTTACTTTCATTTCACATCATCTTCCACATAACCTCTTATGCCTACACCAATATTTTTGTGATGTTGAAAGAAACTCCCTCAGGAACGCAACTCCACAAATTATCTCCTGCTGCTATGCAAGAGAAGTCTCTTACACAGAGCACAGGTCTCCAGCAAATTTTCTACCTGCTCCATTCTGGTGTCATAGGGTCTGAGTTCCCTTCTGCAGATAGCATGACCAATCTCAATGAAAAAGAGTGAAAAATCAAGTCAGACAAACTTGTGTTACTGTCAAGCTTTTAAAAACTGATCACATGCATCCTTCGCATCAAAGTCTTTTCAGCTTTAGAAACTCCTGTGTGGATTTTGCCTTTTCTCTAAATGCCTGATTTGGATTTTGGCTTCTTTCACCATCTACATCCAAAGGACGTATGTATTGGGCTTGCGTGGCAAGGTTTTGGCAGCAGGGGGGCTACAGGCTTGGCTTCTGTGAGAAGCTGCTAGAAGCTTCCCCCATGTCCAACAGAGCTAATGCCAGCCGGCTCCAAGACAGACCCGCTGCTGGCCAAAGCTGAGCCCATCAGCGATGGTGGTAGCGCCTCTGTGATAACATTTAAGAAGGGGAAAAAACTGCTGCACAACAGCAGCCAGAGGAGAGGAGTGAGAATATGTGAGAGAAACAGCTCTGCAGMCACCAAGGTCAGTGAAGAAGGAGGGGGAGGAGGTGCTCCAGGCACCAGAGCAGAGATTCCCCTGCAGCCCGTGGTGAAACCATGGTGCGGCAGGCTGTCCCCCTGCAGCCCATGGAGGTCCACAGTGGAGCAGATCTCCACCTGCAGCCTGTGGAGGACCCCACACCAGAGCAGGTGGATGCCCGAAGGATGCTGTGAACGCATGGGAAGCCTGTGCTGAAGCAGGCTCCTGGCAGGACCTGTGGACCCGTGGAGAGAGGAGCCCACGCTGGAGCAGGTTTGCTGGCAGGACTTGTGACCCCATGGGGGACCCACGCTGGAGCAGTCTGTTCCTGARGGACTGCACCCCGTGGAAGGGACCCACGCTGGAGAAGTTTGTGAAGAACTGCAGCCCGTGGGAAGGACTCACGTTGGAGAAKTTCGTRGAGGACTGCCTCCCATGGGGGGGACCCCACGCTGGAGCAGGGGAAGAGCATGAGGAGTCCTCCCCCTGAGGAGGAAGGAGCAGCAGAGACAACGTGTGATGAACTGACCGCAACCCCCATTCCCCGTCCCCCTGTGCTGCTGCAGGGAGGAGGTGGAGGAAATCAGGAGTAAAGTTAAGCCCAGGAAGAAGGGAAGGGTGGGTAGAAGGTGTTTTTAGGATTTGGTTTTATTTCTCATTATCCTACTCTGATTTGATTGGTAATAAATTAAACTAATTTCCCCAAGTCGAGTCTGTTTTGCCCGTGACGGTAATTGGTGAGTGATCTCTCCCTGTCCTTATCTCAACCCACGAGCCTTTCATTATATTTTCTCTCCCCTGTCCAGCTGAGGAGGGGGAGTGATAGAGTGGCTTTGGYGGGCACCTGGCATCCAGCCAGGGTCAACCCACCACAGGGTATTAGAAGGAAATCTGTTTCCTATCTATTCACATATCCTGGATAAGCTAGCGATCCTGCTGCCAGATTTCATTTTTGAAAAGGCAAATTCACTTGTCAACTCATGTAGAAATATTAAAATAGCAAATATCAATCATTTCTCATGGAGTGAGGCGCAGAAGAGAAGATCAAAAGTAGTCCAGTGCTTCTGGTCCACATATACATATTTATATGTATTACATCATATAGGGAGTCTATGAAACTCAGGTTGAAGATAAGAGTCAGAGAAAAAGGGAGAACCATTTCTATTATCCAATTTCTAAGTTAATAGCACTGTATCCTTTAACCCGCATGCTTTGTATGGGAAACCTCTACATGCAYGATAGCACACAATTAAAACAAGAGGTCTCATTCATTATCAGTAGGAATGCTCAAAAACTGTATCCTGTGTGACAAACAGGCAAAAAACCTTTCAGATATTCTGAAACTATAGTAATGGGGAAAGACTCACAATTTCCTAACAGTTATGCTGCCCCATCTAGCATATCTTTTTGAAGATGTATCCCTTACACAAGAAATACTCACATGGGTGACCTTGTACTACGTCATGGCAGTGCTAGGCAAAGTATTTCTTCCTCTTAGAAATCTTTCCAACAGCAAATCTTTTTACAAATACAAATACAATTTTCATTATATACTACATTGAGCATTTATCTGATAATTATTCAATCAATTCACACACCGAGGGATATACTACTATGCCTATTGCCTATTACAACTATTGTTATTATGCCTTTCTCTCAGTTTTATTTTTTATGTATGGAGCATTTTTATGGGTATTTTTAGTAGCCATTCACTGTACTTTTTTCCTTTAAATGTTTTATTTTTTTCCTCTTAATTCAGAAGTGACAACCTGTTGAATAGTATACTAGGTAAAGCTTACATGTTTTAAAAACTAATACAGGCAAAAAATATATACAGCTATAATATAATATATATTTAGCCTGCAGAAACAAAACTGCACAACTGCCATATGTTTCTTTGAAACTGGAAACATTTTAATTACTGCATTTTTAACAAATGTTTACAAAGCTGTTAGATGTATACTGCAAACAGTAGAATAGGAAAACACATAGAAACAACAATTTGCAATTCCAAATATTTCCATATCATCTTTCATTCACATTCCTTAAGATATTTGGGAACTATAGTTTTCTTAATAACAACTTATACTCCAGGTTCCTTTTTCCTTAGTGAATTCTGCAACAAGCTTCCTTCCTGCAGAGGTTTGAAAGAGGATTTTGTTTACTGCCAGCATAACCTCTGTTGAGTATCTGAAAGTCGAACTGTTTTTCCTGCTTCATACATCACCTTCAAGAGTAAAAAATGTAGAGCTCATAGTGGAGAATTTTGTTGTTACTAAAATAAACAGGAATAAATTTGTTCTTCTTCAATTTTGTAATGCTAGAGGCAGGACAACATGCATTGTCAGTAAGACCATCGGGTGCTATACAGCATATAATGTAAAAAATTCACTGGGAAAAGATATAACATAGCTGCAAAAAGATCAATTTTAGATTTCTGTTCTTAAGCATACTCTATATTAGAAGGAAGGTAGCATATCAAAATTTTTTTTTTTTTATAAACATACATGGTGATTAAATAAATAAACTAAAAAGTTCGCTTTACAAGCAGTATCATAATCAAGCTCTGGTATCCAAAGCTATTTCTATCAGATACTGGACTGCATTTCTTGATAAAGAGAACAGAAGGGGTTAGTGATCTGGTTCCACTGGCTGAAGAACCTTGCATTCACTTCCCTGGGTTTAGAATTTCACCTTGTACATTTGAATTTTCAAAATTCATAATCATTTGCATCCTTCTCCTAATAATTTATAATGATAGTTGTATACCACTAAGTGGAAATGGCAACACTTAATTTAATTTCATGCCTGAAAACACTTGGACATTTCTATAGTTAGAAAAAATGTTTTCAGGTATGTGTAGCTTTCAGTTGGATAAAGTCTTTCTTCAGCAGTAGGACTACCCCCACACTTCATGTGACACATGTACTTAATTCTATGTGGGATTGGTGTCAAGCATAATACAATCCAAGGTACAACCAAATGTTGTTCACAACTATATATTTAGAGAAAAATGTACATGCTTAACAGCTCTCCCACTAACCACCTATGTATTGCTTTAAGCTTCCTACTTCTCCACAGTTTTACTTTTTTTTTCCATTATTAAGAGTTGCCATTTTTAATGATCGGTTGTGCTGAAATACAATATTAGCCATCACAAGTGTTTTTCATACCTCCCTATTATTATTATTACTATTTTAAAGATAACTATTACTATGAAAACTTTACTTTTCTGAACTGATGGTTCCTCTCATTTATATATTTGTTGAAATACAGTTGTACAAATCAAATCCTCCAACTGAACAGAATACATATGTCTAGAAAATAGCCATCAGTACGTAGGTGGCAGCTGGTATTTTCAAGTATATTTTAGCTTTCTGCCACTGCTATGGCTACTTGCCTGCAGTCAGCTTGACTGTGCTCMCCATCCATGGCTTAGTTCTGCCTTCACAGCCAGAGTACCTCACCAAAATGACCAGGAGGACCCCTTCCTCCAGACCTGCCCCTGAGGACCTGAACTCTAGCACAGGACTTTCTAGGTCTACATCTGATGATTTGATGAGATTCTAGTATGAAATATTTGCAGTGAATATCCATTCAATAATGTGCATCCTTCTCATTATCAACTTAAATCAATTGTTGATGAAGCTGCTGAACTGGTAGCCTAGGTGAAGAGTATTTCAAAAGTATATCAAAAGTTGTCAATAATAATTCTTAAAAATAAATATCTTCATGTACAGATTGGGAGCTATGAAGATATTTACTCCCCCACACTATCTCCATTTGGCTCAACCTTTGGGTTGGAAAGGTCATGAGAACAGCTTAACCTCTCCCTTGTTTCTTCTCTGTCCCAGTGAGGGTTTTGGGACTGGATTTCTTCTCAATGGCAGCTGGAGCACACATCCTGGCTCATGTCTAATAGGCTATCAGAGAGGTTTTAAATTCTTACAGCTTTACGACAGGTCCTGGTGCCGAGGAGGTGAATGACATAGAATCATAGAATCATGCAATAGTTTGGGTTGGAAGGGACCTTTAAAGGTCATCTAGTCCAACCCCCCTGCAACGAGCAGGGACATCTTCAACTAGATCAGGTTCCTCAGAGCCCCGTCCAACCTGACCTTGAATGTTTCCAGGGATGGGGCATCTACCACCTCTCTGGGCAACCTGTGCCAGGGTTTCACCACCCTCAGCGTAAAAAATTTCTTCCTTATMTCTMGTCTRAATCTACCCTCTTTTAGTTTAAAACCATTCCCCCTTGTCCTGTCACAACAGGCCCTGCTAAAAAGTCTGTCCCCATCTTTCTTATAAGCCCCCTTTAACTACTGAAAGGCTGCAATAAGGTCTCCCTGAAGCCTTCTCTTCTCTAGGCTGAACAACCCCAACTCTCTCAGCCTTCCTTCATAGGAGAGGTGTTCCATCCCCCTGATCATTTTTGTGGCCCTCCTCTGGTCCGTGTCTTTCTTATGCTGAGGGCTCCAGAGCTGGACGCAGTACTSCAGGTGGGGTCTCACCAGAGCAGAGGAGAGGGGCAGAATCACCTCCCTCGACCTGCTGGCCATGCTGCTTTGGATGCAGCCCAGGGTACAGTTGGCCGCCTGGGCCGTGAGCGCACACTGTCAGCTCATGTCCAGCTTTTCACCCACCAGTACCCCCAAGTCCTTCTCAGCAGGGCTGCTCTCAATCCCTTCATCCCCCAGCCTGTATTGATACCAGGGGTTGCCCYGACCCARGTRMAGGRCCTTGCACTTGGCCTTGTTGAACCTCATGAGGTTCACACGGGCCCACTTCTCCAGCTTGTCCAGGTCCCTCTGGATGGCATCCCGTCCCTCAGGCGTGTTGACTGCACCACTCAGCTTGGTGTCATCTGCAAACTTGCTGAGGGTGCACTTGATCCCACCATCTATGTCATTGATGAAGATATTAGACAGTCCTGGTCCCAATATGGACCCCTGAGGGACACCACTGGTCACCGACTTCCGTCTGGACATTGAGCCGTTGACCACTACCCTCTGGATGAGACCAGCCAACCAATTCCTCACCCACTGGACAGTCCACCCATCAAATCCCTACCTCTCCAGTTTAGAGAGAAGGATGTTGTGGGGGACCGTGTCAGAGGCCTTACAGAGGTCCAGATAGATGACATCTGTAGCTCTTCCCATGTCCACTGATGTAGTCRCTCCATTGTAGAAGGCCACTAGGTTGGTCAGGCAGGACTTGCCCTTGGTGAAGCCATGCTGGCTGTCTCGAATCACCTCCCTGTCCTCCATGTGCCTTCGCATAGCTTCCAGGAGGATCTGTTCCATGATCTTGCCAGGCACAGAGGTGAGACTGACTGACCTGTAGTTCCCCGGGTCTTCCTTTCTTCCCTTTTTAAAAATGGGGGTTATATTTCCCCTTTTCCAGTCAGTGGGAACTTCACAACTGTGGGGACTGCCACAACTTCTCAAATACAATGGATAGCGGCTTAGCAACTACATCTGCCAGTTCCCTCAGGATCCTCGGATGGATCTTATTGGGTCCCATGGACTTGTGCACCTTCAGGTGCCTTAGATGGTCTCGAACGTGATCTTCTCCTACAGTGGGTGGCTTTTCATTCTCCCAGTCCCCGCCTTTGCCTTCTTCCTCTTGGGCGGTGAGGCTTGAGCACTTGCTGGTGAAGATCTAGGCAAAAAAGTCATTGAGTACCTCCGCCTTCTCCGTATCCCGGGTAACCAGGTCTCCCGTTTCATTCTGGAGAGGGCCCACATTTTCCCTCGTCTTCCTTTTATCCCTGACGTACCTATAGAATCTTTTCATGTAACAGGTCATTTCAGTAACAGGTCACGTCGCCATGACCTGTTACTAAACCAACTCATCTGCTTAATCAGGTTCCAAAATACCTTTTGCTTTGGTAGGAAGGCATTTCATTATTTTCTGACAGCTGTGCTTCTGAGGGGATGAAGGCTTTAAAAAACACGATCCCCTTGCCTAATTGTTTACAATACGTGCCGCTTCACACAGCTGTGATTTCTTGGCCCCAGCTGCAGAGGAGCCAGCCTTCTGGTGCAGCTGCAAGGGTATTCTGCTTTTGTGCAAGCAACCAAACATCAAGGAAAAAGATTTTGAGGCTCAAGGCCTTAAGCTGGCAGAAGCAATGTGCATCATTCAGGTAAACTGCCTAATGCCTACAGGGAGGATGTTGGCTGCAATGTACTTGCCTCGGTCCTTGCCAGCAAATTATAACAGTAACTGTGATAGAAAAGGAAAAAGCAGCGGAGGCCGTTGTACTCCAGCTGCTGGAAATGTTGGGCTTTTGTTTTGACTTTATAGGTCTAATTCTCATATTGTTACTTATCCTGTCAGCTTAGAATATGATTCAAAATTATTGAGGTATGTCTGACACATCATAACAAGAAGAGAAATGAACCTACTCTTTCAGCTCCCGCTTGCTGGTTCATATTAATGTGTATTTAACGGGGTTTTATTTAAGAAATACCTCTTGCAGTTTAGCAATCTCCTCCAGAAAAACTGTTCAAGAGTAGGGTATTTGCTGAGAAATAGGTCAGATAAAACTAATACAATTACAGAAGGAGAAATACATGCTTCTGAATATTTTCTTGTTTTTATTAATTTCTCAATCTCCTGCTCAATTTTTATTCTAATTAACTAATGAATGGAAACATGCCCTATTTAGAATGACATTGTACTTCAAAGCCAGAAGATGACAGGCAAATCTCGTTGGCTATTTCTTCATTGATATGGCAAGAAGTAAATACATGTATTTTTAAAGGTTTTTAAGGCAATTTTGTATTCTGTGAACCCATAGACCTACCTGAATTTGTCTGCTCAATAATAGACAACTCTGTGCTTCCCTAAACATCAGACTTTCATCAAAGCTTAAGCAAAACTTCCACAAGTTTGGTGTTTTTTTTTTTCACGTTAGCCCAAGCTTTCTTCTCAGAAGCTGCAGCGTCATCTATTCTGCAAGTTCCATTCCTGCCGATTTCCCAGAAATGTGGATTCTTACAGCTCCTCAGAAGCAACTTACTATGCTCAAATAAACTGTCAGCAAAACCCCATCTCTAGTGACCAAGGCCTAGTTCTTTTTCTCCTGCTTTTTCCAAAATTCTAGTTGCCATGACAGCTTTTTCCAAAACAGCCTTAACTGGTTAAAAACCTGTCTCATATCCACAGGGAAGTCTGACTTCCATGCCCCAAAGCCTAAACCAACATTCATTCTCTATACTATCCACCATTCTCATGGGAATCCTCATAATTTTTCTTATATTGGGCTTTTGTTTCTCTCTACAGGCATCTTCTATGCTGTTCTCAGATGGAAAAAAAAAAAAAAAAGGAAGAAAAAATCCCATAAACAGCTCATAATGATTTGTCATTGTTGGGAAATAGGCACTGGAGGATGTCTTTGTAAAAGTCTAGGTTGCAGACAGAATACATTTCCTGCTTTTGGAGTACATAAGCTAAACATAATCGAGAGCCACTTCACTCCATGATTACTGACGACACCTACCAATTAAATTTCACACAGGTGAAACAAGATGTGTCTTTAGAGGACAGCTATTGCACAGGAACTTTGCTAACTGCATCATCACATGCCACAGAAAACAGCTCATTAAAAGGCTTTATTCAACGTAATAGAAGACCTTATGACTATCCCCTTCTTCTCTTCATGGAAAATGATGTGCAATGTTTGGTCAGGTCTGTGATATTACCTCATGGACACTGAAAGTCGTAACATATACATTATATGTGGGAAAGTTAGGAATTGGACTGCACCTGTCTAGCTCCCCAGTGCTTATCACCTGAGGACGGAAGAGCAAGGCATTTCTCTTGAAGGCACCCACAGGTTTTACATGACCTGGGACAGTTAGACTATTGGGAGGAAGAAAGGAAAAACAGAGTGAAGGCATTAATAAGTCAATAATTTCACAATACCCTTGTCAGGGTTATCATATATACTTGTCAGGGTTATAACAAGAAGTTTGGCAGACAGCAGTTCTCATATCCAATGCCAACTTTGAGCACTTTCTCCAGTTTTGTACTTATTGTCTCTRTCTTTGAGGAAAGTGACAGTAAGTAAACAACAGTCTCACGTTTATGAAGTGGGTATTTGAAGTCTGAGAAGTGGGTGGCAACACCTGCAATAACTTGTTCAGGATCAACAACCAGATCATTCTTCTAGATTGGAAGTTCACGATTTGGTGTTTCTCCTGTTCTTAAAAGTCTTCTCCAGTTTGTAGTTTCTTAAGGATTTTAACCCAAATAAAAAAAAMCATTTAGCTCATTTAAGCTAATTTATTCAATCACTTGTCATTCCTTCAGATATAAGCAATTCCTCCTTAAAAAACCACAGGCATTGGCTTTCTYTTATAATATCCAAATGGTGGGTTTATTTATAATTATTGCCTCAGAGTTTAATTTGTTTATTATTACTTGCCAGACTCCATGTGCTCTATCAAATAACAAAAGAACATTTGTTTTGCGGTTGTTATTTAAATTTATTTCAAGAGATTTTTACCACCAAACTGAAAAGGGAAAAGCTTCAGGACATTCCCCTTATTGTCATCCAGTTCCAACACTACATTATGATACTAAATAAAGCAAGAAGACCAATTCACATTACCGTATTTATACTAACAGAATTAACCTGGCTTATAAGTAGCTCTTCTTTTATAACAAATCTATGTTTAGACCAGAATTTTTCTGAAGGTGCACATCTTTATCTGGTGATTTGTCTACTTATATGCAGCAGGACAACCCAGCTTTCAGAATATATCATAAATAGAAGATACAGTAATTTGTGCAGACAAGAACAGGCTTTCTGCATATGTTCCTGTGACAATTTCTAAACAAAACCAAAGCCAGGGCCCTACCAAATGCCAGGGCAGATTTTCAGTACTAGCATCTGGTGAATGCTGGATGCTAAAAGAAGGGACTGAAGTWGCATAGGACTTATTTCTTTTAAGAGTAAACTATCCATCTTTCTACCACCATTTCATAGCCCAAGTCTTGCCTTAAAGTTTCTTGCTGGAATAYTAAAGTCGTCCCAAGAGAAATATTAATGTTTCCCCGTTTCATTTTAAACAATGTCATTAATATCTAACTGCATTTGTCACTTTGAAGCAGCTGGCTTGCCTGATACTGGACCTGCAAGACCTCTGCTTCATTGGTTTGCTGTTTCTTCATCTGAAAGATGTTTTGAGCTGTAGCTGTGAGATATTTTTTTTTTTCTGAAGATATTTTCCTGCTGCACATGCAACACAGATCGGAATACTGGGCAATTTTAGGCTTCAGTTCTCAATAATGGTTTTGTCTGTCTGGGAACCTGACATTAGAATTTTATTTTTCATTATCCTTTTTTTTTCCTTAATAATATTTTTCAGTATATACCCTCATGTTGCACAGTTACAGAACATCTAGAAAATTATTTCACAAATATCAGCCATTGGGCAAATCTAATACTCAAATTAGGATGAAAACCTCTTTTCTTGATGCTGGGCACTTCAAATGTATTGATAACCAGGAGACTTGTATTCAGAGGAATCAGGATACACTGATTTTAATAGGTCTCCAAATCAACAAGTTCCTTTAGCGTGTATTTGCCTTTAAGAACCTCAGACCAATTAGGTTATTCTCAGAGTTGAAGTTTGTCAGTGAACTATGTAAATCAAATTGTCCAATGTCTACTACAGCATCCCAAAACAAGCCTATCTCAGTGATGATGTGCCTTGTTACTAACCAAGAAATCCAGAACAAAAGTCTTGCTGGGTTCTTGAGGATGGTCAGGACATATGAATATACAAACAGGAGGACATATGAGACTATGTATCCAACATTTTCAAGGTTAGTTCTCTTAAAATAGTGTTCATCTTTTATATATATATATATATGCATTATTACTTTTTTTAGAAGATGGGAGGGAGAGAGCATAGGACAGAGAGCAGTATAAAGTGTGCCGCTCGGCTGCTGTTTTTATCTCCTGCAGAAAAGTTATACTGCTGAAGCAAAATAAACATTTGGATACAGTTTAGCAGACCTTGTAAGGCCATCATATTTCCATTGAAACATGATTTATGATATTGATTTTTTTAACCTTGCAGAAGATCGCCTACAGAAATAGACATAATTTTTTTGAATAAACTACACCAATTATCTGGTTGTCCACAGCTGACGAATTATTTATTTTTTCTCAGTGCAGTATGATGGCCAGTAAAATATAAAACTGACTGGGACTATAATCAAAGGGTATTTCTGCAAATCACTCAATGACAATCTGGGGCAATTTTCGATTACTCTCAGGACAGATTTTTTCCAATTGACTAGACAGAAAGTGGCAAGAAAGATTTAAGAAATGCCTTGTAAGTGCTGATCTGAGAACTTAGTACCAAATATCATCAATCTGTATCCTTCTGAGACCAGAAGATTTACAAAATAGGCTATTGAACTTACATAAACATTCAGTTATAGAATTATATATCTGATGGTTCAGTATCTTGGGATTTTTAGTATTAAAGGGAATAGCTATAGACTCACACTTTGACTGTTTGCAATTATCATACACTTCATTAGATTAATGACTGTCTGAACACTGACCCACTTTCTTTTCTGAAGATACTCACTGAGATGTTTCACTGGGTTACCAGTAGTAACTTGTGTATTTACACAGGTTTGATATGAAGAGAACTAAACTGATAGCCTTGGCATAGCAAAAACTAAAATATAACTAATAGCCTAATAAATATCTTACAGAAATTGTAAATTAAAACCTTCCTAAAACTGGATATAGATATGCTACAATTGGATACATATTCTTCAGGTTTTTTAATGGTCCTCATATATTTTTAAGTTTGCAAGGACTGAATGGCAGCATACCTAAAAATAAGTTGCAACAGTAGAAACACTGGTATATTTGTATTACGGTAGTACTAACAAAGCTGTAGCAGAAATAAAGCCTCGTTACAGTCCCCAGTCTGGTGTCTCAGACTTTGCCACCCTAGTAGACAGAACAGGGAAGAAAGGTGGAAAGAAAAATTACTTATTAGAGAGATGAGACGTGGGGATGACACTCTCTGATAAAGGATCACCAGCAGTTTCGGATCTTGTTAGAAACCAAAAACATCCCAAGACAACCCTGGCTCCGTCGTGCCTCCGGCTTGGCTGCAGGGTGTTGCGGCTGCCCTCCGGACCATTTGTCCCTCAGCCCTTTTCCCTGATGGCTCGCATGAATGAGGCTGCATGCACGCCTGCCGAGCACAGGCGCTGCAGCGGTACTTTAACCGTTAGGGTATCTCCCTCCTGACGTGGGCATCAGCATTCCATATATCTCAAGACACACTTTTTTTAAAAAATGTGGTAGCAAAAATTATGCACCAAAATGACAATCATGAGGTATGGTGTGTTTTTGCACCATTGACTACTGCGCCTCTCCTCACTAACACATCTTCTTGAGAAGCTGCCTGTTAAACATTCACACGCAAGTCCCAACCCAAAACCCAGAATGGGAATCGTCAGCCTAAATGTCAGAAAATTTTTTCTTCCATAAAACTCTCTGTATTTCTGAAGATGATGAACAGTGCCAGACTTAAGCAACACGGAGTTTGTAAGCTCTGAGATGTAACAGCAAGTCCTTCCTCCATCCTCCAGGATGATTCTTTAGAGGAAGGTCTGCCATCTACCGAACTAGCAATTCATTTCTTTATATATTTCTTCACATCTCCCTAACGATACACATACTGGCAAAGTTCAGCATCTGAGATCCTATAATATCACAGCTCATCCCAATGAGCATATGTTTGCTTGTGAGAGAGAAAGAGAAAATACACTTCTAAAATTTAAATAAGAATGTATTTCAATACTCAAGTAAATTGTTCCTTTTTTATTTCTTTTGGGAGCAGCCCTACTACAGTGAGATTATTGTGAATATTTTCTTTAGAGAAAGCATTTTAATAAGAAAGCTGTAGTTTGCTCCTAAGGCCGAATTCAAAAATAATTAATAAGTATGTATTAAGATTCTGCACACATGGGCATTTAGCTCAGTGCAATGAAGGAAACAAGTGAACAACTGACAGCACACTGATATGGAGACAAGCCAAATTTGCCGTAGCCATCTTCTTCATATAATGCCAATTATCCTGAGTGATTCATACCCTTACCAAAACACCAAACGTGAACATTTTGATGCATAATGTGTTATATCTGCATTCATTTCTGTGCTGAAAGGCTAATTAAACTGGTAATTGTCATTCATATCTCTTCTATTATATTTGTATTCAAAATTGCAATAGATGCAATCTGTGTGTATTTTTTTTTTTTAATTCAAGTAGTTTAAAATTAATTCGAAGCCGTACAACAGCAATTATACTCTAATTAGTGAGATAATCAATTAATAAGCTTGCAACTAAGGGTTCTCATGTTGTAGATGGAGATTATTTCAACTGATATGAAGTGCAATCTTCATATTAAAAAAATAAWAAAAAAAAGTGAATCTATCCTWCAGCCAGGAGATAAAGATACATCTGTTTGTTTAAGAGGTATCATTTTAACCCCCGCACTGTGACAGTGATTCATGTGGCTATAACCACAAGACTTCCATTAAAATAACAGCTTTCTGTGGCCAAAACAGCATGCCATTCTTAAAGTGTTCWGTCTTGCTCCCTTGAGTTAATACATGCAAAGTGATTCCATAAAGCCATTAAAGCAAATACAATAAATGAGTTCAAGACAACTGGTTTTTCGTACAGGGAATTAATTGAAGGATGCAGGGAAGAACTAGGGAGGAGGCTGAGATTAATAAACCTTAAAGTGCAGGCTTGTTGTGCCAAATGGCCTTTTCCCCTGTAACTGTAAACAAATTTGGATTTTGAACAATTTTAGACCTCAAGGTCCTGCATTAGCAATGGCATTGGATTCCTTGTGGAATCGCTTGCATTGCTTTCCAGCCAGAAAATCCATGAGACAAACTTGAGAATTTGTGATCCACAGAATGAACTGGGGAGGATAATTTTTCTTTGCCAACTTGATGGGCTACTTGCAGGAATACCTTTGTGGTCATTTGTGTCATGGTAACTTTAGCATCAAATTAAGACTACCATGAGGTGTACCATTACCAACAGGTGTATTCAGATGGACAGTGCCTCTCTTCCTTACAATAAATTTCTGTAGCATACGCTGAACAGCCATTAACATGGAATAAGACCTATTCCCCAGACTGAGGTGCACGAGGGAATTAAAATTCTCCACTCTTGTTMGACTGCAGTTGTTGCGTTATGGTGAGATACATGGACCTGACAAAACCTACAGGGCAAAGTTTTAAAACCTTCCTTATAGCCTTATACTGGAAGCAGATTRTAAAAAGGCTTACCATATGAAGAATTAACATAGCTAATCCTGCACTTTAATAACAAGTACATGCTTAAACAGTGTCTGATTAGAAATGTGTTGGAATGATTTTCCTGTGTTGAGTGTTTTGGGTTTTTTTTTTTTTTGACAGTAGGTCATGAGTTTCTGTCAGGAAAATCAGGATTAAATACTTATTGTTTAGACTGAATTGAAATATTTTGTTTTACTTATTTTCAATCTCACTGAACTGAAATAGTAGTTTACCAATGAGGTACAACTATATAGAAATTTATCTCTTAGTTATTTTCTGGTTTTCAGCTAGAATTTTTAAGGTCATATCTCTTACAAATAATCCATTCTATGTTGTGCATTCTAACACCAAATCCATTGTAAGGATTACATTGTAAGTTACAAGCCTGGGGTAAAAAAAACAGGGTACTCTGGGTGCAGGGCAAAAAACAGGCATCAAAGCTACTATTGTCTGTAAAATATAATAAAAAACAAAGAAAAAGAATGAATCAAAAATGGGAACTTTTAAAATAATCTTAAAGATAAAAATAAGAGGAAGAAGCATATTTCTGTGTCTCTCCATTCTTATTGCTATTTCATAGAATTTGAATATTTCTACTTAATATTCCTACTTTTTGTTTCTTATGAAAAGACAAATGGGAACAATAAAAATAATTATGTTTTTTAATGGAATTTTCTGCAGAATCAAACCTCTTGTTAGCATCTGCACATCTTTTGCRTATGTTTACTTGCCTAGATGAAGTTACTGAAAACCATAAAATTAAAACAGACTTTTGAGTAAATAACTTCACTTTTTTCAGTRCAACAGCCAAAATAATTTGTATCTGCATTAATTTCTCCTTCAGGTACCTAAGTAACTTCTTTTCAGGTGATATAAAAATGTCTAACYTTCATTTTACATTAGTAATTAAAATAATGAAAACAAGATTTTCACTCAGTACTAATGACAACTGGCATTATTTTTTTTTTTTATTTCTATGACTCTAGTAACACTTCCGCAATGGAAAGAACCCATAGAAACAAAGTTATTAAAAAATATATTTTAGACTTATCTAATCAATTAAACCAAAAATGATTGCAACAAAATTTGTGTTACAACATAAGTTTCAAAGCAAGGAAACATTCTTGCTGATAGTCTAGAAGGCTAGGTTTAAGCCTGAGATAAAATGATCTAGTAACCCAAGTTACCACACGCTCTTTGCAATGGTAACACAAACTGAAGATATACTTTTCCTTTTTTCTTGTTTTTTTCCACAATTCATTATTTCAATACTTTGAAGATTATCTTGTGAAATATCCTAAGAGTGTAATTATAYCACCATATAAATGAATATTTTCAATATTTCATTTAGTGTGTTACTTCATCAGTAGACAGATAAAAGAATAAAATTGTTTGTTGGAGCTACTCTTTCTCCCACTATGGCCTTCTCACCAAAATGTTCTGCATTTATTTCCCAGGTTATTTTATGCTGTTGACAAGTAGGAGATTGCAATGATGGTCAAACTATGGTTATTCATCCAGTGCTTATAAGCACTCATTTTTCTAAATAAACTTGCTATTCAAAACACTCACCTCTACATTTTCTGATTCCCTTACTCTTCATAAAATTCCAATACCAAACATTACAGTTACACATAATTTCATTTAAAATTTAAATGAGATATTTTAATCAGTATTTACTGTGATGAATAAAGAAGTTTGCTTTGGTATCTGCTGAATAAAAAGAAAACACCACTAAAGAATTCTTCACCTCGTTCACATGGTTATGTTTTTCAGTGCAGTCTCTGCAGTTTCTTAAGTTACTGGGATAATATATGTGTTATCTCMTCAAGCCCTGATCTTCTATGTTCAGCATAATAATGTAAGAAAATATACAACTTTTATTTGAAAACAAATAACAGGGAGAGATCTTCTGGTCTACTGATGTTAGAATTAAGCATCTTTCTTCGGTAACATATACCATATGTCAGAGAAAAGGATTAATTATATGGCTACAGAAGTTTACAAGAGGAAAACAAAAATGCTAAAAGGCACAAGTTAATTCTATGGACAGCCTCGCATTTCAAATTAATATCCTCTAAACAGAATTTCCTGTGAATCCAGTGAATGAATAAAACATTTTTGGGGAAGTAGAATATGGTGTCTCACTAGCATGAGTAGTTTGACTGTTGAGGATACTTATGCAGTGGGTTGTACAATTAAAAAATCCAAATGTAAGTGTTGATGCAATAGAAAAGCTAAATTACCAAGAAATAGGAACATAATGCTTTTTGCCATAAAGCTGGTAATAGCGCTTAGGTGATAAATACTATAAAAAACACACACATGCAGAGACTCAATTAATGGCAAAGAACTGGGTCAGGAGGATCCCCTCAATTGAAGTTTATTAGTATTTATTCTCAGCAAAACCAAAGAGGATTATCTTTTTTTACAGGAAGGTCATTAATGAAATTACTTTCCCCAGCGGCGACTGCTGTGAGCAATATCAATAGCCAAGTATCGTGTTTGCAATATAAGTTTTTATGTTGCCCAGTGGTACCTCTGAGAGATAAGGTGACTCATCCCTCTTGCTCGGCAATGAGACTATAGGAAGTTGAGCTTCCTCAAGGTATCATATAAATTTATAAAAGATGCATTTATGAAATAGCTTGGCTGGTTAGTGAATTATCAAAATGGTAGTTTGCTTTGTTTATTATTATGGTACGTTTATGCAGGGACTGGTAGATACCCAGTTGATCTGGATTCAGTTTCTGAAAAGAGGAACTTTGTATGAAGCTTGGCCAGGTGAAGGAACCTCGCTGGTCCTCGGAGCTGGCTCTGCAGTCTGGGTCTGTCCACACYGAGTCTTCTCCTTGGACAGTGACTAACTGGTGTTAACTAAGTTACCAATTATAACCAGAAAAATAAATTAGGATTTTTTTTTGTTTGTTTTCTTACCCTCCCCATACAACCACTTTATTCAGTCGATACAAGACTGTGACAGGACCCCCACATCTGCCAGACCTTCAAGGTATATCTGCCTGTCTGTAGCTTTCTTTAAAGTTAATTCCCTCCAAGACACAGAAAAGCCTGGAATTTAAAAAATCAGATTGTAGCAGAATAAAAATAAGAATCATCATGTTTATAAAACAGAGAAAACCCAGAGGTGCTGATGAGAAGAGAGTCAAAAAAGAAGGTTTATGAATAAGTCTCCCATTTGCTCGACACATCTCTGTAGGGAGGTTCTGATTCCCAGGCACACCCCCAACCCAAGATTCTTCCTGGGGCTTTCTGAGTTGTGTTACATTTCACCTCACTCTTTCCAGCACCAGAAAAGTCTGTCTCTCCTAYCTCCCCAAGTGTCTGCTGCAGCCTTTCACTCTGCTTAGCTCCTCCACGACAGCTGTCGCAGTCCTTCAAGTTTTGGGGAAGAGCAGGAAAAAAGAAGCTCTCCTCCTTCCTCCAGTGACTTCCACTTCCAACATTCTTGTGGACTACCTCCAGACCCTTTTTTTCCCCCAAAAAAATCTTCTTTACCTTTGTCCCAAGACAAAATGCAGAAGATGATGGGTTGTGTGATCTCTGAGGCATCTGATGGGGACACCTAGAAGGGAAAGCAAGCTCTGTAAGAGAAGCTCTGCGAAGCATCAGTGCTCAGACTGCAGCCTAAGCAGTCAGGGTAAGTCTCGAGTCACTGCCACCGACAGGGTAGCATCTTTCTTCTGTCATCTTCTTTCATCCTCTTGTTTTCTTACCTTGTACCAGCTATGCTAGACAATTTTATTCATTTGAACTGCATAATATTATCCAGCACAAGTAGATAGATACATAGACAGATACATACACACGTGTATGCATAAAAGGGCAGTTTTCTGAAATTTTGGTGAAATCATTTTTTTTCAGTGAGAGAGCCAAAAGTTGCTAAAGCCAGGCCAAAGCCTGAGTGAGACCATGTAGCTGAGAGCAGGGCAATGGGAGAGCTGGGAGAAAGGGGAGTGAGGAAGGGTGTTGTTGGGTTAGTGCAGTTTCAGGTGAACCTGAAACATTGGTTAAAGGATGCTTATATGGATTTCTGAGTAAAATAACCAAGTGTGTAATCCTGTTGATTTTTTAAAAATAAAATATTTTTTCCTCATACTATGTTTAGTCCTACTTTTGAGATTAAATATTACTTTATTTTAAGCTGATCTCAAGCCTCAGAAAGGGAAAAGAAAACACACGCTCCATTTTCTAGCTGATACATAAGGAAAGATTAACTCCAGAAGGTACTATAGGTTGTTTATAGCTATAGATTGTTTTTGCAACAGGATTTAACACAGCGACATCAGGAGAGACATCCATACTTCTCAAAGACTCGCTGACAACATCAGGCTCATGGTCTAACCTGTCAGATATGCCTCTGCCCACAATTTCATTTTATGGTTTGGAGGGAGAGCAAATCTGGTTTTATGTAACTCAGATGGTCCATGAATTAGGGGTATAAGGAAGGAAGACATAAGCAGGGAAATTACAGAGGTGGTCGGAAGCGACAAATGTTAAAAAAGAACACACATTTTGGAAAAAGTAACAAAACTGCCAAGGTCTGGCAAACTGTACATTGCTAACAGAGAATCAGAATAAATGGTCGAATAATCCAAGGTGAAGAATGCAGACTACTCAAAGTTAGCACTGCAGGGGAGAGGGGAGGGGAGAGGAGAGGAGAGGAGAGGAGAGGAGAGGAGAGGAGAGGAGAGGAGAGGAGAGGAGAGGAGAGGTCCTCTCTGTCTCCAGGATTTTCTGCCGGTGTGGTAACCGAAGCTTCTTTTCAGGAAAGTGTCTGTACATACGATTAACAGTACATATATTCCAAATGGAGAAGGGATATATTGTACTAATAGCTTGTTCAACACATAGTGGTCCTACTGCAACTACTTTTGTTGGTTGTTTACTCAGCTATTGGATGTTTACAGTATGTGTATTGGTGCCAATATTCCATTAATATAATTAAATTAAGCTCATTACAGAGCAAAAGGAATTCATTCTGAAAGGTTATGCTAAATCTTATACCCTATATATCAAATACATTTCTAACTCTCTGTTGAATGGAACAACAGTATTTTTTAAAGACATTACGAGCTTGTAATTTATAGGTATGCTGTCTTTGTAAATGTGTAATGAAATAGCTACATTTAAATACATATGCATATTTCTTTTTCCAGAATATCCCTGAATTCTTGTCTTTTCATGGGTTATATTTTTTAAGAAAGAAATCTGTTTAATTAGAAAACATTAATGAACAGTAGAAGAATATCAATAGGTTCTTTTTTTTTGGCACGGTGTGCTGCCAGTTACAATTTGCAAACACATGAAAATTTTTATTAGAAATTAAAATGAATAGTTTCTGTATTAATAATAATACAATTATATCTCATTAAAACACTAAATGGTAATAAACAATAAAAAAATTAAGTGACTTTTTTGAATCATAATTCTATACTATCATTAACAGTGTTAGTCTGGATTTGCCCTTTTGAAGGGCAAATTCCATTAGGATTTCATTGCAGTGTTGAATAAATAAAGCAAATAAAATATGCAAATTCAAACCATATTAGCACTGATTCATCTAGTTTAATCTCAATGTAACCTGAAATTATTTTATTTAATATTATTAATTTTAGGATGTGTGACTGAACACCAACCAAACAAGTAAYGAGACTCAACATTTAGGGTGTCACAGCTAATTAAAAAATAATCCTATGATTTCTTGACTTTCTGTAAACATGGTTTCCTTCTTAGGGCTCCAACAAAAGATCATTGAAGGCCATGGGAAATTTTTCCACAATTTCTTAAGCACTGGCTCAGGTTCTGTTGCTGTGATTGGTGAGTCAAATAATCCATTATCTATAAGACTACTAAATGCTTATACCCCCATATCTCTAGCAATGAACAGCAAAATTCCAGTTTCATCACAGTAAGTCTTCCAGTAACATTTATTCACTAGCAAGAACACTGTCAGTTACGCTTATAAATAGTAATAAAGTGTGTGATGAGAGTTTGTGCAAAACTCTTCAGTGAAATCCTGGCTGTCAATGACATTGTTCAGAAAAAAATCTAAGAAACAATCAAGATGTTTTATAGAACACAATAGCTGAAACAGCAGGAGCCTCCACAAAATATACGGCTGCCTGACAATGCCTGAATCTTACCTGAACCTTTTCCGTGAAGACTGATAGACGGATGCAAGATCTGGTCCCCTGATTGCTGAAGGAATATGGATCTGCGCATCTGAAAGAAAGAGCAGGCACCCTGTTGGGAGTACAAAAGGAAGTAAATGAGCTCCAGTAACATCACTCTGGCAGAAAAATAAATAAAAGTCAAAGTAAAGGAATTTTTTTTTTTTTTTTTTTTTAAGTAAAGCATTCCTGAAAAAGAGACTTTTGGCAAAGGAAATTTGATGAAACAGGATTCTGAACATTCTTTGTAACACAAAGAGTTTCTCAGTTTTGGAGGTCAAGTCAAGGCAAAATTCAGTAGTGAGGACTAAGCCTTGGGTGAATTCCACAGTACGAAGAGGTACGGAGACACTCCCAGCRCCAAAGAGTTTGCAGTCTAAACAGACAAGAGAGTAGTGAATGGATCTAAGAGGCAAAAAGCACAGGAGGATGAAATTACTTGATCAGTGACAGTATTAAGAATAAAACCTAGCTCTTGTGTGGTCTCCTTCAACRTTTTCTCTGCTTGGCCACAAAGCTTTCTCTTTCAAATGACTGTATTTTTTCCAAGAAAATTAAGTCAGAAGATATGTATGAAATATTTTAGGGAATATGAGCAGAAATTCCTGACAAGTTCAGGATGTAATTAATTTCATTGTAATTTTGCCCTTATTAAGGGATTTACTGCYGTTAATGGAAAATACTTAGTTTGTCCAAGCATACACATTTTCCAACTAAACAGATTATCTAATCCCTAGTAGTATAATAAAATAACAGCAATTAAAACCAGACTATATTCACAGTGTAATGCTATTGCCAATGCCAGATCCYGTACTAATCCCCTTAGGAGGAAACTGTATCACTTATTGCTGAATCTGTCAGACAGACTGCTCAAAGGTTAGAAGTAGTTTTCATCATTTATGTTTCCCCTGAACTGTATTAGATAATAGCTTTTAATCAAAACTGGCATTTTTAGCCTACTACAAGCGACAACTGGGATGCCAATATAATAATATCTGGCAGTGTATTTGTGATATAGGCTACAGTATATCTTAGTTGATTCTGCTTTGTGGTTGCTGATTTACATATTTTTAAAGAAATCTGAACACTCAGTATGAATCACAAAACACTTTTACTTYGGTCCTTCTCCAAAATTTTGCTATAGCCATACTACTGTGAATCACTTCTGTTCTGAGCCTGCAAATATTTTCACACCTACTTAATGCTTTCTTAGCAATTTCACAGTAATATGCAAAATCATGTGCATATCTTTCCTGATTATCAAAATACTCAATTATTTTTTTTTAAACATTCGGGAAACTCCTGAGATAATTGAATTGTTTTATAATCAGATAATTACAATATTTATATTCATAGTTCCTGGATTATTCTGGGAAGCTTGGAATGACCAATTGACATACATACAGTCTTTAAGGCCTTTGTTACAAACCTTAGCAAGTAACTAACAGCATATTTTCCTTGAGAATGTAGTTGTTCAAAAAGTTCTTTCAAGGTAATTAAATTGATAAGTCTCTGCATTCTCCCAGATCCACGCCTTATTCTGTTTTTAACTTATTGATATGCCTATGCCCCCTGCAATTTCAGGGAGAGCTGGTAGAGAGTGAAATCAGGAAAACTATCTCTCAGAAGGATCTCCTTCCCATGACCATAGACCTACATACATATGCATACACATATACATATGCCATATTTGGAAAATGTCAGCTGGCACTACTCCCCAGTTGTTTTCAAGATAAATTTTAATTCTACTAGGAAAGACAAAGTACAGCCAATCCTTTTAGGGTCTACCAGGCAGCATGTCTTAATTCATATGCCCTACTATCCTTATTCCTGTTGTCCCTAGAATACCTTGATCTTTACAACAAATTACAGTCATCTGGGGATTCTGCAAATCACCTCCAGATCTTCATTTTCACATTCGTGGCCTGTGTCACTAGTATGGAAAGGGAATTTCACTCCCTTCAGCAACACAAGTTTGGTTATACTTGTATTTTACAAAATACTTCCTTCCTAAAAAATAAAAATATTTTCCTAAAGAAATATTCTAAAGAAAAACGGGTGGTATATCTTAAAAAAGAGAAAGTCTACATGGCTCATAGTAGCAGCTCTAAAAAAATGGTTAAGGTAGTAACTAAGGTCCAGTTCTTTAGGATAGTGTAGCATATGTTGCAGTTCAAATGATTTCAATATAAAGTATGCTGAAATGCACTGCAGAATTATTACTTAGTGCAGCATATTTATTTATAATTGCTGTGTAGTTACCTACACTTGAAATAGTGAAATATTTTAAGATTTTGCAGAACTTTTTCCTCCAGTGCTTCAAACATTTTGATCATGATTTTTCATCTACTTTCTCTAATTTTTTAACACACAAAAATATTTCATGTGGCATTTAAAGTTTGTGTTCACTTTTCTCCCTTCCAACATCTAGTGTTTCAGTAAAACACTTATTTAGCATGTGTGAACTAAAGCTCAGAAGCTGATTATCTGAAGCACCAGAAAACTAGAGGTCAAAATGTGCAACTTTTAATTCAGAATAAATTCACCAGTCACTGGAAAGAAAGGAAGTACGATATTTTTTTCTCAAACACTTTTGTCCTTCCTTTTGTTTATTCAAACCAGCCCAGCATCAAGGATTCTCAACACCAACTGACATTTCATATTTTTAACTTAATTCAGCTTTACTGCTTCCCCATCCATTCTTCTCTGACAGGGAAAATATACAACTTGCCGTTATAAATACTTTATGATGACCCTGTCTCCCATACTCTTCATTCTAATCATAGCTATGCCACTTACCATTCATGTCAGTTTAGATATATAGAAGAACCATAAAAGTAAAACCTTCTCTTGCTTTGAATTATTTTTCAGAGGGCCATAAAAACAAAACTGAAATGAATTCATGTGGAATTTCAAAGCACTAACAATTGCTTTTTCCCTCCCCATAGGGGAGAATGAGGTGAGTGCAATGTCTTCGAATTTCTGATTGAAAAATAAGCAGCTTCCATGTCCACCTTGTAAATTTATTTAACACTACAATTTCACTAGCCTACAGAGGTGCACAAATGTCTTAGTTTTCTGTTCCTGTATGCTCTTCAAACAAACAAAATAGGTAGGAAAGGGCAATGTTTTTCTCCACGCTGCTTTGGATGGCAGCTGAGGAAACTGTAGCTGAAGATGTACAACTGCGAGGACACTTTGTGGTAACTGCAACAGACCAGAGTGAAGTCGCTCCACTCAGTCTCTAAATAAAGCTCAAAAATCCTAGAGCAGCTAGAAGAAAGGATGAGTTAGCACATCATAAGGGACCATACCACAGGGACTAAAGTACTCCCTGATACCAAAGCAGGAGTTGAGTGAGCAGGGAGGAAGGAAAGTAATATTTACTTACTAGAAAGAAAGGTTTCCCAACCCTGTCTGTTGGTTAACAGATTAAACTACCTAAATTACTACAGGGGAATGGCCTTTTAAATTGTTTATGAAGGATAAATTGCTGAAGGTTTTTCTCAAGTTGAATATGTTATGCTTCTTCTTAATTCTCTTCCCTCGTTTCATACACAGACCTATGCTTACAAGTGGGAAATTGACTGCTGCACCTTTGTTGTACTCGATAGAGTCACCCCGAGAGTTCTTTGGGTCTCAATTTTTTCTTAAAGGACTGCATAACCATCAGGTACAAACCCTCTCTGGCCTTGTCCCAGGCAATTTTTAAGATGGGTACCAACTCATTTGCATGTCTTCTTCCCTGCCTGGTGTCCTCTCCATATAAACAGGTTTGAAGCTGCAGGTGCAGACAGCTAAGGGTGACATTGTACTGGGTGTTTGCTATAGGCTGCCTGACTAGGAAGAACAAGCCGATGAGGCCCTCTACAGACACATAAGAGCGGCTTCATGTTTGTAGGCCCTGGTCCTCATGGGAGACTTCCTCCACCCTGATGTCTGCTGGAGGGACAACACAGCCAGACATAAGCAATCCAGGAGGTTCCTGGAGAGCATGGAAGACAATTTCCTGGCCCAAGTGACAGAAGAGCTAACAAGTAAAGGTGCTCAGCAAGACCTCATACTCGCCGACAAGGAGGAGCTCACTGGGGATGTGAAGGTCAAAGGCAGCCTTGGCTGAAGTGCCCACAAGATGGAGTTCAGGATCCTGAGGGGAGGGACAAAAATGAAAAGGAAGATTACAACCCTGGACTTCAGGAGAGCAGACTTTGGCCTCTTCAAAGATCTGCTTGGAAGAGTCCTATGGGATAAGGCCCTGGAAGGAAGAGGGGCCCAAGAAAGCTGGTTGATATTCAAGGATCACCTCCTGCAAGCTCAAGAGCGGTCCACCCCCACAAAAAAGAAGTCCAGTAAAAAATGCCAGAAGGACTGCATGGACGAACAAGGAGCTCCTGGCCAAACTCAAACACAAAAAGGAAGCATACAGAGGGTGGAAGCAAGGATGGGTAACTTGGGAGGAATACAGAAACACTGTCTGAGCATGCAGGGATGAGGTTAGRAAAGCTAAAGCCCAACTGGAATTGAATCTGTCCAGGGATGTCGAAGACAACAAGAAGGGCTTCTGTAAGTATATAGGTGATAAAAGGAAAATGTGGGCCCATTGTTCAATGAGATGGGGGACCTAGTGACATGGGACATGGAAAGTACCAAATGCCTTCTTTGCCTGGTCTTTACTAGCAAGACTGGCCTTCAGGAATCCCAGGTCAGACCAGAGGGAAAGGCTGGAGCAAGGAAAATGATGCCTTAGTGGCAGAGAGTCAGGTCAAGGAATACTTAAGCAAACTGGACATACTTAAGTCCATGGGCCCTGATGGGATATGCCCATAAGTGCTGAGGAAGCTGGCAGATGTCATTGCAAGGCCTTTCTCAATGATCTTTTGATCAATCATGGCAAATGGAAGAAGTTCCTGAGGACTGGAGGAAGGAAAATATCACTCATATCTTCAGGAAAGGCAAGAAAGAGGATCCAGAGAACTACAGGCTGGTTAGCCTCACCCAATCCCCTGGGAAGGTAATGGAGCAAGAACAAGAAAATCAGCAGGAGTAGTCAGCATAGCTTCACAAAGAGGAAGTCATACTTAACCAACTTGATAAACTCCTATGATGAAATGACTGGCCTGGTAGATGAGGGGAGAGCAGTGGATATTGTCTACCTAGACTTCAGGAAGRTCTTTGACATGATCTCTCATAAGATCCTCATAGAGAAGCTGTTGAAGTATGGGCTGGATGAGCAGACAGTAAGGTGAACTGAAAACTGGCTGAACAGCTGGGCCTGAGGATGGTGATCAGTGGCACAAAGTCTAGTTGGAGGCCAGTAACTAGTGGAGGAGTGGCTGATATGCCAGAGAGTTGTGCTACCATCCAGAGGGACCTTGAGAGGCTGGAGAAATGGGCTGACAGGAACCTCATGAAGTTCAACAAGAAGTGCCAAGTCCTGCCTCTGGGGAGGAACAACCTCAGGCACCAGGACATGCTGGGGGCCACCCAGGTGGAAAGCAGCTTCCCAGAAAACGACCTGGGGTTCCTGGTGGACACCAAGTTGAACATGAGCCAGCAGTGTGTCTTTGCTGCAAAGGCGGCTAGTGGTATCCTGGGCTGCATTGGGAGGAGTGTTGCCAGCAGGAGAAGGGAGGGGATCCTTCCTTGATACTCAGCACTGATGAGGTCACACCTGGAGTTCTGCGTCCAGTTCTGGGCTCCCGAGTACAAGAGAGACATGGACCTACTGGAGAGAGTCCAACAAAGGGCCACAAAGACGATGAAGGGACTGGAGCATCTCTCCTATGAGGAAAGGCTGAGAGAGCTGGGACTGTTCAGCCTGGAGAAGAGAAGACTCGGGGGATCTTACCAATGTAGATAAATACCTGAAGAGAGGGTGCAAAGAAGACGGGGCCAGGCTCTTTTCAGTGGTGCCCGGTGACAGGACCAGAGGCAATGGGCACAAACTGAAACACAGGAGGCTCTGTCTGAACATCAGGAAACACTTTTTCACTGTGAGGGTGACCAAACACTGGCACAGGTTGCCCAGGGGGGTTGTGGAGTCTCCTTCCTTGGAGGTATTCAAAAGCTGTCTGGACACAGTCCCGGGCAACCAGCTCTAGGTGGCCCTGCTTGAGCAGGGGAATGTTGAACCAGATAACCTCCAGAGGTCCCTTCCAATCTCAACCATTCTGTGAAAAGGGCAAAAGGCAAGAAAAGGGAGGGACCAAAGTGGTTTGGGGAGGAACAGCCACTGGAAAACGGAGGGAAGCAGGTCATGAAAGGGGCGTTTGCTTATAAGCAGGACCCTGGCCTTGTCAAGGACGCACCTGCTCACTGTATTCAGCCTGTATTCTTATTAAACTCTATGTCTAACTATTTTATCTGAATGTCTTCTGTTATCTGTGTGCAAGTGATATGCTAGTGAACTTCACGCTAGACACTACCTGTGGGGGGGAAAAGGGTCTAGATCACAGATATAAAAGGACTTAAAGCCAGAGTACTGGACATACTAGTAAAAGAAGCTTTTGCCTGAGCACAAGTCCTTATTTTTGCCGTATGTGGTTTAGGTGGGTCCTTATAAAGGTACTGGCCTCCTGCATTTGTTAATCCATTTGTTTCCAGCCTTGTCCATACCAAGTGTGTATATACGTATTGGGAATTTGTGTTCAGCCTGGCTAGACCTGGAAGCAGAGATAAGCAGCTGCCTCTTGCCTCTATGGGGCAGGAAGGGATGAAACTCCCACAGCCCTTCAGCCCAATGGGTTTTGCCACCCTTAACAATCATCCTTACAACTCCTTCTCCTCCTTGAGGTAAATAATTTATTCACATGGCTATTTTAACCTGAAGTACAGACCACAGTCACTCTACACAGTCCTGTCCATGCAGTCACTCCAACCTTCTCAGAGTCAGATTAATCTGTGCAGATAAATAAAAATTCATTATTCTTTTGCAGGCTGTTGCTAAACTATCATTCGGTTTGTAATCCAGTGTCCTCAGCTTGGTTACAGTACATCTTTATCAGTTTCAGTCTTTATTGTGGAATTTTTCTGCTGCAAAATTTCCATTATTTGCTGTTGAGCTTTAACATAGAGAAAACAAAAAAAAAAGCAAACTTACCTTTCTCAATTAAAAAAAAAGTTTTAGGAAAGGGTTGAAGAAAAATTGTGTCACTGAGGTAGTGTTTTGTTTATTGTCAGTAGAGCTTATTAACACTTGTCTTTAAGGGATAGTATCAGTATCCAGATACATAGCAGAGACTCTGCTTCCCTAAAGAAATGGGAAACCTCTGATCTTGCAGTCCAAGTACCAGGACTTATTTCTTGCTTGCAAAATTACTAGATTGTCATCCCAACACTTCTAAAAAAGCTGATCGCTGTGTATCTATTTCTAGTTATTCAGAGTAATARTACAATATTCAATTTTTTTTTTTTACTAAGTACCTTCAAAATCAGCATGCTCATAATATGAGGAAAGAATTTGGCTCTGGGTAATGATATCTCAGGGATAAGTTGCTTTTTTAAAATATCAGTTGGGGGAAAATATTTCTAGTTAGTGTTCTAGTAAACATTTACATGGTTTTAGCATATAATTTGACTTTCTCAGTCGTTTACTATTACAGTTAAAATATATTTGCTTGGGCTATTTTAGTGCAGTAGATCTGATTTATACTCTGACTTCTCCAACAATATGGCTCCTGTCCACCCTTCCCTGTGGTGTTTCTTACTATACATCTTGCTGAAGTGAAAACTGTGACTCTATCACTTGGTAACTTCTGCCAAAAATTCCTCCCTGCAGGAGGGTCGCAAAGCCAAGGACACAAAGCCCCGCTCTGGTACGGTGCGGTACTTAACCTTGGCTCAGGCTTCTGAGAAAATTGCTGAGCTGTGAGCGAGAGCTATGAAAAGTCGYCAGGAAGATGAGAGAGGTGAAGTTGCAGAGAAAGGTCAGACAGCTGAGATGAGGAACGCTAGTAGCTCAAGGATTCAAGAAGAAAATCGCCAACATGGAAAGGTATTAAATGTTTATGGGGAAAAAACAGGGAGGCTAGTGGGGGCTAGGAGCTGTCAGATTCTCAGCTCAAGTCCTCAGGGCTGTCCATGTCGATGGAGCTGGTGGAGGATGGCAGCTCAGCAACACCAAGGACCTGCTAAGGAGTTGCAGAGCTGCAATCTGTCCCCTCCTGACCGGTGCCTGCCTGGCCAGCAAAGAGTYTCCGAGTCCTTGTCCTGAGCAGTGAGCATCCTCAGCCTAATAGCTCCTTAAATCCTGGCTATCTTTTGTGTGTGTCAGGCAATAAACAATTGTTTTGTTTTGAAGTCATGCATATCTTGCTTGCAGAGTTTCTCTGTACCCGGCTAATGGTGCCTGAACAAGCTAACCCAAAAGAGGGGTGTTAACAAATGGCAGTCTTTTTTATACATAACAGCTGAAATTAGCTAAGAAATAGTGAATAACTTGAAGACAAAGGCTGTTTGGGTTAGAGGCTGGATAACATTGAACTATTTCTGTCACCTGAAATAGATTTATGCATTGGGTCAAGAACATGTAGACTGAACGTCTCTCAATTCAGACCTTTATCAACTTGTTTCAGCTGCATCTCCAGTGAAAATAAGAAAATTTTTCTCCAAACTAAAACATGTTGAGAACATAATAAAAAGTCTATCATAATGGCTAAACCAGTRGTATTCTCAGTCTTTAACAGGAAAAGGTTCTTTAAGCAGTCCTACAAATTGTGCTGCTTTTTACCAAATAGCCCCTCAACAGAATTCTGGTTTGTGACATGCTCTGTACGCAAGCAGAGGCAGAATAAAGACACAGTTTGCAGCTGCTTTTGCAGCTCGTGTCCTCAATTAATTCCTCAGACCTGGACCACACCGTCCATGAGAGTCTAGAAGTCTATGCTTATATCTGCAGGTGAAGATAGCCTTGTGATTGCTCTGCAGAGAGGAGTTGCCGACTGTGAAGGCAAATACCTTGCAGAAATAGTCATCCCAGATCTCCTGTGTCTAAGCATACCTAAAAAGTAGTGACTCTCAGGTGTCTGGAGACATCTCGTTTTCTAGGGATACTGGGACTATCTGTAGGCCTGTCAGGAAACTCTAGGGCTAGAGGTAAATGACTAAGCTGCTGACTGGGTCCTGGCCCACAGCTGAGCTAACCACTGGAAACTGCTGGATAGGGCATGGGAAACTGCTGAACGTGGCAAAGAAGTGTGACAAGGCAATGAAAATGTCCAACAGAGCTGTGAGAGGTGATTGGATTTTCACAGCCGCAAAAAGGACAGTTATGTGAGAGATGGCCAAGCTTCATAGATAACTGGGAGGAAGCAACTGAGGGCATTTTGGCAAGTGCAGTCTTGCAAGGCCAACAACACCTACAGGTCTGCATCAGTAACACCAGGTAAGGTCATGATTACCTTAGCAATGGTACCAGAAATGCCAAATTTCTGTACAGACCTAGCAAAACAGGGAGCAAAAGGAAAAAAGTAATTAGGGGATGGGAAAGGGGAGATACAAGGGTACAATCTATTACATTTCCATCAGCTTATCCCAAAAGCTTTTTTAAACACACTATCCATCTTTTCTGGAAGACCAGGAGGARGAAGTGGAAAACGTTTTGACTGCTTCTGGATAGTGAAAAGCAGGGCAGGAGGGAGAAATGTCTTTGTGCTTCCTACCCTTTCTCTGTGATTGACTGGGAGGTTCAGGAAAAGAAGTATATGTGAGAATGGGTTAACCAGAGCAATGAATATACTAGACGGAATAAAAAACTTCTCATATCCCTGTCAACAAGCTGAAAAACATGCACTTTGCTTAAGGTGCCCACAGAAGCCAATGCACTGCATATGCAGCTTTCAAGAACATTACTGCTGGAAAACCTCAGTGTTTACTGTGATGTCTGCCTATTCATGCTGCTGCTTGACAAACTGCTAATCTGCAAGCGACAGAGTTACAGGGCAAGCAATATGCCAACCTCAATGTTTCCATGGCTTTTTTGAAAGGTTTACAGTTTGGCAGGTATAGAAAATGTGGTACAGCATAATGATTAATTTTAAGAGAACTCAATAGAGACTATAAATATAGTAGTATTTTATGATGCTCCCCTGCTTTCCTGAGAAGAGGCATGTCAATTATAAAATGGGAGGCAAGGAGATTGAGTTGAATGCCTTTGAAAGGAAAAAGCATCAAGAAAAATCTTTCTGAATCTGAGGGCTATAAAAATAGCTCAGGCAAATGGCACCTTTCTTATGTTTCTCAGAAATGAATATTTTGCCCCTTTGCGCTCATGCATGATTCATGCAAGACCTCTTTACTCAAGCGTGTGCACACCTTGTCATGCTGGCTGCTGGAGACAGACGCACCATAGCACATGTTTCAGAAAAAGTCAACTCATAGCTGCTTCTGGTCCAGGTCCACATAGCATTTTGTCTGCACCTTGCCAGGCATATGTCATCTCTTGACATTGCTACAGGAGATGCTCTGTTCAGACCCTGTCCTCATTAGTGATGAAAAATTGCTGAATGATACCTCAGCAAAGACCCCGTGCAAAGCTGAGCAGAAACATGCCTTGGGAAAAGTCAGCTGAGCAAACTCCGTCTGGAAGAAGAAATGGGATCAGACCTTTTTATCTAAATTCTGAAATTCCCCAATGCATTTAGGTAGTTTTCACAAAGTACTTCACCTTCACTGGTGAGTGTGACAGGCAATAAAGACCTCTTATTGCTCTTAGTTCCTCTTTATTCCTCATTCCTATGTACACTCCAGATGTGCTCCCAGGGCTGTTGCTCATAGCTGTGTGATCTCCTTTGCCGAATATGGCATTCAGGACTCCAGATTCTGTTCTTGTCCCTAGGAAGCAGGTGAATGCATGCCACTGATTAAAGAAAAGGAAAATATTTCAAGACCTCTTGTTCTTGCTATTTTGTGGGCAGATTCGTAACACATAGAACGAGATATCTAAGGTTTTCTGTTCTTTTTATCTTTTTTCTGTTTTTATCTTTTTTCTGCTGCTACAGCACTGGTTTGGTGAGGAATATTTAAAATTCTTTTTTTTTTCTCTACTGGAAAACTTTAAGATCTGTTTAAAACCCATGCTTTTAACTAACCTAACCTAACTGGCATATTCCTTGTCCACCAATACATTCCATTATCATGCTGAGAGGGCTCCTGATGTTTTCTGTTAGTGTCTTGTGCCTTCACTGTGCTTGATACTATAATGAAGCAGAAGAAACCTTTAGCTATGTACGGATTCTAAGAAACACCCCAACTTCCTCTTTTCTCAGAGAAAATTATATATCTCATCCAAAACACTAGCTTTTATTTTACCAGGAGGAAAGGTCATTCCTCAGATGCAATTTGGTTCCTCCTTCACCTTTTTCCCCCTAAGCTCTGCTCTCTCTTGTAACATGTTTCCCCAGTTTCCACCCACGAAGGATTACTGATGGTTTGGCTGTGCTGGCTGAGAACACAGCATTGCACGTCACACCTCGCCACCAATCTGCTACAATTCCTTGAATGTCTGGAAGGGAGTGGATGAAGGGAAATGGCAGGTATAATTTGTCTGGACTTTCAAAAAGACGTCAGCAAAGTCCTTCACAGAAGGCTGTTATGGGAACTAAGTAGTCCTGAGGTGAAAGGTAAAGGTCTACCATGGATTAGAAACTACCTAAAAGAGGTAGAAAACAAAGAGCAGAAATAAACGGTCAATTTTCAGGCTGGCAAAAGGTTAACACTGAGGTTCAGTAAGTCTTGGAGAGACTTCAAGGACAACAGTTACTGAACATGTAATTTACCAACAAACTGAAATAAGCAGGAGAGATTCTAATATAGATGGCATTTGGTGAGTAGCCTTTTCCATATAGACTTGGACTTATAGGTCAAGACCTCAATTTCCCTCCTCTCTGCTCCAAGGTTTGTAGGCAACAGACATATCATTTCAAGCTCCCAAGTGATCTATTGTGATTTGAGCTTTTGGGAATACTTGAGGAAAGAGCAAAGACATAGCAAGTTTCCAACCTCTTGAGCAGCAAACTTTAAATGAAGTCCAGAGGGACCGTCATCTTTTATTACATGGAATTCATTCAGCTGTACTCACAGTGTATGACCCTTAAGTAAGCAAGCCCTCTGAAGCTAATACAACAGGACTTTGGAAGAAGGAGAAACGAGAAAAAGTACCTGAAAAAAATAATGTCTCTCAGCAACACACTGTAGAGAATATTCAAGGACCAGACTCGTACGTGCATTTTCTTAATCCTAAATTACAAACATCAATACCTCTCTTTCCCCAAAAAAGTTTTCATTCTTTGCAACATGGTGATAGAAGATTTAATTTATGATGGTGGCTAGTTTAGTCCAATGCAACTACATTTGAGATAGGTGCAAATTAAAATGTAATTAATGAATATTATTATTTTTCTGTCATACATTCGGTGACAAGACCATGGATAAGAGTCTCATTGCAGAACAGTATGTGCAACTGCTGGAAATCCCGAACAAATGAGTAAGCCTATTTTAGCTGCGTATTTTTCAGAATGAAAAGAGGGTGCTCTGTTCTGCATTCTTTTCAAGCAGTTTCAGGGTAAAATATTATCTATGAATACATTCGTAGATACTTTTGGAAAGAGGAGTAGACAGAGAATAAATGAGCTGCCAAGATTGTATCATGACACTTCTCTAGAGAAATATTTTAGCCTGTAACAAAAGTAAAGCACGCTTCATCTCATGGAAAACTCTGGTTGTCATAGGCTACGTATGGAGTAATGGAGCACCCGAGCAAGATAAGGTCAAATACCTATGTACTTTCTGTGAGGCATGCAAGTATGAGAGAAAAATGTGTCAAATTTCAAGGTTAACATATTGCATACTTTCTTATTATAGAAAGAAAGAAAAAACAAAATAAAATTGCAGATAACATGGCTGATATCTCTCTATCTGTATGATTTTTGTGGAACAAGGGTCAGTTTTAGAACCCAATTTGTCTCTTACTGAGATGAAGGAGAGCTTTTGTACTTCATTTTAGTGTAAAGTGGTAATGTAATTCATTTTAGTGCAACTGTCAGGATCAACAGGATCAGAGAAACAGCAAGTCAAAACTCGTCTGGAAATCAATGTGTGTAAATCCTACACTGAACAAATTGAACATAAAAAAGTGAAGGAGTTGTCTGGAAAATTATTAGATATCAATATGGCATTTTTAAAAGGGGAAAATATTACCCAGWTGTATTTGTATGGCAAGTGGACACTTGCCTGCTCCTAAACATGTTGAAAATTCAAACCCCAACATTGTTAAACATTGTGAAAAGTCTTATACGTTATTAAAGATGAAATTGGAAAACTGAAATATTTAGGGTCAAAACTTCATGTAATAAGTAGCATTAAGTAGCATAAGTAGCATATGTCAGGATTTGGACACTGGCCAAGGTAGGGCACTGCCTGCACCAAATAAAATTAGTCTCTTTGTGTTGAAGTACTTACATGTTTAGATTCTGTGGTGGTGCATTTCCCCCCTTCCCCTAGGCCTCTMTACGATCAGAAACTCCTGTTAGGCCTTAGCCATTGTGTMACGAGTTGGGCAGTTAAGCGTCCCTTGACTGTACCAGGCACTCTTGCATGGCTGAGRTGGGGAACGGCTCTGGTCGTGCCAGGAACACTGGCTACCTGATCAAAGTGGGGAATGAAAGCAGGAGACAGTTCGTCATTCCTGACAGCCCTGAAACATTCCCCACCTSGATCGCAGGTCGAGTGGAACGAAACACCTGGATCCACAAAATGATACCATTSTAACCGCAAATCAATACCATAATCAATATCTCTGACCACCTCGGATAGTAGCCAGGATGGAAAGTTACTGATGACTAAAGCCAATCATCTTGCAAACCTATAAACAGCGGTCCCCAAGCGAGACCCTTTGAGCTCTCCTGGCCCGCAGCGGGCTGCGCCCAGAGTCTCCCTCTGAGKGGGACGCCTCTCAGAGYTCGCAAACCCTCGAGTCTGTGAAATTCAGAGGACCATTGAGACTTGGCCTGAAACACTCTTCGGMCGAGATACTACTTGAGGCTCAACTCTTCGCCCGTTGAGAAATGCCAAGACATTGAGCGTGAGTATTTCACGACACTTGAGGGGAATTTTTAACAGGTACCTTTATTCAGCTTCAGGCCTTTATAACTCAGCTTATACAGATCTACCTAGCTTTGGGATCCCATGTGTCAATTGATTTAGACTTATGTGTGATGTGTGCGTGTGTTTGTATATATATTGATTTAAACAATAAGTAGTAAGTATAACCTGTAATCTAGTCGCTTTAACATTGTAGTAATTTTGATTATTTTGCTTTGTAGTTGCTAAAATTTTATAATTTACCTCAATGATTAAGTGCTGTTAAAACTTATGATTTACTCCAAACTGTGATTAAGCTTTAAACTGCTGCTAARCATTCATCATCCCTTAGGCATAGACCGTTGGCCAAGTCTGAGACTAGGGGTAGATTCAGCTGCATCTAGACTCCTCTCTGAGGAGGAGTTTAGAAAGCAAGGGGGTCAACCCTGAACCTCGTGACCCAATGGGGGGATCTCCTTATTCCTTTCTGTATTAGACACAAACCGTTGTCCAAGTCTGAGACTTAGATTGGATCCAGCTGGGTCTTCTCCGAACCTCGTGACTCAACGGGAGGGTCTCCCATACCCCTTTTTCCTCAAATCTCTGTAAAAATCATTCCAATCCAAATTCCAACATGATTTTCCCTGTGTATGCTTAATCCATGTAATAAGTAATAGAGTGGACCTTGCCATCGAATTCTGTTAAGTCGCGCTTTTATAAATCTCTATTAAAAACACCTTTTGCTGATACCTTTGCCGGTGTTTCTTTAAGCAGCCTCAAAACCACTCATTCGCGACAGATTCCCTCTGTTCCCTCTTCCCATGGATTGAGAATTGCCCGAATTTTTTTTTTTTTCAGTTATGAAAAAGAAAGTTTAACAATTTGTAAAATGTAAGGAGTACAAAACACTCACCACCATGGCTCTGGCAGATCATCCCATCATGTACCTGTCTTGCAGGATGGAGCTATGAGAAAAGGGTGTTCTTCCACTTCCATGAAAGAATCAAACTAAAAAGAGTGGCAATTTTTAAAAACATGTTTTTGAATATGATACTTCAGCAGTTCTTTGATGAACAGAAATGGGTGTATAGATGCATTGATTTTTAATGCAAAAATACTAGTTTATCCTGGCTAGGCTAGTATCCTACAGGGGGCACCTGCCCTGTGTAATTAAATTGCATCTCATTAATCTCTTCCTTTCATTCAGAATGCAAACAACATAGTATTTTAATGTACAGCGTTTCTCATATCTGTTTAATAAGTTTTTTATAATTTTCTCAAGAATAAATATGCCATGACTTTTGTTTCTGAGATAGATATATTAGCCTAACCATTTTCCCTTATTTTTCCTTTTATTTTTATAGTTACACTGGAAGAGAAATACCCCTGAGGTAAATATAATTCTGCTATATTCCTAATACTGGTAAAGGATTTCATTGCTTCTAAACTCATTAAGTTAGTGCTTATTAAAATATGCAGGTTGCTCATTATGTCATGGAAAATAACATCCTTATTTTATTACTAGTTCCATTTCTATAGTTAGCACATAGTAGTCCTAATTACATTGAATACTGGGATACAATTTTTTGTCTCAGCCTGCATTTTCATCTCACTCTGCTTGATACTTATTATTTTCAGCTTATTATATACTTTGTCACAGGTAAAAGGAGTCGCAACAGCTTGAAGTGATAGACTGTTCTAAAATCAGACACTGTTAGTGGGTTTTGTACTCACCTAAATTTTTGATTGTCATAGCAGAATTTTTTTGCTTTGAATTAGAAGATCCCATATTGTGAAAATATTTTTGGAGCAGCTTAGCATTACATGAAAAACATGCAAAACCCAACCAAGCAAAGACTTTCAAAGATTTTGTGTTTTGCCTGAAAAGCTATAGAATCATTGACAATTTATACAGCTCCATCTTCTAAAGTACTCAGAGATGGTTTTTCAGTTTTTATTCTGTAGCTTTTGTTATATTCTTAAAAATGTGTTTTTATATCCTTATGCCAAGGCAAACATCAAATAAGGAAGGATCTCGCTTGAAATCAAGAAAAATCATGGCACTGTGGCCCTGACCTAGATGTTTAATAGTCATTAAATATCTTCTCTGAATAATAGATCTCATTTTACTATCAGCACATTGGTGCATCAAAGAGAGGATCGGATAAAAGTGAACACAGGAGTGATGAAGGATAAATAAAACACTTCATAGTGTTTATAGATTATGCTTTGGCATAATCTTTGGACTTTGTGCCTCCTTCACAGCTGTGAAATTCCAAGAAATTATTTTTTTTTTCCTGTTACTTTTTCTTGACTGCCAGGCCCCTCCCCATGCCACTTAGTGCATATTTTTATTTATTTTTTTTATCATACCCACTCAAAGAGCAATATGTATATTATTTCCTCATGGAGAATCCTCTGGAGAGCAGTAGACTTTACTGAGCTGTGCTGTCTACAAGCATCTGGTAAGAGAAAAACTCTTGGGCAGTTCTTGCAATCTGAATAGGTAAGAGAAATAGGATACAGAATTTAAACAGCATGGTGAAGTAACTAGGCCAGATACTAAAAAAGCTTGTGGTAGTGCAACTCTAAACAACAAGGTGCGGAAAAGATGAGTCTTTGTTGGCCTACAGTCAATTGCACTGCGTCTGGAAACACAAGTGCCATCCCTTTGTTAAGATGCTGTTCAGATATTCTCCCAAAACTGCCGGTCAGGTGAAGCCTTTTAGAGCAAAACTAATCATCGCTGTATTTTCTTCTGGACGGTTATACTGTGCATCAATCAAGCTTTCTGGGTCAACGTAAGGTTATGGTCACTGAGGGTTTTCAGTGACATCAACACACTCTTTATGTCAGCAGTGCTCCGATTCCTCCAGATTTATTTGTTACTTTGCTAGCTATATACTGTATCTAGGACCTATGAATGTGAATAGCCCACAGCTATATGGGCAGCAACCAGGAAGGGCCATCTGGACTGTATTCCAAATGCATTATTTCTATATTGACCCAGTTGGGGAAATGTCATTGTATCTAAACAGGTGGTCCATGCTGGGATCACTTTCGTGAATTCCCTTTAGCATTGTGGTTTGTATATCCATGCCATGTGCACAAATGAGACAAAAACAGATATTCTGACCTAATCTTTTTGGAAACTGAGGGGGTCTTCTCACATTATAGTTGTGCACTGAGCAATCTGAAGACACAGTTCAATTTACTCAAGCTAAACCAATAAATACCAATATCATTATCAGTGGTATTATTTTTTTGCTTTCAAAAGATGAAGGATGTCACCAATGATGTGCTACAATTTGCTTTGTGTAGGCTTGTCATTGACTTCAGATGAATCTCTAAGTATGTAACGGAAGAAAGGTTTTCGTCTGATGAATAGAAGTTATCAGTGCAGATGAAACTTATACATTTTAACACGCCTTTTCACACACATAGCCAGTGCAAGTGAATATTCATCAGCATCAGTTCATCTAACTCCAATCACAACTCATTTTAGACTCTGAGGAACTGGTAATTTTCGCCTTTGTTATGAAGAAAGAGCAATCACATTAGAGAGCTCTCTCATTCTCCTAGTAATGAGTTTAATATGACATTTAGGAAAGTGTTTTTGTGTCTCACGTAACAAGGTTGTTTGTACATTTTTTAATGGAAGCTGCACAAAGGTATACAGCACAAGTAGCTAGGTTTTTATTTTTTTCTGTAAGCTGAATGTGAGTTAAATGTTAAATTACAGTAATTGTGAGCTGTTTTAGTATTGCCTATTATGTACTAGGCTTCATTTCAGAGATGGCTTTCCCTTAACTGAATGGGAATTCTGAAGCTGTTACACTATGCTACTCTAGAAGGCCAGAGTATTTAGGGATTACCGAGTTTCACAGTCAAAATTTCAGTAGCCATTTGCTGGAAATCAAATCAAGAATGCCTTTAGATATATATGACTTTGTTCTTGGAGACTGGGTACTTACGGACTTCAGCTCCTTACTATCTCAACTCCTCTATTTTAATCGTATAGAGAGCGCTGCAGTGGTCCTCTGCCTGTGGAAGATGGGTCTCTCAGTATCACTTTTCATCCGTGCATCTCATAACATTATGGAAAAAAGGACTGTGTCATTATTTTCAGTTGGCATTTGGAGAAACTAAGGCATGGGAGAACAAGATGATTTGCCCACCTCATGGGCAAAGCAGAGCAAGAGACAGGACCAAGGTGAGATGGTTTCCCACTGTGGCCTGCCCACATGTGCTTCAGTCCTGCCGTGACTGGGGAAAGGAAGCAGTTTCCACACTGGTCGTTAAAGCTGAGAGAAAATCTTTAAAGGGAAAGAAAATGTAGAAATAATAAATCTTTTAAAAATGCTTTAAATACTCATGGGTTGAACTGAAATAGAAACACTTTAGCCAAAATCTCACTTATATCTTCAGGAGGATAAAAGTTGTAAGTAGCCAGTGTGATTCTGCTAGTGAATTTAGACATGATAACACTGCATAAGACAAATTAAGATCTAGCTAATATTATTATTTTGTGTAATCATATCTGAACTTTTAAAAAATCTGTATATTTATGAAAAGATATGTGGTCACACAGCAATATGGAAAGCAGATGTGCAGATCTGCTGGTAAAGTTGTGTTATACATTTAGCTCATTTAAGTCATATCTTAAGACAATACAAGCTACTGTATCTATTGATTATATTTTAGAAAGGCAATGATTTACAATTTCATCAGGGACCCTGACATAAACAGTAGGAGTGCACAGATGAAATGTGTGGATGACAAAAGAAGAGGCATTGTCACTACAGGGTAACGCACAGAAAGAACAATGGGAATGAAGTGAAATTCCATAGGAAAAAATACTATGCTGCCTAACAAGAACGTCTGCTGTTAGTAAAAAATGAAAAATGGCTGAAAGAGGTGGGGGGAGAAAATCTCCTAAACCTTTACGGGCTGGCTAGAGACCTGAACAAAACAAAAGCAGTCCTAGGAGTTTTCATGTGAAATATTTCCAGCAGAAGTACCTGTCCAAGGAAGTACTTGTCCCTCTGAGGTTTAGGCTGCCTCATGGATGATTAAGGAAATACAGAGGAGTCATGATTATGATGTTGGGAACTAAAATTTCAAGAAAGTTACTATTGCTGTCTGTATTGGGTTTACATGGCAAGGTTTTGGTAGCAGGGGGGCTGCAGGGGTGGCTTCTGTGAGAAGACACCAGAAGCTGCCCCTGTATTGGACAGAGCCAGTTCCAGCCGGCTCCGAGATGGACCCGCTGCTGGCCAAAGCTGAGCCCATCAGTGATGCTGTGGTAACATATTTAAGAAAGAGTTAAAAAATGCTGTGCAGCAGCTGTGAGAAAGGAGGGAGAAAATGTGAGAGAAACAGCCCTGCAGACACCAAGGTCAGTGAAGAAGGACAGGGAGGAGGTGCTCCATGATGCTGGAGCAGAGATCTCCCTGCAGCCCATGGTAAAGACCATGGTGAAGCAGGTTGTCCCCCTGCAGCCCATGGAGGACCACAGTAGAGCAGATATCCACACCGCAGCCTGTGGAGGGCCCCACACCGCAGCAGGTGGAGATGCCCTGAAGGAAGCTGCAGCCCATGGAGAGCCCATACAGGAGCAGGCTTCTGGCAGGATCTGTGGCCCATGGGAGACCCACGCTRGAGCAGTTTGTTCCTGAAGGACTACACTCCCTGGAAAGGACCCATACTGGAGCAGTTCGTGAAGAACTGCAGCCCATAGGAAGGACCCATGTTGGAGAAGTTCATGAAGGACTGTCTCCCATGGGAGGGATCCCATGCTGGAGCAGGGGAAGAGTGTGAGGAAGGAGGAGCGGCAGAGACAACGTGTTACGAACTGACTGCAACCCCCATTCCCTGTCCCCCTGCACCGCTCGGGGGGAGGAGGTAGAAGAGTCAGGAGTGAAGTTGAGCCTGGGAAGAAGGGAGGGGTGTGGGGAGGGTGGTTTTAGTTTTGTTTTATTTTACTATCCTACTCTGTTACAAGTAATTGGCAATAAATGGAATTATTTTCCCCAAGTCAAGACTGTTTTGCCCGTGATGGTAATTGGTAAGTGATCTCCCTGTTCCTATATTGACCCACAGGCTTTTCATCGTATTTTCTCCCCCTGTCCTGTTGATGGAGGAGGAGTGATAGCATGGCTTGGTGGGCACCTGGTGGCCAGCCAAGGTCAACCCACCACACTGTCATCAGCAAGATCTATTATATTATTTCCAAGTGATAGAAACAGATTCAAGAAGACCTCCACAGACACTTAAATGTACTCTTTATCTCATAATAGCTCGTTTATATCAAAGTCTGATCAATGCAGCTTAGTTTTAGAGGAAAAGCTCTAAAGGCCTCTAACTGGGCCTTTGTTATTGGAATACATACCAATACACAGAACTTTAACATAGAAATGCATCAGAATGCATCTTCTGAATTTTCCAGCCTTTCTTTTACTAGAAAGACTGTAAAAAGCTCATTAACTGAATTCATCTAACTTTTCTTATGTATTTATTGTTTCACTTATAATTATTGTTATAGAAGTCTAATTAGTATGATTGAGGTTGATATCTGCTGCAATGAAGTGCTTTTGATTCGTTAGAAGTGTGGAAAACCATGCTTTTACAATTTCTTTCTGACTCTAAATGTGCAGGTTTCATTTTTTTGCAAGAGAAGGGCTGGTTATCACCCATCCTTTTAAGTACCTTAAAGGTTTACTCCAGGGATGGAAGAATTCTTTGGGGTTATGAATTCAGGAAAAGCTACATCAGAAGTACACAGGAATGTTTACTGAGTTACTAAGGACATTGCAAAGAGCTGAGGAATTGGAAGTAGGAATGTCCAGAACAGTAAACCCCAAATCCTTGTATCCCTTTTCTCCTAAAGACTGTAATGATTTCTGTGTTGCAACAGTTTTTACAGCAAAGAGCACTCTGGTCTCAGCAGGACTACAGACTCAGTTCATTTCATAAAGTTAAATGTCGTAAAAAGAGCTGGACACCCTGATGTGAGGAGGAGACAGGACCTCCCTCCCCCCCAAAAAAAACCCAAACCCCACACACTGTGTGCTGAACTTCTGAAACCAAAGAATTGCCTTCTGTACACCAATTTTCTACCTTCTCCATGTAGCAGTGGTTGTGTGATAGCTTTAACATGCTATTCCATTTTTATTGACACTGAGTTTGCCCGTGAGTAATTCTAGCTCATATATTAAAAAATAAAACAAACAAACAAACAAAACCAACAGGAGCAAGCAATGTTTATAGAGAGTGCACTGACTCATATTTCTCTACCCAATAAACCTTCAAGTTCATCTGTCTTACTTTGCTTCACCACAGAGATGGTCCTTAGACTGTGGTACTTTGTATTTCCTGACAACTTGAGTAGATTTTCAAGGAAGAAACATACTTCTAACAATTCATGTTCTAACATCACCCCAAACAGGCATGGCTGGTGGTACCAATAATCTTCTCCTTTCATTATTCCCCTTCTGATTTTTAGTGGGAGGGTCTTGCCTTCAACACAGCAATCTTAGCTGCATAACATCTTTAGACTTCCTGTAATTCTGGGTTAAAAATGAACTAAAATTAGAACTTTTCTCCTGGTAATTCTTTTTGTTCATAAGAAGAGKTAGTTTCATTTTGGTAGCCAAAAATTGAGCTCTTCATATCTCATCTGAGATACTAGATTTTGCTGTTGTCCAAATTATGCTATTTATTCCCACAGGATTTCTCTCAAGATAGGGAACTCGTTATTTTATTTTTTTCTCTTAAAAAGTAATTCTGAAAGCAGAGATTAATTAAAAAAACCATATTGTTTCATAGATTTCCTCAGACTTTTTGGAAGATGCACAATTTTTAGAAACTAAATACTCTTCTTTACTCTGGATTAAATAGATATTGGTTTGGGGGGTTTGTTTTTTTATTTTTGTTTTTTAAATAAACATAACATGACCCTTCTTTCACCTTACCATGTGTTAAAATATGGCAGTACACATGGCCTTACAGAACTCTGCAGTCCTGCTAGAATTTCAGCCCCTCTGGTGTAACATATCATTCCATGTTACAAAAAAGTACAAATTCACACAAACCAGAACTAACTCAATGGTTTTATGTCCATATCTGATGTAAAAATGATAGGCAACTGGAGTCAGCACTTCATGGGAATGCTATTATGTAAATGTATGACCATTGTTAGGCTGAAAAAAAGACATTAGACATGCATGATTGTTTGGAAAGAAGACGGCAAGTGTGGGATGGATAAATGCTCTGTAGATGAAGAACCCAATATAAGCTGTATACTTCTTATCTCTAACCTAGTGACCCTACTGGCATGATAAATCATGGATTGGCTTTTGCTTTTAAATGAATATCACTGGTTCCTTCACTGATGTCATAAATGTTCAACCGTTTACAAATCCTGCACTCAAGACTGAAGAGAACTTAGTGAAGAACATCATTATACAGCTATGATGTCCTTCACAACATGTACAAGATTCAACCTGGGTAGAGTAAATAGGAAGAAATAATGATCCTACCATTCTGGGATGCCTTTGGGAAGTATATGGTTTTAAAGATAATCTTTGAGCACAATAACAGAATAAAGCCTTTGGGGAGCTGGATAGTGTAAAGGATAGACCTATACATTGAACACAAAGAATCACAAGCTATAACTGGAAGCATGTGAAGATAACAGAAAATGTCACAAATATCATCCAGAGATTTAACTGCAAAATCTAAACCCTTGTCTTAGTGCTGCGGAGAGAGCAACTCAGGATATTCCYAGGTTTGTAAGCCATAGAATAAGTAGCCACTGTTTTGTTTCTTCATTATAACATCCCACAAGGCACATGTGACTATGGTATCTTTTGCAGTGTGTAATTAAATGCTTCAACCTTTTTTGTTGTTGTTGTTTTAATTATATTTCTTTCCTCCTGCCATTATAAGCTTCATTCATTTGCCACATCACCTTTACTATTTATTCAATAGAAATTATAACTGTACCCTTAGAAAAAGAAGATGCATTTCTTGATGTATCAAGTCAGAGGAGAATAAAACCCATCCTTCTTGGAGAAGTAGCTTGAGATAATCCTTTTACTTAGGCACTGACTGCCATGAAGAAATTCAGTTGTCTGAGATGAGTGGGAGGAATCCCATAAGAAAAGAATAGGAATGGGATTACGGTAATATTTGGCAACAGCCAATGGATTCTCCTAGTGAAACCAGAACATAAAATGTAAAAACACCAAAGAGAGACATCTTACTGTAAGGTAGCACGTACAGAAAGAAGGATCTATACTGTTTTAAAGGCAAAAGTTGCTCATACAGGTGGGCAGAGAGGCATCTTAAGTGTGAGATTACAATAAAATCCTATGGGATTTCAAGTATAGCTGTCAGCTAGAGTTAAACAATCTGTCAGTTGGTCCAAGGGAAGAAGATATTTCAGGAACAGTTGAAGGAAAGCAGAAATTGAGAAACCTAATTTATTTACGTTTCAGTATGGTTACTACACTGCCCTAGCCTGTTTAAAATGCTACATGAGACATGGTGCATAAGGAAGGAGACCTTGTGGCCTGTGAAAGGACCATCATGTCCTATTGAAAGGACCCTCATTCCTATGAAAGGAACATCATGTCCTATTGCACCCCAACCTTTCTCTGGAGTCTGTTAAGATGTTTTGTGCTTTTGCTTTGTCTTTCTATTAAATTGTCCTTAGCTTAATTGTGTCTTTACTTTTATTTTTCTCTTATGAACATGATAAAAATAATTGCCGTGGGGCAGATTTGACCTTATTTACAGGGAAGCAAACCCATATAGCCTTCTTGCGCTCTTTCTGTTGTTTCACTATTGTCTTGAAGTAGTAAGATATCTTCTTTTATTTATGTAATATGTATGTGTGTATATATATAAAAAAAACTTGAAAAAACATAAATACATATATTTATGTTTTCAACACTGATGGAGAGTGGCTGCTTCTTAAGCTATCTGAAGTTATGAAAAAGACTTACATTAAGGCAGCAGGCTCATTATTGGAATAGAGCTCTGTCATTATCAAGTCACACTCCAGGTGTTCATTCCCACTCCAATTCTGTGACAAATTAGTAATTCTAATGAGTGCTCATATGGCAACCGCTATGATGGCAGATCCCTTACTCCTGTGGCTATGGCAATAGCATATCATGGGGTTAGCAATTGCCTTGATTTCCCATAAGTAATAATAAGAATAGACTGTTACATTTCTAGTAGAAGTTTATTGATCAAGGAGGACATTAGAAGATACTTCTACTTAGATTGAGATAGTTAAAAATGTGCTTTCCACTTAGTTACAAATTTTTCCCCAAGGAACCTGAAATGGGCTTACCCAAATTATAGGCTACTCCCTTACTGCTCTTGACCTTAAAATAGATACAAAGAAAGAAAGAATAAATGCCCCCTTTATCTCTAGTGTAAAAAAAACAACACTTGAGTCTATAGAACATTCATCATATTTTTTTTTTTTATTATATAATATATTTTGAAGGCTTTCACTATTGGTGTGAACTGGAAACCATATTACAAGGTCTGTCTGCTCCAGCCAGACTGGTGGTCCATTTAAGGGCCTGACATTGAACCATTGAGTTCAATTTGACTCCGACGGCACGTATCAAGACTAAGCCATGAGTACTTAATGTGTTCTTTGATGTAAAGGCAAAAACTCACAAAGGTAAGTAAAGGAAACAAGTGTCATCAGAAATGAGAGCACTAATAGGGATAGGAGGTGAAGGGTTTGGGAGACAAGACTGTGCGGAAAAAAAAGAAAAAGAAAAAAAAAAAAGGTGACTGTTTATACCCTGAATTAATCAGTTCTGACTTCTAATATCCTGCCTGCTCAATAAACTTTAACTAGGAATGTAGCATTACACTCTTCTTATTACATATGGGAAATCAATGTGATTGCTAACCCCACTAAATGTTATTAGCATAAACACAAGAGTAAGGGATCTGCCATTTTAACAGTTGCCATATTAGCACTCCTCAGAAATTAGTGCTTATCTGTCACAGATTTCAAGCACTGAAAATGAGAACCAGGGGTTGCATAGGACAAGGACTGAATTGAAAGCACATCCTATTAATGTGCTTGCATGAACTTCAGAGCTAACACAGTTATTTTTTTTTCCTTTTCTTTTTTTCTTTTTTTCTTTTTTTTTCTTTTTTTCTTTTTTTTTTTTTTTCCCCTCTCTTTAGGTTTTGTCAAACTGGAACCTCCAGTCTCAGCTTTGAGATTTTGCTGACCAGCATGGGACTTTTGATATTTGGGAAGATAATCACCCCCCAAAACCCTTCCTGTTCTAATGGATCTAGATGTTTCTACCTCTCAGGTACCAAAAATGAACCTTTTTAAAGGCTTCTGTAAGGTTGTCAGARTAAGAGAACTGATGGAAGAAGCTAACTTCTTTCGTTTTCTTTAACACCCAGCTAAACAGGTATAAAAAAGAGCACAGAATCCAAGCACATTTCATAATTTTAGCGCACAAAGATGTGATGACATCCTTCAAGTAGAGAGACATGGTGGTCTCCATTCAACACTTCTGCTATAAACACCCAGGACATCCAGGAGCAGCAGGAGTTATTTTAGAAACTATCTATGTCTTCTGCCTATATACCCATTTCAAACACATGAGTAACAGACGGGTTGGTTTAACTGGATTTTAAAAATAATGTATCTATCTTGCTTGTACTTCACCTTTGAAATTCTTTCTTGCCTTTAAAACCTTCATTTGAAATAATTTGAACTATTGATCTTCAGCACTCATCACAAAGCCTTCTTTTCCTCCAGATTCTCAGGAAGTGTAGGGGCATAGACAAGGTGAAACAGATCTTGGAGGAAGCATAGTGCATGAACTGTTGTTACACTGCTTTGGTATGACTGGRTTTGTGAGGGGTCAGAGGGAGAGGTTCACAAGCAGAAGGGCCAAGAATGATGGACAAGAATGATGGACAGGTCTTGTTTCATTTTCAGAAACTGAAATAAAAGTGAAACTACAGAAACTCTGCTGGGAATATCTATAAACAATATGAGCAAATTGTTTAGAAAACGTGTTCCTTGAAAGAAATTATGGCATACATATTGTCGTGGTTTAACCCTGGCAGCACCTAAACACCACGCAGCCGCTCGCTCACCYCCCTGCTCCRGTGGGATGGGGGAGAGRATCRGGAGGGCACGAGTAGGAAAACTCACGGGTTGAGATAAAAACAGTTTAATAATTGAAATAAAACAAAGTAGAACAGTAATAATAACAGTGATAGCAACAACAACAACAACAGAATATACAAAGCAGGCAATGCACAATGCAATTGCTCACCACCCGCCGAACCGAACGAGAGCCCGTCCCTGGGACCCAGAGCCCCCCCACACCCTTAGTTTTTATACTGAGCATGAYRTYACATGGTATGGAATACYCCGTCGGCCAGCTGGGTCAACCACCCCGGCTGTGCTCCCCCCGCCAGCTTCCCATGCACCTGGCAGGGCATGGGAGGCCGAAAAGTGCCCGGTGCAAGCACCACCCAGCAMCACCCAAAACATCAATGGGCCATCAACRCTSCTRTTATACCAAACCCAAAACACAGCACACCCCCCCCAGCTACTGGGAAGAAAGTTAACTCTGTCCCAGTTGGAACCAGGACACATATTCTAAATAGGATTCAGAAACCTCATTCTTTACCCTGAAGGGTTTTTTTTGGTGGTTTTGGCTTCGTGTTTGTTTTGTTTGTTGTTTTTTTTTAATTAGATAACATTTTGCCTAGGACAAATAATGAAAATGTTTTTCTTATAATGGGGGAATTCCAGAATAATAGTGCTCCAGAAAACCATCTATTATCAGCAAACATTTCATGTTCATTCACCGTGCTTACAGTATACCAGGTATATAATTATATTTATAATTTTAAAATTTTTGGTACCTRGTTTCTTGTCATCCCTGGCATTTATTTTATTCATTTGGTTGCTTCATTATGAGGGTATGGTTCATGATTATTCTTTCCTTGAATACAAAACTTTACAATTATCCCAAATTATGCTATCATGTCAACCTGGTAGAATTATTAATATTTACTAAATTAAGAGATCAGTCTGCCTTCTCCCTGTCCAATTTATAAATTATTCACAAGTTCATCTTTTTTTCCTCTGTTGTCTACATAACCATTGGTGAAAAAATGTATTGCCCACCAGATCTACTTTATGGTTACTTTWAAAAAAAAAAAAAATTAAGAAAGGAAGTTGGAGTGCATCCAATATGCACATAAATAATTGTTTAATATAGTGTTCTGAAGCACTTTGCTGTCTTAAAAATTCTAAAAATAAATATATTTTTTAAAAAATCCCAGCTGAATTTTCAAAATAAAGGAGAAAAAAGATAAAAGAGAGAACATCAAGGGTAAAAATCAATGAAACCTAATGGTAAAACCTTGTAGCCAAAGCAGAGGCCTGTTGCACCCATGAAAGAGAAAGAGATGAAGGAAGATATAATTAATATTTACTTGCCTTGAATCCAGATATAAGCATACTAACCCGGCATAACCAGCAACTTTCACGGGCATTTTGTGACATTGTAAGAGTACAAATAGCATGACCAGTGTGGCAAGCATTTTCTATCACAGCTACCTGTGTGTATCTCTATACATAAAGTAACGTGCAACCGCAAAGGGAAAAAACAGAGATTTGTGGTATACTTGCACAAACAGGATACAGGAAAATGAGAACCAGCACACTTTAAGATCAGAACAAGGAATGAAGAGCGGCAGCTACAACATCTGATGGAACCAGGATAATCCAAGGAAAAAAGGTAAACCCTGACAAAGCCAGAGGAAGTCCAATTAGGTGAACTATGTTGAGACAGGTGAGATCACCCCCTTTCTTCTGGGGATGGGGTGAAGGACCGGGCTCAGAGCATCCTTGTTTGAGAAGAGGAGGGACTATGGAAGCATCTCTTCTGGAAGAGACTTCGTATTCTGAAACGTCTCTGTGCCTGAGCACCCTTCAGGACAGGATACGGACTCTTTTTATTTTCCCAGGTCTTGCGGTATTAAGGTAAAAGGAAAAAGTAACTTTTTCATTCCAATTAGGGCTCTAAGTCAGGAGAGTTCTTTATCTTCCGTTTAACATTTAACTTGTTTTACAGGCTTAGAATTACATATTTAAAGTTTGTTATGTACTTCACTTTCTTGCTGTAAATTGGGATATACCGATTGTCTTCTTTCTATGACTGAACATTACATCTGAATACAAATCCTTCAGAATGGTTTCTGTTGTTTTGGAAGGTCAAACTATTTCTTCCTGAGATTCAGCTTTTGGCCTCCTTAGTTACACACTTCTGGTCCAATATCACTGAAAGTGACCCATAGTTGAGTACATCAGCCTGAATTAAAGAAATGCAGATCAGGGCATCATATCTAAATTAATTTCCTGACTTTGCATTTAGTCTTCTCTGCACTACCAATTATGAAAATTAAAGATAGAGCACTTGGAAACTGAAAGAGGATTTTGACAAGGTTGCAAGTCTGCTAAATTAAGGAGACCTTACTGGTTGCCAGTGTTTGAGGGCACTTGCACACACAGAGTCAAGGCCGGAACGAATTCTGAAGCTACACAAAATGTGTTTTAAATAGATATAAATTTGGGCCTTAACTTTGCAATATTCTACATCCTGGTGACATCAGCAGGCAGAACAGAGCGCCTTTGCCAGGAAATGGGAAAGCACAATGCCATCTAGTACGTACGTTGGTGTTATTCGCTACAACATCTCTATCCATATATGTGTATTGTTCTGCCAACACCAGTAATAATGTCTGAGGGTTTTTTCCAGGGATATTCGACATGTTGCCTTGATAGCAATATTGATGWCTAGCTACTGATTCGCTAATAAAGATATAATAAATAGTTCAATACTCCACTTAATGCAAAGTGTACTTTGCAGATCAGGTACTTCTGTTGGTAGAAACAGTTAATAGTGAGCTCTTGTGAAGACACACCTCTTTTCTTTGAGGAATGCCAACCACACACATTAGTTGTAACGCCCTTTCTGCTGCTCTGAAGCTCATGCAGTTCCACAAGGGGAAGTGCAAAGTCCTGGGGAGGAACAACCTCAGGCACCAGGACATGCTGGGGGCCACCCAGGTGGAAAGCAGCTTCCCAGAAAACGACCTGGGGTTCCTGGTGGACACCAAGTTGAACATGAGCCAGCAGTGTGTCTTTGCTGCAAAGGCGGCTAGTGGTATCCTGGGCTGCATTAGGAGGAGTGTTGCCAGCAGGAGAAGGGAGGGGATCCTTCCTTGATACTCAGCACTGATGAGGTCACACCTGGAGTTCTGCGTCCAGTTCTGGGCTCCCGAGTACAAGAGAGACATGGACCTACTGGAGAGAGTCCAACAAAGGGCCACAAAGACGATGAAGGGACTGGAGCATCTCTCCTATGAGGAAAGGCTGAGAGAGCTGGGACTGTTCAGCCTGGAGAAGAGAAGACTCAGGGGGATCTTAYCAATGTAGATAAATACCTGAAGAGAGGGTGCAAAGAAGACGGGGCCAGGCTCTTTTCAGTGGTACCCGGTGACAGGACCAGAGGCAATGGGCACAAACTGAAACACAGGAGGTTTCCTCTGAGCATCAGGAAACACTTTTTCACTGTGAGGGTGACCAAACACTGGCACAGGTTGCCCAGGGGGGTTGTGGAGTCTCCTTCCTTGGAGGTATTCCAAAATCATCTGGATATAGTCCTGGGCAACCAGCTCTAGGTGGTCCTGCTTGAGCCGGGGGAGGTTTAACCAAATGACCTCCAGAGGTCCCTTCCAATCTCAACCATTCTGTGCTCTACACATTTCCTAATAAGTCTCCCAAATCTGTGGGAAATGATGGAGCGACTACAGCACTTAACATGAATTTAGGACACTATGTGTAAAAGTTACCACTTAAACTTCAGATGTCATTAGAACCCTGAATTACTGTGGTGTGTTTTCTGCTGATTGCCAGAAATTTTTATTTAATTTAAATGTAAATTGGTAAGTGATGATTCTACATAATATGTACAGATATGCCTGACTTCAACTGTACCCTTTTTGTTAATTGTCTTCTCTGCACCCTTCAGATATTATTTGTTACAGAGAAAAAAAGATTTTTCATTTACCTTCTTTTTATTTTTTAATATATAGTTCTCTTTGCAACCGGTTTTATCAGCAGTTTGTTCATCCCACACCAAGATGCAGGCATAACTTAGACCTTGTGAGTTTGTGGGGTTTTTCCGCTCAGGTGTTTGTGTGACTAATAGCTCTATGGAACTCTGTAGGTTTGATCAATTATTTTGCTTCATGTCACAAATCATATTGCAAACATATCTTGCAGCCAGAAACTACAGAGAACAAAAMAAGTATCTTTTTTACGGAGAATTTAAATTACATGAGTCATTTTTAAATCATTTGATAAAACACAGACAGAAAGGGGGATTTTAAGTGTTTGATACTGCTTCAGTGATCATTCTTATTGTTACAAATACAAACGATTTGGTATTTTTCCTTGATACTGTGCTCTGCTAAAAAGCATGCTGTCTTTTCAGAAAACCTAAAAAATATATATAGCTTGTGTAGATCAATATAAACCCGGGTTTGTCCTCCAACATAACCTCAAAAAAAAAGAGTATTTGTTTGTGGCACAGGCAAATTTTGAACAATAGAAGTAAAGTATTAAACTTTGTTTATGGTCCTAACATGTAAATGTCAAAAAAAATACCTGGGTAACTTTGAGTGTTTTCAAGTTTACTTTCACCACCACTTGCAATGTCATTATATGTATTTAATTTCAATATACAGTGAACTTATGAACTTTTTCTGTATTAAATATTTAACTTTACTAATACTGTTATGCTGAATTTTTTAATTTAATACACACTATATTTTATAGGTTGCTGAGGTCTCTGCCTGTAGCCCAGCAAAGCACAATGTGAAAACACATCCTCTCCAACTGACAGGGTTATGTTATATTCAATTCCATTAGTACTTCCCATAGTTTGGTTGGTGCTTATGGATGAAGTGAAGGTGTTTTGCTTTCTGAAAGTCTGAATTTTAAGGGTGCTCTTTAGAGCCTCATCAGCCCATGAAATTCTGTCTGCTTTCTGTGATGTGGTAAACAATGTCCAGGACACATTTTTTCCCGGGCAAGTTTGGTTCCTTAAAGCTGTTTTTCTTTTCTTTCTTTTTTTTTTTTTTTTTTTTTTTTTTTTTTTTTTTTTTTGTTTACTGACAAAACTGGTATCATCACTTTGGCTGAAAAAAATCCCAAATGTAGCTAAAAGAATGCCTAAACTTAGCTCTTTTTAAGTGGCAAAAAGTACCTGCAGGATGAATTTTTTTGCCCACCAAAAGGAAACCTATTTTATCCTTAAGCACATTTTATTCTTTATTTCTGACTGAACATTATTCTTCCAGTTCAGATTCTACCAGTGTTTTCCCCACTTTTTGGTCTTGCTGCTGACCTTCAGAATACTGATTCAAAATATTTGCTCGGTCCTGGTTCTGGACATTCTCAACTCCCTTTGCCATGTACTAAACAAACTAGAGTAACATGATCCTTTATATTACTCTTGCCAWGAAATTAATAAATAATGTATTATTCACTTAAAAATTAAAAAAGTATGAAATGTAATGAATTTGTACATTTGAAGAGCTGAGATGAAATGACATATATAAAAGAAGCTRGCTCTGAAGAACTACCTTTGGGTCATTGTTGCAATTTCATTTATCAGATGCTTTAACTTAATGGTCAAATCATTTGCCCCATCTTTCTTTCTTCCCTGACTTACACACATATGCATACACTCATATGCTATTGCTGACAGAAAACAAAGCATTATCAGCATTATTTTATGGAACTTTTATTAATCTCCATAACATATTTTCACAAAAATAAATGTAATGATTTTGTGCATCTGGTCTGCCCATAGGAACAACAGCTTTTATATTTGTTTTATAACCCTTCATAGCATGTTTCTGGCACCAGTAACGGCTAAAACAGATGTATTGACAATGTTTATTTTGTAGGACTTTGCCTATCTCCTGTTTTGATGATTATGCGACTATCTACCACTTTGATGAAGCCATGGAAAAGGCACATGATAAGATGCATTGGGAAGAGCATTTCTGTTAATTACTAGGAAGTATTAGTTATGCCAGGCACAGTTTAAACCTTGTATACAGTTGTGGTACTATGCTTTCAGGAAGGATTAATTACAGATGGAATGGATGCAGAGGAGAGGTCACAGGAATATTAGGAAATGGAGTGCCTCCCTTGTGAAATTTGGATGACAGATTGTTTTTTTTTTTCTTTTCATCCAAGCAAACCGAAGTCTGAGAGGAGATGCAGTTGCTTTCCATATATGTAATAATTAGAAGATGGTCACTGGAGCAGAAGAGCGACCTCCTGTGAAATGACAACAATGGCACAAGGGCAAGAAGTTTAAATTAGCCATGAATATTTATGAATTTATGTTAAACCCCAGAGGGTTTCTAGTAAGGGCAGCTAGAAACCTATGTGAGAATTTAAGAGAAATGGGGGAACAAAGGGGCATGTTTTAACACCAAACTTAGCCAGACTATGAAGGGATTGAATGATATGGCTAGATAGTATTTAATGGATCATATAGCCCTCCAGTGCTAGATGAAGTAATGGTGCATTTACTACTGATACATAGATGCCTCATGTGAAAGCTGATTTGCCTGCAGATGCCTTCACAGGACATAGATTTTTTTTTTTCCTAATAAGAGTACTTGGTTTTAGGTATGGAACATCCTTTCTCAATGAGAGCATCAATAGCTAGTCATTTTCTAGCTTTGCCATCTTTGTATATTGGTTTACAAATACAGGCTTTGACTTTTGATTATTCTGTAATACATTTCTAACCACACAAAGAATTTCCTAGGATAGAGAGTTAGTTTGTAGCACATGGAAGTTAAATGTTTAAATTAGTTTTCACATGCAACATAATTCATAAATCAATATGCCTCTCCTGTAGACACATGATCAAAGGGGTTAGCCCACCCTTTTGTAAACATTGAATTACTCTAGACATTTAACAAAATAATGAAGTAATTATATAAGAAAATAATTTCATTTAAAAAAGAATTTCCTTCTCATTCAGCTTTCTTGTACTAAACATTCTTTGTATCACATATTGTGAAAATTCTTTAACTGAGACATACCTCATTCTGAGTAGCAAAAAGAAACTATTGTAATTTCTGTAAGAAATTCTGTTATTTCATTGCTATTTCATTTGGCAGTATTACTATGCACATTCAGGCACCCCTCTTAAAAATTTCAGTGCCACAGATCTGTATCGTCACATGCAATATTAGCTCTATTTATGGCATAAAGTTTACAGATAAATAAGCAATAAACTCATAACTACAAGAGAAATCAAGTATTACTTCATCAGCCTGTCTAGATTTCTTCTTTGCCAGGACTAAAACGACATTATCATAACAAGGCATCATTTTTCCCAGTCCCTATAATGATATAAATATCAAGGGATGATCCAGTATAGTATACTGATTGCACAAAGAAAGAAATGTGTCAAAAGTTCATAATGAAAGTAAAATCCTTTCTAGTGTTGACTGACTGATTCATTAGATGTGCCAAATCTCTTCAGCTGATATTGTGCTCAGTATTTTCAAGATTCAGACCCATGAATCTCATTGATTTCAGTATACATTATATCAGCCCCAATATTAATAGAAATACCGTAATCTTTGGGATAAAATATCTTATTCCAAAAGAAGATGAGAGATCTGCACCGGTGAAGCTACAGGTTATATCTTCATTTTCAGTTTTGACATCTAAAACCAGATCTTTTTAGTAACTTACTCTTTTGGTGTTCCTCTTATACCAGAAAGATTTTATTAAGAGTAAAAAATAAATAATAAAAATCTAAATAAACATCCTCTTTTGATATGACCATAAAGCAACAGAAAGAATACTTATGTATTAGTAGATTCTTAGGTACCTGTTTTCCATACACAGAGAACCTCCACATGATTCAAAACATGTTCCAGTTTCCTACTGGTACCACCACTGAATTTCTGTATTTCACACTTGTTTGAGTTGTTTGCCTAATCAGAAGATACATAAAGTGGTTTATTTCAGCGTTTTACTCAGGTCTATTTTTAGGTGGAAATAGGGATTTTATTTAGAGATCTTGCCAACATGATTGCACATTCTTATTATGGAGCATAATTTTATCAAAAACTTAAATGAAACAATGAAATGGGAAGAGCAGACTGTATAAAGTAAAGAACAAGCAGAGAAATATCACTAACCTGTATGTCACTGTGGGGGGAACATTCTCACTTGGTTTTCAATGTCTGCAGCTCCTGTTATGCTCAACAGATTTCAGAAGACTAAAGTAAYGACTACTCTGAGATGACTCACTCCCGAGACCACAAGAGAATTTTTCTTTGGACTAGGTTATGCTCAGTCCTCAGATCAAATGGTGTCATCACCACACATATGGCTGTGGGTTGTTTAATGGAGCAGTCACTGGCTGAAATGTTGGGTCTCCGATAGCACTTGGGACACCCTGGGGTCAACCCCCTCCAGTTCAGTTTCTTTTGAAAAGGATTGCACACAGCAGAACTTGCTCTGCAAACCAAATCAATGCTTTGTAAGCATTGGGTTAGGGTTAAATAGGGTTAATTAGTGTTTGACTAGGGTTTCTCTGGAAAAAAAAAAACAATACTGTTTTGAATTACGGCATTAACGCAGGTGCAGCCTTAAACAGTTAGTTCAGATGTTAAGGTCTATGCTGTAGACATCTAAAGGTGGGCAAGATGAATTCCATCTTAAATTCCCCGGTAAAGAAAGAAATGAAAGGAAATCTAAATGTGCAATCACCACATTTCTTATTAGTTTCAATGTATTTTAGAAAAGGAAATCAGAGTAATTTCTCATGTTCAGGAAGAAAATTCCAATTTATGATTGATTGGAAGAAGGATGTGAAAATCAAAAGAATGAAGCTATATTAATTGGAGACAAGAATCAATTTGTATTATTTCCAACATCAAATTTAGGATATGATTATGTGAACTGGTTTCCAGGTTCTACTGCTGACCACCTCTGGGTCACTAGACCTGAAGTAGTGACGGTAGTCACTAGACCTAAAGTAATGACCTTCTCTGATGCCTTATAAGACAATTACTTCAGTTTCCCAAGTGAGAAGAAGATAAATCTTTTTTCATATGTTTTCTGAGTGAACTGTTTGAACTGTAAGAGATAGTGGCTAGAGCTGTTTTTAAAGAATGYTTGGAAAAAACCACAAGTGTTAAGGGATTCACTTCTCTTTTGGTATTTCTATGTCCCAATGTTTTAATAACAGGAGAAATAATTTAAATTAATAGTGAATAGAGCCATTTTAGCTTTTAGGGTTTTTGAGAACTCTTTTGTCATATTGTTTTCTCCTGGCCTAAGCTCTGAATCGTGTGGCAGCCAACAGGATCAATCAAAATATGCAATTTCAAATTTCTTGAATTCTTAGCTCCTCTCAGAAAATGAAAGAAAGCATTTGAATCCTGGATATGTTTTAGGTAGAAAGTAAATTTCTTTAATACAGGATTAAAATATAATAAAAATAAATTTTGTACCCCAAAATGTTTTCATTAATTAGCTTAGAAGTCCATACCAGTTCAGTGGTACAACAYTGATGATTTCAGTGGTACAACACTTTTGATGATTTTCAAAGTTATGTTTGGAAAACCGAGTTTGTTGGCTAATAGAATCCTCTGTATTGCTATCTATTTTTATACATAGTTCATTGGGATTTACAAAAGGTCTTCAAGTTGTTGAAAACATTTGACTTTTGAAAATGGCTTCAAAAAACCTGTTCCATTATTTTTGCTGAAAGAATGTTTGTTACTATATGTATTTTGCAGAATGAATGAAATATTTCATGGACGTTTTTCTTTCTAAAAAATGCTTATTTCTAATGAAACCATACATTGTGCTCAAATATTTTTAACATACTTAATTTAATGACTTAAGGGAAAAGTCATCCTTTTTTTTTCTTTTCAAATTTTTCTTGTTACCTCTTTTTTTTTTGTTTTGTTTTTTGTTTTTTGTTTTTTGTTTCTATCTTTTTCTCCCTTTAGAATACCAACATTTCCCCTCTTCAGGTTTTCAGTATCTCTGTCTGATTTATTTGCCCAGAACAAAGTTAAATGCAATCACATATTGGGGAGAAAGAAAGCAAAATTCTAAAGAAAGAACATCCCCTTTAAGTTAATCTGGATCATACACTGCAGTAGATCACATTTCCTTGCCTTGCCTAATTTATCTCTCTAGTGATGCCTCACTAGTGAGTTTGCATACTGTTTGTTATTAGAGCCTTCTCAGTGTAAAGTAAGTCATAAAAGAGATAAAAGGGAGAGGATCTTATTTTCAGAATGGAGGTACCTTTAACTTCTACTGAAATTACTGGCAGCAAGTGTTGAAGACAGAATATCCTCAGTGACTGAACAAATAAATTAGTTATTTCAAAACACTTTAAAACATACTTTATAGAAATTGTCTCTTTGTCTCTTCACCTTCATTCAGAGCAGTTCAGGGAACATTASAAGTAATTAGGGATTGTCTAGTTTATTCTGTGCAGTATTCTTCTGTCATTAAAARTGTTAATACGAGTAATCAATATCCAGGAGCTGGTTTTTGCTTTGCTGAGCAATCCAGTGAGTTAAGTGAGTAACTGTCTTATGTCTTGAAAGATACTCACACAGGGACATTATATCTAGTACAATTAGTTGCCTAAATATGGTTAAATGTGTAAAGCATCACTCAGAACTAAATAATGTATGTGTTACTCCAAAGAATATTGGTAATTTATGAATTTCTATTAAGCCGGTTTCACTCATTTTTTATTAAACTTGAGAGCTGTGACCTATCTAGAGATTTCTGTTAAATTAAGCTAATTGAAGACTGGAAACAGCTAGAGTGAGAAAGGAGTATATGTAAATTAGTTAATATAAATTTAAGTTCATGAATAAAATTAATTTGGAAATGGGATTTTTTTGTTCCACAATATCACTTTGCTTGCTATAAGTAATATCACATCATTGTATAAACAATTTAGGGTACCCCTCCCTCCGAAATCCACAAACCACCATTGTCTATTATCATGGTATTTTGTTCATCAATGGTTAGATTCAGTCTTCTAAACGCATGGGATATTTTTCACAGGAAGGAATATAAAGGGTAATTCATCCTTGCCCATGATACCTTAGACACCAGAGGCTTTTCTCTATGAGTGAATCCATATGGGATACTGAGATGAGCCAAGTGACATGGTATGAAGGGCGACATATGCTGTTCCCCCACAACTTAAAGGGAAGAGTCAATGGCACTTGGGGTAGTGATGCTGCAATAAACTCTTGCTAAAACCTCATCCATGATGGTGAATTTTCACCCGACTGATATCCAAATAAAGCTTTAGTTGTAACCTTCACAAACTCCATTTTGTTGACAGTAACCTGGTAGTAAGACCAAAGTTCTGGATTAAAGACAGCTAAATRCACGGGAAACCAGAAACACGCAGAGAATCAGTGCTGTGTCCGCTGATCTTGCTGTTAAAGCACTTACCGTGAACTCAGGAGACCTGGCTTCAACTGGATTAGTTACTTTATCTTTTGTCCCTGTCTGTGAACCCAACAGAAAACACCCCAATAATTACAAAAAATACTGAAAATGCTGAAGTTTTACAAAATGCACATTGATTCAGTCGTCTTCATTCACTTTTCTCAACTCCCCTTCTCCAACTAATGTTGTGTTGTGTAAAATGCATGTGAATGTGAAATACTTTTACATCATGCTGTTTACTTTCCTCGGATGGAAGGGATTAATGGGACAGAATTAACTTTTGACTAAAATTGAACAAACAAACAAACAAAAAAATTAAACAGAAAAAGTGAACTTGGGAACTCATAGAAACTTAAAAAGTTCTACGTGAGTACAATTTTTTTAATCTGAGAATTTGAAGAAATGATACTATACAGTTTCTATCACTCCCTGCTTTTTGTTTTTAATCTTTTGAAATTATAGTTTTCAGACCTTAACAAGAAAAGTGTAAAATAACAACAAAAGCAAAGTAAATAACCCATCAGTTGCTGATATTTTTCCTTTCTGTATCACTTAATTTGAGGTAAAAGTGGTATGAAAAATTATTGATTCTATTTGACTACACTTAGGCCAAAATGATATTATGAATAGCAAGGAATATTTTCAACTAAAAAAAAAGAAAAATTATATTCTCAAAATGCAATTATAAAGCCATTTAAATACAGTCCATTTAATTATGATTAAAGTGTTGGTCCTTATTTTTATGGGWTTGAAACGTTAACTTCTGTTTTCTATTTCAAAGTCAGACTATGCTCTGTTGCCACGGTATGTATGTGTGTGTATACAYATGTATATAATGGAGTTAGAGATTGCTGGGATGGGACACTATGTTGAAGACAGTAAGGTCCTTTTCAATCGTCTTCAAAAGATTCAGAATTTATCATAGCACATGCTTTGGTTTTCCAGAAGTGTCATCATACACACACACACAAAGCAAACACAAAGTTTGGTAGGATTTTACAGCATTTTGTCTTGTACAAATATCTATATGARGTACAAGAGAAGTACTGGATTTTAGGGTCAAATAAAGGCAACATCCCAACAACATGGGACAAAAGCCATTATAGACTCCCACACCTACTTTTTCTAGCTCTGCGCAATTCTGTGCATAAAATGCTATTATATATCTCTATACATTGTCTCTGAGCACACATAAAACTCAGCTATTCACAGTGAAAGCAAAGATCTCTCTTGTAGTCTCCCAGCATTTAATGCCCTCCGCAGGATATTTTAGATGGGATTTTAAAAACTGTTTATTGATGTAGTTGCATAGGTGCTAGCAAAATTTATGCAATAACCCTTTTAAAATTCACAGAAAAATATGCAGTCAGCTTATCATCATTTCTATACTAGCAAGAGATTATGTATTTCATATATATCCTTGAGTCACTCTTTGGTTATAATAATAATATAATAAACTCAGTTTATCTAAGAGGGAAGGAAAGGTATGTCACCATATTTTGATAAAAAACTCTGTATCACTATTAATCAATAAAAATCAATTTTTTATTGATTAAAAAACTCTTTATCACTAATAAAACTTTGCTCTTATATTCATGCATTCATTTAAAACTAGGCACTTGTGTATGAAATAGTAATGTATGGGATACATGCAATGAAATTTATAAATTAAGAAAAGGGATGGATGTAGGAAAGTTGGTATATCAAGTTATAAAGGAAAATAACATAAGGAAAAAATACTGCAGATGCAACAAATACATGAATTAATTTGTAAATAATAGATGTTAATAGGCCATTATGTAGCAAACATAGAGTAACTGGATTGCCATATCTCATTTCAACCTATCTGGATCAAATTATGAYTTCCTCCATACTTTAGACTTATAATAATAAAATATCAAAAAGAAAGACTATTAGACTATGCTTCTGTTTTTACCTAAAAATTCCAACCATTAGTAACCCAGATAGTTACCACTTTGTGCTAAGTTTGAACTTTGAAAAAACATGTGAAAAATGCCACATACCAATCCATTTAATTACTGCTTTGTTCTGCCTAGTCTCTTTGAGCAATGAAATCAATGAAAAATTAATGGCTTCCATGCAACATGTTCTTATATATCAGTAACTTAAAATCTTCATCAATAAAGTTGCCAAAATATTGCTAGAGGGGTTTTTTTTTGTTTGTTTGTTTGGACAGACCTGCATGAACCAATAAATGAAACAAAACAGATGCCAAAAGGTATCCAGATGGTCGCAGTTCCCAAAATCCTGTACCCTTACAGAGTGATAACTGACAAACCCCACAGCACCATGCAGAGGAAAAATATTGTTTCTGATCTTTCAAATGTCTGGTTATCACATTACATTTGATTGATGATCATAAAGATTGATTTGGGGCACAAAGGACAGGCTTTGACTACCRAACGTTGATATACTTTCTTAACCTCAGCAGTTAACATTTTGCAGCAATTGTATGAATGTTGCATAATTACAGGCCTTTTGGATCTGTGCCAATGCAGCACAGTAATCTACACAAAACAATTTTGTACTTCCTTCCATCATTTTATTTGGTTTTAATTAGCACAGACCAAAAGATCTTCTACAGGCTATTGCTAAGCACAGTGGGCGTTGAGTGGGTGCAAGCCTACAAAGTCAAACCTGTCCCTGCTATGTTATGGTGAGGACTGATTATGGAGGAAGGTACCCGTCTGACTTTCGATCTGCTTCCCCCATGTTGAAGTATTTTTTTCCCATAGCAATATAAGTATATAACCTGCAGGCAACATCCAAGATCTGAGCTTTGTGTTTATTGAGCTGTGAATTGAGAAATCACAAAGAGCACCTGAATGTTGTTTTGGCAGTTCACTTGGTTCAGTCTTTCCAACAAACTGTTAGTCTTTCAGAAAAATGTATTGCGGATCTGGCCACATGTAGTTGTTAAAGATAATGTGGCACCTTTACAAGAGTGTTTTAGCCTGCTGTCCTAGCTAAATCCCCAGTGAGATAATTACACTCTCCTACTTTGGATAGCTTTTCCACCCCTAAAATTTCTTTATTTCTTCTCATAAACTGTTGTGGAGAACTGCAGTGTGATGGTAAGGAGCCTGGCAGATGTCGCACACAATGTATTACCCATAAAAATGCTATCAGCCTCTTTGGTTTGAGGTAAATTATGTACTCCTAAATTTACACCTTATGTGCTGAAATATTGAGTGTGTGCATAAAATGTGTCTCAACCCAGACAAAAATACTACACCATCAAGAAGTTTCTCTAATATAAAGGGAGAAAAGCCCTGGAGAATCTCTCCTTGGGGAAAAGAAAAAAAAAAGTCCTGAGGATTACTTTGCTAGACAAAAATCAGTAGAAATAAGGGAAATCTCAGGAAAACCTCTTCTTCTGCTCAAAAAAACCTTTCTTAGACAAGTAAAATAAAAACAAACAAACAAGCAAAAATATTTTATTTTGAACAAGGAAAATACTTCTTGACAAAGTTATTGTTAATAAAGCCTTGGTTAGCTTCCAAGGTGAAGTTTTTATAGCTGTTAGAATTCATATAGCTAACAGGCAAAGAGGGAGTTCCTATTGCTCCATACAGTTATGCTCATTAACATACAAACTAGATCCAGATTGTTGTTAATTGTCAGGTAAATTTATTCTTATATGTTTCCAGGAAAAGAAAAAGAAAAAAGAAAAGAAAAGGAAAATATTTGCCAAGAAGAAATGTTTTGCTAATGTAATTAAGAAATCTTTTCTTTTCCTCCTTCATATGTGAAAACTGCTAAACTCTATTTAGAAACTTTGAAAAAGGATTTCAAGGTGAATTCCTACTGCAGGATGATACAGTGCACTCTTGTGTGTAACGCAAAAGAGGTAGGACTAAAAAGGCAGCTATAGCATGGAAATATTGCCGCAGGTTGCACATCTGAAGGGAAAAAAATTGTGGTGGAAAAACAACTTTCTTTTATGTAATAGGAAGTAACTACAGAGGAGAGTAGCATGACAGCCTCAAACATGGCAAAGAAGTCAGGCTGCATAGTACAGGCACTTTTAAGAAGCTTTTAGGAGCCTAGATACTTCTTATCTCCCACTGTTAATGATTCTCAGTGGAAATACATACCTTTTAGAACTTAAGTGTAAAGCTTTTACTAAGAAAGTTTTCTCATTTTTATACTACCTGTTTGTTCTGGAAAAATAACATCTTTGAAGCTAGCTGCAGCACTTCTTAAAAAAAAAATTAAAAGCCTACAAATATTTAGACACGCCCAATCCATGGGGCTGATGGGATCCAGCCAAGGGTACTGAGGGAGATGGCGGGAGTGCCCACCAAATCACTTTCCATCCTTTATCAGCAGTCCTGGCTAACTGGGGAGGTCCCAGTTGACTGGAAGTTAGCAAATGTGACGCCCATCTACAAGAAGGGCCGGAAGGAGGATCCGGGGAACTACAGGCCTGTCAGTCTGACCTCGGTGCCGGGGAAGATTATGGAGCGGTTCATCCTGAGTGCCATCACGTGGCACGTACAGGACAACCAGGTGATCAGGCCCAGTCAGCATGGGTTTATGAAAGGCAGGTCCTGCTTGACTAACCTGATCTCCTTGTATGACAAGGTGACCCGCTTAGTGGATGAGGGAAAGGCTGTCAATGTTGTCTACCTAGACTGTAGTTAAGCCTTTGACATCGTTTCCCACAGCATTCTCCTGGAGAAACTGGCTGCTCATGGTTTGGATGGRTGTACTCTTTGCTGGGTAAAAAACTGGCTGGATGGCCGGGCCCAGAGAGTTGTGGTGAATGGAGTTCAATCCAGTTGGCGGCCAGTCACAAGTGATGTTCCCCAGGGCTCAGTATTGGGTCCAGTTCTGTTTAATATCTTTATCAATGATCTGGATGAGGGGATCGAGTGCACCCTCAGTCAGTTTGCAGGCAACACCTGCAAGTTGGGCAGGAGTGTTGATCTGCTCRAGGGTAGGAAGGCTCTGCAGAGGGACCTGGACAGGCTGGATCRATGGGCCAAGGCCAATTGTATGAGGTTCAACAAGGCCAAGTGCCGGGTCCTGCACTTGGGTCACAACAACCCCATGCAACGCTACAGGCTTGGGGAAGAGTGGCTGGAAAGCTGCCTGTCGGAAAAGGACCTGGGGGTGCTGGTTGACAGCCGGCTGAACATGAGCCAGCAGTGTGCCCAGGTGGCCAAGAAGGCCAACGGCATCCTGGCCTGTATCAGAAATAGTGTGGCCAGCAGGAGTAGGGAGGTGATCGTGCCCCTGTACTCAGCGCTGATGAGGCTGCACCTGGAATACTGTGTTCAGTTTTGGGCCCCTCACTACAAGAAGGACATTGAGGTGCTGGAGCRTGTCCAGAGRAGGGCAACGAAGCTGGTGAAGGGTCTAGAGCACAAGTCTTATGAGAAGCGGCTGAGGGAACTGGGACTGTTTAGCCTGGAGAAGAGGAGGCTGAGGGGAGACCTTATCGTTCTCTACAACTACCTGAAAGGTGGGGGTCGGTCTCTTCTCCCAAGTAACAAGCGATAGGATGAGACGAAATGGCCTCAAGTTGCTCCAGGGGAGGTTTAGATTGAATATTAGGAAAATTTTCTTCACCAAAAGGGTTGTCAAGCATTGGCACAGGCTGCCCAGGGAAGTGGTGGAGTCACCATCCCTGGAGGTATTCAAAAGACGTGTAGATGTGGTGCTTAGGGACATGGTTTAGTGGTGGACTTGGCAGTGTTAGGTTAATGGTTGGACTTGATGATCTTAAAGGTCTTTTTCCAAACTAAAAGATTCTATGATTCTATGTATGTAAAATGTATGTATGTACGTATGTATGTATGTATGTAAAATTATGTATAAGGAAAYATTTTACATGTAGTAGATGAAGAACACAACACTAAACTTTAATGACTTAATTTGACTTAATTGCATATGAAACATATACTACCCTGCTCTATGTGGCGTTAACATTGTTAAACTTTTTATGTAGTATTTGGTGTTTTTTAATAAAAGACAATCTCTTGGAGTGATGATGTCCTCTCAAGACCTCAATGTTATTAAAAAAGAACATAACACTCCTGTTAAGACTTTAGCTGTTGAAACTTTATAAAAAAAAGCTTGAAAGTGGAAAGTTTCAAACAGTGGAAATATGACAACAAAATGCTCAATTATATTTTGTAGACAAATGTCATGATTTCTGGGCATTCATGATTCATGATTTTGTGAGTACTTAGTATTAGAAATAGCAACTAGCATGAAAAATGGGAAGTTTTTTACTTTAATGTCCAAAGAAATGTTAAAATAACATTAGCAGTAGAAAATGTTACTATTTGCAAACAATTAAAATAGTATTTTTTCTAAAAGTCTCACATCTTGCCACTAACTTAAGTTATATGGCAAAAGGCTCTGACTTGGATGGTTTTCAAGGATGAAAGACATGGAACTTAAGGCTTCCTTTCCCTGCCTTCTATTTTTTTCTGTTTTAACCTAAATTAGAACCATAATATGGGGCAGCAGCACTCGATCATTGAATCCAGCTCCATACCTGCATGGGCAACCATGCTGTAGGTCATGAATAACCCCAGGGCCCCGATCTCAAAATCTCCTCCCAGTACGCTGTAGTGTATAATATAACATGCATGCATAATAATTAAACATATAATATTATATAATCATATATTACATATTATTTTCACATATACAGATAGTACGATATATAATAACTATACATATAATATAATGCATACTAATCCCATTATGATGAGTCACGAAAACGAGAAAATAAATGTTCAAAACAACCTATCTTTGGGGTAAACAGACACTGAAAAATGTCAAGCCATACGGTTATTTTGCACGCTTTTAGAACAACCTTACTGTCAAATGTGCTCAATTTACTTTCAAGATAAAAGTTTCTCATAGGAGAGAAATCAAATGTGCTTTGCAAACAGGGTGGAAAGCAGACATTAAAGCCGGAGCTGATATCTACATATGGCACCCATTGCTCTGTTGTGCATCCAGCAGCTACGCTACCCCGCCAGAGGTAAAAAATGAGAAATTTTGAGGGTCGTTGGATACAGCGATTCTTCACAGAGCCTGAGAACTTTGTTATTTAACAGATGGTGTGTCTCATAACTGGGACACCAAGAGGATTTTTTTTTTTTTTTTTTTAAGGGAACCACTGAAACATCTTATCTGGGTGAAATAAACCTGGAAAACTGCAGAAACTCCCCCAAATGGGAGTCCCTCTGGCTCTCACTACAGACTTATTTGCCAGTAAGGTGGAAAGCACAGCTGCAGGAAAGTATTTGCATTGTAAAGGACATGTTTAGATTTATGGTTTTTGTTTTGTTCTAGCTCTTTACACAGGTTTGGGCTTTTTTTTTTTTTTTTTTTTTTTTTTTTTTTGTTATTACCTAGAGGGCCAGCTTGGAAGTCAGATATTGTATCTCTTCTTATTTAACTCGCACATTTCTCTGTTTAGTGTTTTAACTACTTTTGCTATTTGTTAGGCAGGAATTTAACAATCCAACAACTACTGATCTCACTAAATGCTGGATATGATACTTCAGTAGCACACTTTGAAAAGTCTCAGTCATTCAATTATAAACACAGAATTAGTAAAATAATAAAAAAAAAATTACTCATGAAAATACCGGGTGTTCGTGTATAGACCCATCAGATGGCAATTTTCTTTTATTCTAAATCTCTTCCTCAAAGTACAGGTTCAATGGCCATTAAAMGATTTTTACTTTCAGTGTATTTTATGTCAGAATTGGCAATCTCATCTTTAACTGAAAACAGATGAAATCACTTTGGGTTTCTCTGTCCATAGCAGCCTTCATACTTTTAAGGTTCTTCAGCCTAGTTTAACTGACCAGATTAGGAGTCGTCTGACTCCACCTAATCCTATGATRCATACCCTATGCACATGAGATTTTAGTCATAAGGGACATAGCCCTATACCTGAAAAGGAGTAGGAAAAGCAGAGCAGTTTGGTATTTGCTTGCTTCAGCACCTGTAAAAAAAGCTAATCTACCACATCAAGGACACGGACATGGACATATGGCTACACCCAACTGTGAATACACTGGGATATGTTTTTTTCCTAAAGCTTGCAGAGGTTTCCACATAGCCACTCTCAAGAGAAGGAAGGCTGCCTGCAACAGCATGGAATTATTTTCTGACATCAGACAGACATATAGATCATAACATTTGTTTTACAAAGTTACTACAAATATCAAAATAATGAGGGAAAAAAGTTTAAAAAGCTGTTTTTCAATAACAGATACTAAAGCAGTGCAATACAGAGTGCATTAAATAAYGCAAAACATTCACTCTGATAAATCTGGATTGATTAACAGTAGTCAAGAAATATCCTTGGAGCTAAAGGGAACAGCAACATAGGAATAAAGGGTGTCTGATTTAAAACAGAAATCATGTTTACAATTTACAGTGATTTTTATAGAGGTATTTCAGAAATGATGTACACGCAACTGATATTGAAAATACGCAACATTAATGAAATTCAGTTATATATTAGTAAACTGGTGTGGATAGGTACATAGTAAGTATTTTTTATATACAAAAAACTTATAAAAACTTTGAAGCTGAAGAACCAAATATCCAAAAGTTTTTTCCATACAAATCTTAATTAATTCTAACTTTTTTTTTTTTTTTCATTTGCATTCAGTTCATTAGCTTCTAGCTCTTCAGCATTTTTGGATGGTTATTTTCCCCATAAATTTAATATTTACTGTTCACCTTAGCTCATGTTATTAATTATCTGATAATGAAGATCTTATCTGAGTCATCTATGACAATTATCTATGTACACACACAGAATATTTTTACCATAACTGTATAATTTAATTCCCAGTATACGGAAGGTATGATCATACCACTTGAAAACATGAATGATGAAGTAGGGCTTATCTGCTGGCAACACACTTCCCTAAGAAAGGAACCGTAACCCAGTACCCTAGSATCAAGAAACCCATCCAGAATCTGCTGAACAGCATGGGAACCTCTGAAGGGGAATGACTATAACTTCAGCTCTCCCTCACAGGGGCTGCTGACTGGGAGTAATGGGTGAATAGGGTAAATATAGACTGGCCATAAGAATATTTCAGAGAAAAAAGTTTAAAAAAGCAAAAATCGTCTGTGATTTACCAGAAGTCTTTGAACTTATTGTAGCCAACGCAGGTGTTTGTGACACCTGTGATTTATAAGTGCATTAATAATGGTGGACGGAATTAATATTAGCTTGCCTTGAACCCACATATAAGCATGCTAAAATACGTAGTCATAGTGTAAGCAGTATACAAATATGTCCTAATAGGCATTTTATGTGGGCTTGCGAGCGTTGCAACCACTAAAGGTGCAAAGACGTGTGTAGTTGTGTGTGGGAGGCACCCAGGAAGACAAGAAGTTGTAAGATAGAGAGCAAGATAGATGCAAGGGACTGCAAGTCACCAAAACCAAAGGCAAGATAAGCAGCACCAGGAACAGCCAAAATCCTTACTCTGGAAGGGAGAAAATAGAATAAGAACATCAGGCATATCATGGAAAATCAGAGGTTAAGAGGACCGGCTGGACCAACCTTCATAGCTAAACCACCCAGGACCACTGCCATCACTGCTAACTACTGGTATTATACTCACAGATAGTTCAGGATACGATTGCTAAAGATTAACAGTTCTGTAGATGCAGCGATGATTAACAATGTGTTAAGAACTGACCATTGGCAGGAAAAGCGTTGCTAATAAATTAATTTAGTGAATGCTTGTTTTAAAGTTTGAAGGTGGCCTGAATTGTCAGTCTTCTAAACTCTTCTATCACAATAATCTTTAATTCTTTAACTGGTATACATTTTTTATGTGTATATGTATATGTACACATACAAACACATACTTACTTGCAATGAATGAGTATGCACCAGCTATGGTGCAAATGAGCCCCAGGGAGGTTTTCTGAATGGAAAAGGAAATTTCACCATGGGGAGAGAGTTACAGAGCTACTTAGTGTAGCTGCTAAGGGTAGGACTCTCCACAGCAGTTATTTGCCTTCTAAGTACAAATTGGTGATGCAGAGCATGACTATACTTTTTTAGGCCAGGCATTTTTTGATCACTTTCTTTCCTAAAACAATACAATCATTAAAGCTTGTTCATGAAAWAAAAGCTGAAGGAACATTTCAGGTATATTAGGTGATGCTGTTAGCTTCGACCTAAAAATCAGCAGTTCTGTTACCTGTTCTCTGGATATCAGATCTATGCATACAACCGAGGGAAAACACATGCCTGAAGCTGGGTGGATTTTGAGGGTATACATCCAGCAGAGCCCTCAGCAGCGCTGCCAGGGAAGAGATAAGAAAAGCTGAGCCGTGGAGGTCTGGTGTTATTTCTTCTTTTTCTTTTCCTTCGTATGAAGATTTTCCGATAATAAATATACTCTAATGCAATAAATATATGAAATTATTTCATGAAACTCTGAATGTTAATGAATATGTGAGCATGTGAAATTTTGAGCATATGATTGATTAAAAAACCTTTTTTTTTTTGCATTAACTCAAGAGCACTCCACCCATTTATTTTTAATTTCTGTCCCCAAATATTCTTTCCAGTATTATCTTTTAGCATGGTTTATTTATACCTTAGATAAGACAGAATAAACTTCTAAAAATAAATTAAATAAACTTCTTAAATATGAATAGTTAGAGTTTTAATTTAAAATTTGAAGCTACTTAGTGAAAAAAATTATAAAGGGTTTTTTTTTGTAGTTTGGAGGGACTTGGGGGMGTGTTTTTATTTTTTTTAGATAAGAACAAACTCTGGAGTGCTACATCCAAAACAACCTTCAAGTATGTCATCCTAAGGTTTTTGTGGTATCAAGTCAGACCCAAATTTCACAGCTGGCCCTTCTCTATATAATTGGCCAATCCTGAGTCTGAATGCTAATAAATGTCTTTGTTTCTGTTTTGAGAGACAGTAAAAGGAAGGAAGAAGTTGAAACCTGGAGCTGAGTTTTATAGCTTAGACTTACCTGTAAATTAGACCTAGCTGGCTTTTTAATTAAGAGCTCAAAAAAGATGATCATTCCCTGTAATCTAATACATAAGGGTCTATAGACAACTGGAACAATAGTTAGATGAATCACACACTAACTGGTGTAGGAAGAATTAAGGCCTGACTCACACTCCCAAAAGCACAGGTTTTAATCGTTCGACTTACAATAAAATTCCTCTAGGTGGTAACAGTACAGTTCTCTTATTTTTTTCTGAAGGCTGGASAGCGAATATCACAGGTTCACTGATAAAAATCCTGCACAGTTAAAAGACAGTCTCCAGCCTCAGGCACCAGAATTTCATGGGAGTTCAGATCCGCTTCTTGGGAAGGAGTCTGTAACAAATTCATGTGCGGTGGTGCAGATACAACACCAACGCGCATTGCATATGCATAAATAAACAGGGAATTGAAAATGGTGTCGCTTTTATTCAGCTGTCCCTAATATTTAATTGTAGCAGGTTAGATTTTCATCACTGGCCTAACACAGCTGCAGATGAATTAATAATAAAACCTTCCCGCACATGGAAAATCTCCCTTTCTAGGTCAGCATTTCTGCATTTGTACCCATCCAGTCAAGGCACTGTCCTTTGTGTCTTTGTATGCACCCTCATTATGTAATGCTTACCTCAGAAAAACTGGTATCTGTCGGAATTAAAAAAAAAAAGGAAATCTTTACTCCTATCCGTATCTAGCTATCTAGTCAGACCTTTCTCCCCAGTCCTGTCCCTGGGGTAATGCAGAAGTTGTATTTCAGGCAGCAGAAACAGCATCCTCACCGCAGGCCAAGTAGTATGTAACATACACCAGGGAGACACACTACACAAATCTTTCAGGATTCCCACTCAAATGTTTCTTTGGTTTCTGCAGTTTTCAATGACATGAAAAAGATATGTTATCTAAAGGAAAATAAATTATTTGCAGACGATGTTTGCATTGTTCTATATGGGTTTAGGGAGGCAAAAATCAAGAGAGGACCTTTATTTTTGTGCATCAAACTACTATGGAGAAAAAAACCAGCAACTAGGATATAGCATTTGAGAATATGCTACTGTCACCTACAGGTATCTTATTTACTGAAAGTTATAAATGAGGTGAAGAGTAATTTAGGTAGGGGTGTGGAGAGTGTGGGAGGATAGTCTGAATGTAAAGCATACCTTTATCTAAGTAATACACAACATTTTTAAAATCCTTAAAATACAGAGCATTTCTTACTCTATTGTTTGGATTTCGTCCAGTGAGGTGTTGATAACAGCTTTCATCTTGGCAACAGAGAGGAAAACAGTCACATGCAATTGGTTTTTCAGGTCAGGAATATAGAGAGCAATTTCTGATTTTTGATTACCTTTTTTCTCTTGAAAGAAAAGATGATCAGGTTCAGGAGCCCATTTTTCTGTTTCTGGTTCTTTTCCACATGACGAAACATCTGATTTTGTTGCTTCACTCTTATGTTTCCCAGACAAAAAGATAAATAAGTACCTTATATATATATTAATTAGTACAGCAAAATGGAACCATCACCAGATAGAGTCACCAGCCAATCTTTGGGATAATGGTTTACCTATTTGGAACTCAATTCTGATCATAGTTTATGTCTCAAACAAAATCAAAGGTCTCTTCTTTGTTTTGCAAGTAGTGTGATGTCAATAAAAGGATAAAATATTCTCTTACAGGCTATTTCTCTCAAACTTACAATGATGGATTGAAATGTGGTCCTGTTTCTCTGACTCCTGTGTTTTTCCAGTCTCTTTGACTATAGGCCTGGATACCACACTAAAAGCTAAAGGAAGAAGAGCCAGAAGCAGAAGCACTCATGCAATCTGCTTTGCTTCACCTGAGCATGGGCAGGGGGAATGAGTAACTCATTGCATGAGACCAGTCCACATCCAGATTCTGAGACAGCCAAGCTAAAGCTTACCTGATACCAAAGCAATTAATATTTTTCCAGTTTCCATATTTTAGGGTCAAAAGAAGAGTTTGAAATGCATTGAAAAGTGGAGATGATCTGAAAACACTCAGAAAGATGCATGATGGACTCAGCGTTTGCACATGAAACCACAACCTTAAGCATAACTTAAGGAGTTATTAATGGAGGGAGCTGAGAAATTTGTTTCAACTAATATAAATACATTTCCAAGAAAGTAATTTGCAAAGCTGGGTAAAAAATCTAGTAAATTTGCATCTTAAATCCATCTGGGGAATATGCTTCTATAAACCCATCCTACAAACACATTATTATAACACGATTTTAGAGTTCTGCTGAAGAACAGACTTGGACTTCAGAATTGGACCCACTCTAGACAAAGCACTTTTTTGCAGTACTAAGCCCTAAAGAGTTTTATTTCTATAGACAACAACTTGTCATAAYATTGTGCTACAGATATTAATACACTCCTAAAGAGTAAATCTAATTTCCTTTTCAGTAGGAAAGGAAAAGCTCCATTGCAATAAAGTGGCCTCTTCACTGTTTTTGACAAGGGTAGCCCTTAATCCGGAGCTCTAATACGGCATTGGTATTGACCCTGGTGCACGTGCAACAGTGGCCTCAGTAAGCTTCAAAATTCACGCATAGGATTTGCAGAGTTATTGCAGGGAAAAGCAGTTTTTGATGTTCTTCACTGTCTTTGAAGGAATTACAGTGATTATATCCTGCCCGGTGGTAATATACCAGAGAAAAGCAGAGGACTGAGAGGAGGCTTAACTTGCTACCACCTGTAAAGTTAAAAGTCTTCAGGGTTTACAACTTTAAACTAGTATCTCAAAAGGGTTAAAACCAAGCTGTGACAATTCAATCAAGACTAGGAAAGACTGTGAACATACCGTAGGAGCAAAATTCTCTTTTCTTTTAAGATAAACAACCATAAGAAACCATGAATGAACAGCAAATCCACAATCTCTAAGTGAATATAAGGGCAGCTATTAGCTTTAAAAAAATCATAATTTACCTTTAATTACCAAATTATTTYACCCTGCAATTACGCTCAAGAAAGTACTGATTGTATTTTCTCCCCAGGAAAGTGGGTTTCTGGAAAATTAATATTTCTAATATTTGATAATGTACTAGACATTCTTAACACAACAATGTTAACGTATTTTCTATGTTAAGAATATTGTTTCGAGTGCAGTTGTTTGCCTTTCTCAATCCTGTCTTCTCTCTCGTCTTCCATACATATACTCTTTTGCCTGTCATACATACTGTTGCACAATCACATTCCTGATAAATAAATATTCCTAAACATTCTACTTTGTTACCAGAGACAGCAGGTTGAAGAAAACCAGAGGAATATTGCTGGAATTGCTTAGTACCTCAGACATATTCAGGAGCCAAAGATTGCCCCACTTTAATTTTTCGCTCTGCAGGAATGGTTTCCAGTGGAAATCTTGAAAAACAGTTTCAACAGAGATGAGGCATTTGCAGAAGATTTTCTGAAGTTCCTTCAGGAACTTTGCTATCTTCCTATACTAAATATTACAGATTACATTTACGTACTAGCTATTACAAACTCCCCAACAAGGGAATAGTGATGTAAATGAAGATTAACTCTGCTCCAAATTTCACACAGCACAGGCACTGAAGGAGCTCAATGTGCCTGACATCTCATAGTGAGACATCCCTACACACAAATATTTTGGGGAACTTTTTTTTTTTTTTTTTTTAATACAGCTGGTAAGAATCTGGGTTAAGGGAGAAATCTGGAGCCTTTTTAAAAAAAAAAAATCATTATATTATACTTGCTTGAAACTGAGGATATACTAAAAGGGAAACTGGCTGCCTGAATGCATTGTGACTGCCTTTTTGTACATTTCCAGTTACGTGTCCTAATATTTTAGTATATATAGCGATATCAGTAAAGAATGGTATTGTCATCTTACCCACACAAAATTTAATTACATACATTTGGGTTTTGACATATTGTTAATTAAATATTGATTTGTCGGAGGATGAACTAAACCATCGTTTTTTTCCTTCCTAATTAGAATAATGACTGCTCCACATGCCAAAAGTTATGAATCTAACTAAAATAACTGTAGAAGTAGAAATGTATAAAAGCCTTAAATAATGCAGCATATTGYACCTCAATTATGATTAATAAATTAGACATAGTGTAGTAGCTGTACTATTTAAATAGACTGTCCGCATTTTCCCCTATTGGGAGTAAAGACCTAACGTTTGATAGTTTGCATTTATCCTAGAGCTTTGTATTCCAGTTTGTGATGAGTAAGTGGTCTCAACATTGTGAAAAAAGTCCAGTTATACATTCCTCAGTGACATCAATATTGTTCTTAGTGATTATACAAACAAAGTAAATACTGAACTGACAAAGAAAACCACTCTTCTGCTCTGAGCGAGAAGCTGCATACCGTTTATGACATATTAAATAGTTCAGTAGTTGAACTTTTTTTAATAATTAATTTTTGTGGTGCTTATGCTCCATGGATGAAGAAGGGACTTCTATTTTCATTGCAATCAGTTTCTCACTTTTTAATCAACATTAATTTAATGTTAAAATCTGATTTTCGATATCACACTGACGTGAGAGATATCATGCTAATTTCTACTGAGTGTTCTCTGATTAGTGAGTTTAATATGCAACTATTCTCCCCCATCTACAAGTTAAATTTCTACTCAGAAAATGTCTACTCTTTCTTCAGCTTTCATCTTAAATACCACAGGATCATTTCCCCCCAGCCAAAAAACATATCATCACGTCTTCCTTATCTCTTTCAAAATATTTCTCTTTTGTCTTTTTGTTAAGTTAACATTTCCTCACTGCACCAAAATAGAATCATAGAATCATAGAATCGTTTAGGTTGGAAAAAACCTGTAAGATCATCGAGTCCAACCATTAACCTAACACTGCCAAGTCCACCACTAAACCATGTCCCTAAGCACCACATCTACATGTCTTTTGAATACCTCCAGGGATGGTGACTCCACCACTTCCCTGGGCAGCCTGTGCCAATGCTTGACAACCCTTTTGGCGAAGAAATTCTTCCTAATGTCCAATCTAAACCTCCCCTGGAGCAACTTGAGACCATTTCTTCTCATCCTATCGCTGGTTGCTTGGCAGAAGAGACCAACACCCACCTCGCTGCAACCTCCTTTCAGGTAGTTGTAGAGCACGATAAGGTCTCCCCTCAGCCTCCTCTTCTCCAGGCTAAACAACCCCAGTTCCCTCAGCCACTCCTCGTAAGACTTGCTCTCCAGACCCTTCACCAGCTTCGTTGCCCTTCTCTGGACATGCTCCAGCACCTCAATGTCCTTCTTGTAGTGAGGGGCCCAAAACTGAACACAGTATACTTCTTTCATCTTTTGAGGAGTAGCCCTAATGAGTCAGTGCACCTTGTACATGATTAATACCATGAAAGTGAACAACAGTATTTTTTACTATTTTATTAGGGAAAGAGACAGGCTGAAATGGACTATTTTGTATATATATACACATCATGCTGAAGATGGGCTAAGAAACTTGGTAACAGGGGCCTATAAGATGATAAAGAACAYGCATTTTTTAGTCCATAAAAGGATCATATACAGGGCATCTCTGAGCCTTCATTTATCCCTTCATTTTCTCTTTAAGAATGTTTCACACAGATTTCCATACAGGAATGCATTCTTCACAGAGACTTCAAARTTTTTAACGGGGAAACAATTTGATCCAGTATTTCAGTACCACTGTTTAATCAGATATTAATGGATGCAAAGAGTATTTKATATGCTTTTTCTCTGTAGATTGTGGATTTCTACTAAGTCAACTGAACTTCATATTCAGAGAAGCAGAATATGCTTTGCATATCATTTATTGCAAGGGATTATGTTACATTAATTGGAAGGTGGAAATGCAAATACAAAACCTGCATTTTTGTATTTTTCTATTAATAAAGAGATGCTAATTCCTCTGCTTTAAGGTGATTAACATCAGTCTTCCATGTACCATGTACATATTAATTTTAAGGACATAGATAATCTGATAGAGATTATTAAGAAGGCACACTTGTTTACAATGAAATTATCGTACATCTGGAGCAGCATGAATTTTGAGAGGTTTTATCTGCTTAGAGTATTTCTATCCAATTTGGGGGTGCATTGGGGTAGGTGTTCTGTTTTTTTAAATCCTTTTACACTTTCATAGCTGAATTTCTGTATAGCTCCATAAGTTCATATGAAGAAGTTGAAATGAGCAGGAAGCTAAACGTCACAAACCAATCCCTTGGGACAGACAATGAAAATTTAAAACTGCGTTCATGCTGTTTGCTTATATTGCTACAGATTAAAGATTTATTGCCATCTGTAGATTTTTAAATGCTCTCTTTTACATAACGTTCTGAAATATAGTGTTATCCATTTTATTTTAATGTGTTACAATCTCCTTTATTGGAATGGGATTTAATTTGGTTTTCTATAAATTTTTCTTATTTGATCTAGGTTTTTTTTATACAAAATGAATATTTCCATTTTTTTCCCAATGAGTTACTAAAGCAGCTTGGAAAAATTAAACATAAGAAATCTCTGGAGGCTTTGGGCTGTCTAATTTTTATGTCTCTCTGTGCTTCTTCCACCAGAAGGAAGTTCTGCTAGGTATAAATGTGAATCACAAAAGCCAAATATACAGGAATCACTTATTATAGAGCATGAATCTATACAAATGAATAAACAATTATATATAATAAAAAGCAGGCTCTAGAAAAAGGTTTTAGGAGAAAGTGAATCTAGCTATGAAAAAGTTAATGGGACAGATCTAGGACACAAGTTGCTCATCCTGTAGGGAAGTCACTTTCAAACCTTAAAGTAAAAAAATAGGGTTGGTTTGGATGTACTGCAGCAGATTCAAAAAACAATGTGTCTCACTGGAAAACAGTGGAACTATTCCAACTTTACCAGATAATATTTTAACTTTCTGTTTTGTTTTCTGTACTAAACAGTCATTGGTTATGTCTTATCAATATTTTAGAGCAGGAAATGTCAAGGCCTGGTAAAATCAAGGAGTTAAAAATCTACAAGGAACTTTCAAGCGAACACGAGTCTGATACATGGTCAATGGATTCAGTGAGTTGACTGCTGTTAGTAAGAGTCTGGATTTAGAACAAATACAGAAGTTCCTTTCAGAATTTGCACTGACGACACTTAAATTCAAAACAAATGTTTACTTGTAATTTGCTCATTTGATCATTTCAGTAATAGAAATTGAAATAAGTTGCATTTTTATCCATTTCATTATAGATCAAAATTATTACTCTTCAGAATACCTCTGGGCTAGTTTCTTCAAACACGGAGGCACCAAACTCATTACAGAAATATTGATTTTCTCAGTATTCTTGTATTAAATATACATGTCAATATCTTAAGCTTAGCTACAGAATATGACAAAAGAGGCTTGCTGCATCACTTTTCACTAGTGTAGGGTTTGGTGTCATTTTAGTGAAATAAATTTGAGCAGTACAATGCTGAACTAGGTTGTCGTGGTTTAACCCTGGCCAGCACCTAAACACCACGCAGCYGCTCGCTCACCCCCCCGCTCCGGTGGGATGGGGGAGAGAATCGGGAGGGCAYGAGTAGGAAAACTCGCGGGTTGAGATAAAAACAGTTTAATAATTGAAATAAAACAAAGTAGAACAGTAATAGTAACAGTGATAGCAACAACAACAATAGAATATACAAAGCAGGCGATGCGCAATGCAACTGCTCATCACCCACCGAAACTGACCATGCCTGATCCACRAGAGCCCGTCCCGGGACCCAGAGCCCACACACACCCTTAGTTTTTATACTGAGCATGACGTCACATGGTATGGAATACCCCATTGGCCAGCTGGGTCAA